>BMAW01034015.1:426279-528298 GCA_019974015.1 Nephila pilipes
TGGGAAGATTTGGAAAAGCGTTGGAACGATTGTATCACCCTAAAAGGTGATTAACAAAAGGTGTTATGTTGATGAATAAAAAAAAATTTTGCAAAAAAATGTTGTTTTCAATGTTAGTCTCGGGAGTTATTGATTGATGTGTTATATATATATATATATATATATGTGTGTGTGTGTGTGTGTGTGTGTGATCTAAGAACTGTCGATCTACCATCGGAAGACAACTATGATGTTTCCAGATCACGCCTGAACTGCATGGAGCGAATTAAGCCCATCATGGCCGATGACACGGCTGTAAACCCGATGGAGATTGCACCTCCTGAGAGCAATACTCCAATATCCTGTGAAAACCAAGTCTGCGAGACAATCCAACATCTGATTCATCAAATCAATGTGCTTAAACCGCAACTGAAGTACATAAATGAGCTCATAGACGTCGAGAGGAAGAACCAGATGAAAAAGGACCCTCGAGCAGCCATAGAACTACAAACTGAAAAAGGAACCATCGACACGGATTTAGAAAAGCTTACAGGTGAGCTGAATTCTTTCTCACACTACCCAGTAAGCAATTGTAAACTTCACAAGGATTTAAATTTAAATTTAAATACTAATAGTTTAAAAAATTTAAGAAAACGCATGGCTGAATCATGTAACATCAGCCAGGCAACTAAGCCTAACAAGCCAATACCCATTACCAGCAGAGCTCCTAAAGCTCAGCGAACAATAGACCAAGAAGGGTTCCTAAAACCCACTAAAACAAATAAAATTAATAAACAATTAATTTCTCAGACTAATAACTTAAACACTAGCAATAGCTTTGACGCGCTCTCGGATTGCGATCCAGACGAAGCCGACACCGTCCTCCTCCCCCCACCCCCTCCAAAAATCCAGCCAATCATGCTGAAGCTCACACAAAATTTCAACCTCATCATACAAACAATAAATAGAAACTTTCCAAAGGCCACCTGCAAACTTTCGGGCCAATACATTAAAATAAATCCAGAAACTGAAGACGAGCACAGAGGCATAACTACTCAATTGACTAATATAAAGTCGGAGTATTATGTAATCCAACCTCTTTCTGAAAGGCCTTTGAAGGTATGCATAAAAGGCTTGACATCGCATGCTGACCCAGAAGACGTAAAAGAGGACCTAGAAGCCCAAGGGATAAAGGTCCAAAAAGTTGCCCAATTAAAGCAACTCAAAACTAAGCTCCCACTCCCCATTTTCATGGTCGAAGTGAGACGCGCTGAAGATGCTCTAGATATCTACAAAATCCAAGCAGTCATGTATATGCTGGTAAAAATAGTCCCTTTCAAGATGAAGAACATCACCACGCAGTGTTATAACTGCTACTATTTTCACCACTCATCCATGAACTGCCGGATGAACACAAGGTGCCTAAAGTGCGGATCCAACCATCGAACCGGGGAATGCCAAATCAAAGAGCGTATAGAAAAACCAACTTGCATCAACTGCAATCAAGAACATATGGCATCATGGCAAGGCTGCCCATTGTTTCCCAAAAGGAAACCAAAAAAGGGTGACGTCACGAAGAAAACCAATGAAAGAAACTCTATACCAGCAACCAGACCAGTAACTGCAGGTTTCCCTTTTGCGAACATCTGTAGCTCAAATACAAACCAACAGATGGAACCACCAGTACTATCAAATATGGTCGAAGCTTCGAACCAGTTTGAGCCGACTAATCCTCCCAATATTACACATAATAATTCTACTAACAATAGCCCAGGTAATTTTAATTTTATAACCGCTATAAGCGAACTGCAAAATCTATTCAACAAATTTCCTAAAATATTTGAAGCATTAAACAACATGTCGAAAGTCAACAATGACCTCGACAAGCTATATATATTCATAGCGGGTGTAGTAGCTTCTCGTAATTAAAATTCAATCTCCTCGGCCTCAAACTGGTTACCTGGAACGCCCTAGGGGTAAAGAGCAGTGAAATTGAATTACGACACTTTATTGATAAGCACTCCCCAGGCTTAATTTTATTACAGGAAACACATCTAGGACCGGGTATAAAATTCTCTATGCCCTAACTACACCATACACAGAAACGACAGGCCCACATCGGCTGCACACAACAGACTATTCGGCGGCACTGCTATTTTAATCAAAAAACCTCTCCCACACTATCTTATCCCAACACCCACACTCGGAGGTGTAGAAGCAACAATTGTTGCACTCACCCCTGCAGATGGAAATCCCATATTAGTTACCTCAATGTACATTCCACCCTCTGTTAAAACCTCACTAGTCCCACAATACATCCAAACTATTAAAAATTTAGGGACAACCTCATTAATTTGTGGAGACCTAAATGCTAAGCACACTAGCTGGGGCTGCACTTATAATTCTTCAAGAGGTAACGCATTAAGAAACTTTGCCGACCAAAACGGCTTAGAAATCTTAGCCCCGCCTACACCAACACGCTACGGCTATAACTCCGCCTCCACCATAGACATAGCAATAACGAAGAACTTTGGTTGGCCAGCTCAAATCCACTCGCTACCTGGAGTTAAGTAGCGACCACAACCCAGTTCTTATCCACTTTGATACTCAGAACAAGTACGAACTGCCGGAACCCAAAGTTCGTACAAACTGGGCTTTATTTAAAAGCACTCTACTTACAAATACGATACAAACATTTACACTACCCAAAGCACACAGCGGTGAGGATATAGAAAATCAAGTCACCGATTTAACACAAAACATTTTAAGTGCACATAAAATCGCCTCAAAACCCATAAAACACAACAGACAAACTTTTATCGGACAGGAATTGCGGGATTTATTCAGAAAGAGAAATAAAGCCAGAAAAACCTGGCAATTCACCCGTTTTCCTGCTGATAAAGAAATTTTAAACAGAATTCAAAACGAAATTAGGCGAAAAGTGCAATTACACAAAAACAAAGAATGGGAAGAAACGCTAGAAAACCTGAGTGCGGAAACCGGTACCCTTTGAAGTACGGCGAAAGCATTCAGGAAAAAACGAACTCCCATCTCCGCCCTTAAAGGCCCAGCTAATATCGCACTTAGTAATGACGAAAAATCGGAAATTTTGGCTGACTCACTACAACAACAATTTAAATTAAATGACATAAGCACACCTATTCATGATAATAATGTAAAGGATGTCGTTCAAAACTATCTACTTAATGAAGAAAATTTAATAGTCAAGACTTCTCACCACCTCTAGCATCAGAAATAGCAGAATATATAAAGAAAATAAAGATAAACAAAGCACCCGGAAAAGAAGGCATAACAAATAAAATGATCAAGAACTTGCCCCATCTATGAATCTTCCAACTACGTAATATCATAAATAATATGCTAGATCTTGGTTACTTCCCAGATTCCTGGAAAACCGCCGTAGTCATACCAATCCTGAAACCTGGAAAAGATCCCACCCAACCTGGCAACTACAGACCTATATCACTTCTACCAATATTGAGCAAAATAGCCGAAAAAATAATTCATATTAGACTCTCCAACTTCCTCAAAGATAAAGACATTATAATTCATCAACAACATGGATTCGTCCCAAATTTGTCAACCACTCTTCAACTACTCAGAGTAATAGAATATGTAAAAACAGGATTTTACAGAGGACAAAATACAGGCGCGGTTTTCCTGGATATCCAGAAAGCCTTCGACCGTGTCTGGCATATAGGATTAATATAAAATTGATACTTTACAACACCCCTCCATACCTAATCAAAATTATCAATCATATCTCCAAAAAAGAAAATTTCAAGTGATTGTAAACGAGAACCTCTCAAGCCCAAGATCCATAGAAGCCGGAGTCCCGCAAGGAGGAATCCTCTCAACTACATTGTTCAATTACTACGGGAACGACATCCCTACACACCCAAAAACAAAACTATGCATGTATGCAGATGACACTGCGATATTAGCACGACATTATTTTTCACCAAATATAGGACAAGCACTAAATGAACACTTACAGAAATTAGAAGTATGGTACTCTACTTGGAAAATTGCCCTGAACGTTTCCAAGACAGAGGCCATCTACTTTTCACGAAATCACGGAAAAATTGAACCAGACATATTTCTGGAAAACAAAAATATACCCTGGTCACTAGAAATCAAATATCTTGGTGTAACTTTGGATAAAAAACTCACTTTTAAACAACACGTTCTACGAATTAAAAAGCAGTATACCTCTGCAGTAAATAATGTTTCCCCCCTTATCTCGCGTAAATCTGCATTAAGCAGACGTAATAAACTGCTTATCTACACCCTGATATTAAGACCCATCCTGACCTATGTTAGCCCGGTCTGGTCACACTGTGCTGACACTACTTTTGACATGATAGAAAAATCTCAAAACTCCACAATCAGAATGATTGTAAAGGCTAGCTGGTATATAAGAAACAAAGACATAAGATTTTCAATTAAATTACCAACACTAAAAAATTTTATTAAAAAACTCTCAGAAAACTTTTTTCATAAAATAGACACCTCTGACAATAAAACCATCCAAGAAATCGAAAAATACATCCCACTAAGAAACAACCCACAATTACACAGACCTAGAGAAATATTAATTTTATAACTTTATGTCACTCCTAAAGCAACACCATAGTCATTCCTAGTCACACACACAACTTACACCCATATAAACAGATTTAACATACATCACCATCGACCAATCACAGACCACGCTCTCACTGCGGCCAGACCGAGCAAGCAAGCAGGAACTCAATAGACTTCTGCTGCAATATATTAAGCCTAACAATCACACTTCAACTTTCAAATTATTTTATTCACCTAGTTTTAATAAATAGTGATATTTTCCTATAATTCATAATCTAAGCAGCAATATTAAACTTAAATTTTACTGTATTTTCTAATCTTTAATTTAACTTTTTACAAAGCTATTGCACAGTAATTAATACCGCATTATGATGTTAGTAGCGATATAAGTGTTTACCATTCTTTATTTGAGAGACAGATAATCCGAATTGATATTCCTAAAGACGATTGGGTAACACATTTATTACTTTTGCTTCCTTTGGAGATACTAAATATTGTAACTCCGGAACGACTACAATCATGTTAAGAAACTGTTATTGTAACAATTTAAATTGAGTCCTGAGCAATTCAGATTAAAAAAAATTTTAACCGGAAGGAATCATCTGCCTTTTGGCGTGATTTTGCATTTGAACTCCAAAATTATTTTGATGAATAGATAACCGGCCTAAACATTCAAACTTTTGAAGAATTAAAACAACTTTTGATTTCAGACCAGTTAAAGAAAAAAATACCTCCAGACGTACGCAATCATCTTATAGATGAACTACCTAAAATAAGAAGTATCGACGTCTTAGTACAAAAATTGGACAATTATGAAATTGTGCGGAGTAATTTCTGAAGTGAAGCAATCAGAAGCGTCACGATAATGCACAGAACAAAATACCATTTGTTAAAGAATACGGGAAAATGCCGTCAATTGTTCGTGCTCCGAATAATGACTTTAAGCCAAAAAATAAGTGTTGTGGTAATAAAAATGAAAACAGTTCAAAAATAAAGTGTTTCAATTGTAACTTATGGGGTCAAAAATCTCCTGAGTGTAAAAATAAGGAAGACGGGTTGAAATGTTCTAAATTTGGGTATACAGCTAAATTTTGTGACCAATCAGAGGTAAATCAAACTAAGTCACTAGAAGTAATTCTTTACTAAAAAAAATAGAAAAATATGTTGAGATTCAAGGTGTTAAAATCAATGCTTTATTCGATACTGAATCCGAATTAGGTCAAGAGCTAGCAGCCGATGTTGTCCTCTCCCTTGAGCGAAGTTCAAAAGTACGAGGCCCGTTGCCAATAATCCTGGTGTTACTTTCAAATACGATATTAATAAGGAATCGATCAAAAATTTTAAGAAAAAATCAAAAATCTATATTTTTATTCTACATACTAGCTGATACCCGCCCGCTTCGCTGGGCAGACGATATTATATTATATTTTGAAACCTATACGTAAAATATCAAGAAATTTTTCAATTATAATTATAGTCTGAATTAAAAAATTTTAGAAACTGATTGTCTGTAATAATGGTTATCCATGACTTTCAAACTTATGAGAAAAGTATTTAAGTGTTAATAGTTTATCAATGAAAATGTAATTTAGTCAGTAAATCTGTCGTTGAACAGAATTCCGCATCACCGATGTGGTACTGTGTAGGGCGATGCGTTCCCATTATTCTATATGGCGGGTCCCCAGTAGGCCAAAACCATGCAAAAATTGCCAACATAAAAATAAAAATATATTTATATATATTTTTTTTTATTTTTTAAACCAGTTGAATCATTTTTTTTGTGTGTATTACATTTCTATTGTCTTTATTTTGAATGTATGGCAATTTTTGAGAGTGACAACTACATTTTTATTTTTTATTATATCAATTTATTTATCTTAATTATTACATTCATTATTATTTTATATTATTCTAATTTTAGAAATAGTTAAATATAAGAAAAATGTGAAATAATATGTCTACATTACGAAAACTTCTCTGTAGACAACATTCTTCGGTCGTTTTTCTGGTTGAAGGATGATTAGATATTCATGTGAACTAACTCTTGAACATGCCACATAAAATTGACCATGTGATAAACAGTCACTTTGTAAATCTACACCAGCTAATTTTAAACTTCCCTTGTGCTTTATTGATAGTCATCGCAAAGCAAACTCTAACTGGAAACTGCAAACGCTTAAATTCAAAATGATAATCTAATGGAATTAATGGTATTCTTGGAATGAATATATTTTCACCCTCATACTTTCCTGTAAAAATAGTCGCTTCTATAACGTTTTTTTTTTAGAGTTTTCACTTAGAGTATGGTTCCATTACATAATTTGGGAGGATTTAAATTACGCGACAACATTATTGGCGTACCAATTTTTAGGTAGCCTAGTGGTCAAGGTTTCGGATAAGTGGCCGGCGGTTTTCATTCAGTCGCGGGTTCGATCCTTGGCCGCCAAAGACCCGCCGTGTAGCCGGGGCTGATGCACGTTAAATCTGTCGGGGCCCGAAGTCCTCCCGTTGGTGTGGTGTGGATGTTAGGAGAGGGGGTGTCAGCTCAGTTGTCGTCCTCGTCACTTGACCGTGGTTCAAAATAATTATAGAAAGAAAATGTTCTGAAAGCTGATCCTTATGGTTAAGAAGACTATTCAAAAGTTCAGGGTAGGATCTAATAGCAGGAAGCTGGACTTGATCACCGCTGCAGCACATTCCTGGAGGTTCTTCTATCAATTTTAAAGCATGGCACCACAAACAGGACAAACGTTTTCCGATACTGGCGATTTTATCATTTGAATAGTCAATATCTGTTACATATATATATTTAAAACCAAAGCTTTAGAAGTTCAAGGCACTAATTTAACTTTTGATCTTTTTTCATTGCATTTAATTACAGCTGCCTTCAGGATGGATTTTAGTATATTTTGAAGCAGCTTGTCTTACTTGTTCATATCTTATTGAATTAGTGAATATTTTTCCTCTTTTTGTTTTTTTACCTTTATTTAATTGAAGAGATATTATATCATTAATAATCGATTCACTTGAATTTGATAAATTAATGTTAGATATTGATTGAGTCTTTGAAAGTAGCATAGATACACTTTCTTGAGGCTGAAACACTAAAGATGACACATTTTCTTCATTTTGTTTCACATTATCATCACCAAGATTAACTTTACTTCTATTTGTTTAATTCAACTATTTCAATATAAACTCACAATGACCACTATTATAGTTTCCTGTAAAACGTAATCTTTTTTTTCTCTGAATTGTTTCACCAACAGAAGCTATAAGGCAGACGCCTTGATACACTTCGAACTGATAGGGAAATAGCTCTGCAACCGCCATAATTTCGCAAATAGATCCATATTTGTTTGGTTTACACCTTTCGGTAAAATATGAATCGTTAGTATTATAAGGAGCGCCAGATAGCATTTGAGTGTAGCATTTAAAACGATACCAGTTGTTAAACACGTGAGAAACGATAATATTTCTCATTTTATACGCCATCGATATGTCACCGAACACCAGCAAAAACAGAGACGAAAATAAACATGCTCCGTCGCCAAGAATTTTAAAAACTTTGAAAGGAGTAGGTATTCCATCTATCCAAATATATTCAACATCCATTATTAAAAACTATAACTGAAAAGTAAATACGAAAAATCAATTTGTATTAACCTACAATGAAATACTTTTCAAGTTAAAAAATATAACCGAAATTAATTTTTTAAAATCAAATTATTTAAAAATTCAACTAAAATACTTACAAAAAAATAAAGTATAATAAAAATGTTTAGCAAAAAGTCACCCGTATTGCGTTATCCTTTTTGCAAAGGGATAACTCTTACGCTAGCAGCATATGTAAAACTGCATTTGAATAGACAGAATAGCTCTTAAAAAATCATATAATTAAAAATAATTCTGTATTCTGAAAACGATAAAATATCCAGCCATTTTCAAAAAACAAAAACGTTTATTTCCAAGAAACCAAAAACTAAAAATTGCCAAAATACAGAAACAAAACTTTTGCATAATGTTTACATTAGGTTACAATTAATGCGTTCATCAAAATAAATATTTTGACAGCTACTTTTTTTTTTTTCAATGACATGAATAACATATGATTATTATTCATTTGCTAAAAGCCAACTTCAATACCTTCGTAACATTGCGTTTAGATTTATCAATCATTATTAATAATAAAATACTTTTATCATAAATTTAAAACTTACGTCTAGGTTCCACAACAATAAAAAAATATCGTTTGCACAGCAAAGGGGTCGGAAATCAGCTGGGGTTACCATAGTATAGCTTTTTAATATTCACAATGCAAGGTCATTGAAATGCTTCGACTTGGCGGTGGAAGATATTTGGTGATAAATCCATCCTCCACCAGCGCTTCAATATTAAATTATTTGGTATTTTCCATTTCGCACGTGCAAATCTCGCCAATTAAACTTAATTGGTAGCAATACACAGTATACATATAAAAAAATATATTCCGTTTGGCGTCGGTCATATCATTTTCGGTGATAAATTCGCCAAAATTACAAAACCGAGGGATAAAAGTAGATTAACGGATGAAAATTACATTTTGGATAAGAGTTCCGTAAAATCCGTTCTTAGTGAGCGTCTTCATCTCAAAATGAGTAACTATGCTAAATTTCAAGTCAATCGGCTGTATAGTCTTTGAGATCTCGTGATGAGTCAGTCAGTGGTATTTCGCTTATATTTATATATATATATATATATATATATAGATTAATTTTTTGTCTAAAATACACTTGGATTATGTTTTACATTTTAAAAATATTTCAATTCTTAAAATAAATTAGATTATGAGACAGGCATCTTTTTAAAAACTGCTTTCAATTTAATAATTCATATTACAGTCAATATGTGTATTAGTAGTTAGATTATGCTTTATTCGTACCGATTTATTTATGTAGCTTGTGGCGGTTATCTGCAACTACGATGACAGGCAAGGAAAAAAAAAACATCCACCATTGTGGAGAAAAACAATTTATCTCAGAAAATGTTTTCCTTAAATTAAAATATGTAAATATTTTTAATTTGAAAATTTATTTTTAGGAATACTCAATATTTTTAATACTTTGTATTATTATAGAATAATAATGTCATATTTATGCGCTCTGATTATAACAAGCCAAATGGCGCAATATCAGAAACTTCGGATATTGTGACGGAAAATTTCTTCCTTTGAGTGTGTGCGGTGAGTGAAAATCAATACCAACTAGGAGGATAACGACAAAGGACGATTTATTTGTACATCTTTAAGACAACACACGTAACACAATTTATACAATAACAGATACACAGCACTTGCACAATTCAATGACACAGGAATAAAACACACATTAAGTACAGTTACAGTTATTTCAGAAGCGTTAAGCTCACCAGCTTATTATTCTTCACTGCGGATAGTCTTCGCAATAATATTCTGCAGTTCCAGGGAAGCTCCGACGATTCCCAGCAGATACAAGTTGCTTCTTTGCAAATTCATCTGGCACGTTTCACTTCAAGTGCCGACAGCTTTCAGTCGATTCTCTGATTGATCTACTCAACAAAATCTCCAGAGACAGACTTTCCGTAACAGTTCTGCTAGATTCAGGTCGAATCTCCAGCAGATTTACTCGGCTATGATTCTTCTATTGGTCTAAAAAGCAGATTCTACAAACAACTGATTCCGTACACTAACCGATTCCTTCTAAGACTGACTCTTCCGATTGTAGCTCTTGGCAAATTTGACCTTTCCGGCCAGGCATGAAGTCACATAAGAAAATTTACGAAAAGTCCATAACTTTCTTCCCGTTAGATTTTTCTCTTAGGTTTCAGCACCTTCGAGTACTTTCCACTTATCGCTAAGTTTCTCACCAAGTCTCCAAATCCGTCGGCAAAGTGAAGGGGTCATTGCTTAAAATCTCTTTTGTAAACTGGTGACATCTCTTGGAATCCATCTTTTCCTTCACAAGAGAAGCGTGGTAGGGAAGCATCAACCCATGTACATAACAATTTGATAGAACTACATATTATGTATAAACAGTAAGGGAATGATCTCAGTTACAATATTTATTTGTATTTTTTTAAAATTTTGAAAATTTGCTAAGGAAATGTGATCTAGCAATAACGATTTTAATGAATACTGATTAAATGCACAGATACACACTTTTGTTTCCTTTTTATTCAAAATTCTTTTATGTTTATTTTTTTAACAACTGAGAATAAATTTTAATGGTTATTTTTTCAATTTTCGGTAAAATATCTTTTCGTAGATATTTATTTTTCAAACTTGCTTTGGATAATCTCAAAATAAAACTTTTCATGCTACATTAAATAAAATCATTATTTGCATTCAAATCACAAATTTGTGAGGAGTTTGATTACAATGGGCTCTTAAAAACATAACACTTTTTTCTTACTTACTCACGGATATGTCACATGGAATAGTTTTTTTTTATCTCTTTTGTGATTAAAGTTGAATGTTACGTTTGTCTTAAGATTAAAGCTACAATCTTCCTGTAAATGTGTATTCAGGAATGTTTTATTGCTTATAAACATGAATGCTTTTTGGTACATTTATCTTTTGATTTCTTGTATATTGAATTTTCTACTTTTACTCTTTCTGGTTTTATATTACATTTTCGAGAAATCAATTTTATTGTCTAAACAGATGAATTGGGAGAGGGTTGGTTTCATAAAGCATATGTTAAATTTTACTATTCATCCCCAAGTCTGAATATGTATGTTTTGTTTCGCTATACATTCATTCATTTTTCCAATATTGTCTATAAACAACTGTGTTTTGTTTTGTAACATTCATAGTTGGTTAATTGTTCTATTATATATTAATTTTGCTTAATTTACAGTGTGTGTGTGTAAGAGAAGAGAAGCAGTCTCATGGCGCTGATATCATAGCGGAAGGAATAGAGAATAGGTTTTCCCTAAAAAGATAGGGAATAACATACTTTGTTAAGTGCAAGGGTTCTAGATAATTAGTGTGTTTTTCATCAATTTTGACGTCTGTGTCGCATTCGTGATTATATTTGTTTGGTGTGTGTAAAGATTCAAAGTAATAACTACTTATTACACACTCACACAGTTTATTTTCTGACATAGGAAAGAACATTAAAACACAAAACAAATTGATTAAACTCGCGTAATCATGGATTTAACGTCCAGCGCAATTTCCTGAACCGTCTTGTTCAGCGTCTCGCTCATTCTTCGTCTCATCTCACTACTCCGAATCTCTCTCGAAGTGCTAGGCGGCGCTCTGGGAGCATCATGGCTGTCTTCCGGGATGGTAGATCAGCATGTCTTAGATCCCACATTTGTGATTGTCCTTTGTCCATTCAAACTTAAGTATTAAAAAACACATACTTGCCATTATTTGAATTAATATCCCAGACACAGTAGCCCCTACAGAGTGAACATTCGTTCTGGGACGGACCTTTAGATTTCAATTGAAGTGAAGTTTTTGTGGAAATGGTTTTGTGGACTATAGTGGATTTTGAATAAAAATTGTGTGATTTTGGACTGAAATAATAAATTAATCACTTATGCTGAAAACGGAAGAAAACCCATATAACATTAGATAATCTATAGCCCTCGCTTAAAATCTGTGCTCTTCTATGAAATGGAAGCATGAATTATTTATTTATTTATTTATTTTTTTGCTGATAAAGTCTGGGTGATGTTACAGTTTTAAAATAGTATTTAAGGGACAAAAGTTGACGCTTTGAGTCTAAGGAAGTTTTCAGACAGTCTACGTATAAACTTTTGATGGGAGAAGTTCGGAATGCTTCGGAGCAAAGTGGTAACGCGGTATGGTTTACTGGCGGAATCGCACACCCCGCAATCATAATCTAATTTGGAACGGACGAAAGCATGATAAAAACGTAGTAAACAAGCGCGATCAAACCCCCATGATGTATGTGCTAAAACCTTAAAAATATTTTACACATCGTATTCGAAGTTGTAAAATATGTGAGTAAAACGTAAGTTTCCTTGTCAAAGAGAAGTCCTATGATTTCATTTCATCCACGACGTCCATCAAAGTATTATTGTAATAAATTTCTGGATCAGGATGAAGCCTCCTTTGTAGACAAAAATGAACCACAAGTAGTTTTTGCTTAAGTGAAGCAAAAACCATTTGACAAATTTGTTATTATATTAATAGCCTGTTGTAGTTGTCTTCCAATACTATTCATTTCCTTTCACATGCATGGAATTTACAGGTTGTCGACGTAGATAAGAGTTATAACAGCTAGATATTTTAAATGATATCGTTGATTTTTAAAATGAAAAATTTGACGCTTAAAACACTTTCCAGAGGGACCCCTCTTCTTGAATAGAAACATGATTTAAATCAAGTCAGTTTTAACTTTAAAATATCTGTGCGCTAAAACTTTTGAATAAAAATTAGCAGGTCACTCCTTAAGATGAAATCATATGTCTCTAAGAATTCCATACCACCAAGTACGACCGTACATTTTTTCAATGTCGAAAAAAATAGGTACAAGATGTTTATTTTGTACGAAGGCTTCCAAAGCGACTAAACTATCAATAGTAAATCTGCTTCGTCTGAAGCCATTTTGAAATGGTCAAAAATATATCATTGCGCTCTTAAACGTATATAATTCTGAGGTTTATCATTTTCCTCAGGACTTTACACAGTAACTCTTGAAGGTGATGGATCGGTAATTGCTCAGTTTTAAAATTCGTATAATGAAAGCATATTTCCAAGAATGAGGAAAGTATGCTCCCACCAGATTCTATTATAAAATTTTAAAATATGCTGCGTAATTTTTATTTTTAGAATAATTATTACCGCCGAGGTCTTCGTGAACTGAGCGACAAGGAGTATGCCATAACAGTGCCTGGCGCACAGTCCCAGGTCGAAAGAGTGAAGGATTTTCTCGTTTGACTAGGCATCTGCGTAACCAAAGGACTTAACCTCTAGGAAAGTTTTCAGAAATTCGTTCCAAAACTGTGATCTTCGGCATTCGCAACTCTTCTTCTATAGACCTTTCTCCAGCCAGGCTCTTTTCCCATGCCCAAGCAGTTTCTCTCGCGATATCATCATAGGAGAAGAATTGAGGCCCTTTATGGACAGAGCTGGGAATGTAGGATATCATCGCAAACTTTTTTTTTTCATTTTGAAATATTTTTATAACTTTTTTTTTTTTTACTTTTTATTTTGCGACAAAAGTTAGCAGAGCCAGGGGGGAAAAAACGAAACAAATCACAACCATGAGAAATAACTAAGTGTAAGCGCGCGCTCTCTATTTCTACAAGAAACCATAAACACAAAACTCCTCAATACAAAACATATGGCAGGGGGAAATAGGGGAGAGGAATAAAGGGGGGAAAGATGGGTGCGTAATATTCGCACCCATCAAAGGAGGTGAGCTGCCTGGAGGGCTGAAAAACAAAGAGAATGAGATGGAGGCTAGGGACCACCCATTTAGCCCTTGAGGCTCAAAAAATTAGGTTTGAAGAAAAATACATAATTGTGGCTGAAAAAAGAACTGGAATTGTAAAAGTAAAAAGTCAGAACGTGAATAAAGACTACTCTACTTCCAACGAAAACGCAAACACTGCTGCCGGAAACCTACAAAATTTGATAAAAAGTATAAACAATTTTACACACGATCCCAGTTCCAGAAAAATCGGAGAACTTTATTCTTCCAATTACTAGAAAGAACGTGCTTAACCAAAAACGTTCAGGTTCTGGAGAAAATTAAAGTAAAAATTTTAATAAGCATAGGTTACAAAGCTGCTAACTTATTTGATTTACATAAATGATGAAGAATTTAAATGTTGTGAAACCGTAAAGAATTTAGTACTGAAAGAACACGATCCTTCCCATTACGAATGTGTTTGTTGGGAGAAATTGGTTTAGTGTCCAAACTATTATAAGGAATTACGAAACATCTGAACATATAGTCACTAAACTTTGTAGTAGATGGACGAGGCATTTGAATAGTCGACATGCTCGAGTAGTAATGAGGAAAGAGAGTTTAATTCTGAAATCATCTGTTCTTCAAGTAACTGAATATGTTGTCGCGGCAACTAGCTAAAGTGTTATTGTGGAAACACACACGCACATTTTGAAGAATCTTCTGATCCATAAGATTTCATAGCAGAGTTCCACGAATGATTCAGAATTATTCTCATATCCAAAATAAATCAAGAAATAAAAAGCTGATCTTTGTTTATAAATATATCCATCAGGATTTCGATTTTTTAAAATCTGCTCTTTTTCAAATGAGAGTAAATATAATGCTTTCAGAAGTGATGAACGTAGGAAAGTTTGGAGGAGCAGAACGAAGAATTGAAACTCATAAATGCTGTTCCTACAGGGGTTGGATAAGTGAGTGATTATTTGTTTATGGTGCAAGAGCCAAATCTGAATAAGCTTCGCCAAACACTCATTGAAAATTTCACAAGTGTTTTTTAAACCAAATTAATAAGTTATAAAAATTTTCAAATAAAGAAGAAATTGTATTACATTGTAAAAAAAGTAAAACATTTAAAAAAGGAAAGAAATCTTAAATGTTATTTAAAAATCCAGTTTTGTTTAAAAAGGCAAACAGGTTGCGGTGGATGAGGGGCTCTCCCACCTGAAGTATGTTGGAGGAGGATAGTTTGGCAGTCAATGTCAGCTGTCAGTATTCAGAAATTAACTTTCATTGAAGGTATGCGCGATTGATCGTTTTCAATACTTGAAGGTATTGCTAAATAACATGCAAGCATCCAATGACAGTATATACTTTGAAAACTAGTGGACCTTTCTCTCAGCATGATAATCTTAAATGTACAGTAAAGATTGTAAAAGAGGCATTCTTTTACAAATTACTTGTACAATTCAATACCCTATTGTATGCACCAGATTTGAATCCCATTGAACACGTATGGGATGGACTTTACAAAAGCTAGAAAATAGTATCCGAGTTAAAGATTCCTTAGTAAAATGTATTGTTGCAAGCGTGATCTGATGAAAAGCAGGTATCGCCCAAAATTTTATTGCTTAAATGCCTAGGATATATTGCAAGTTATTATTGATCCACAAAGCCAAGTTACATGATATTAAATTATTTACCATTGCATAAGTTATGATAATTTTTTTGCATAATTACGAATATATGTGAACGCAATTCTATTTCAATATATAAAAAAACATTCTAGATTTTCATTTTTTATAATTACCTAAAAAATGCCATTTTTATAACAGTGTGTTCACTTTTGTAACGGACAGTGTTAAAAACATAAATGGCAGTTTCGTGGTTAGTGATATAAATGATGACAGCAATAGTGAATAAAAAAAAAAAAAAATATGAAGGATAAAGCAAAATCTTGTAGTGAATATTTCACGAATGGCAGACGCCCTAATTAATTTTAAAATTCTTTTACCTTTTCCTCTTAATTCAAAACATTAAAGTTAATAATTAAAACACTTTTTTCCATAATTAAATTAAAAAAGGGATCAAAATAAAAGGGTCAGGGTAGTTGAACAAAAAGAAATTTCCAAAGTGAGAGGAACATCAGTGAATTAAAAAAAAAAAAAAAAAGACCAGAGCAATCGGTGCGCCTCACAAAAATTGAGAAGAAAAATGAGAGGTGTCTGAAAATAACCTCCGCAACTACGGCTGAGTGACGTAAAAATACGTAGGATAAAATTCGAGAGTTTAATCTAAAATGATTAAATTTATCACAAAAGATTCTCGTCGACACGTCAATACACGCGTTCTATAGTTCGTTTTATGAATTTTAGGGGAGCGGGTGTCTTGAACGAATGTATAGAAAGAACAGAAGAAAAATTTAAAGATACAGTAACTGCAGTTCATGAATTTAAAAAAAAATGACTTTAATTATTTTGTAGAGTATTAATGACGTTTTTTTTTTTTTTTTTAATTTTTATTTTAGTTGTTTTGCTGTTTTAATTTTATTGACGGACCAGCTACGCTTGCTTCTTTTTTACTTTTTATTTGACCACACAACATCTATAAGCTATTTACAAGCGCAGCAAATTTTAATTATTTTATAATTGTGAGCTTCAAAATATTAGAGTTCTATTAACGTATTACAGAGAAAATTCTCGACTAGCTTATTCCACAGAAAGTTCTCATCTGCCGATACAACGCTGAAGAGCAGAATATTTGCATTAACGCGCATGACGTTTGTGCGCATGCGCCAACAGACGTATTCATGGTATTATTGACAAATGATTTGCAACAATTAGCTATAGATGAGGATGCAAGTTTCCGAAATAACACTTTGTCTTAAATCCACAACATACTTTACTGGACAGAAAATTTATTTGAATAATGGGGGGAAAAAGGTATAATTTAGTTGATAGGAGGGATCGCTAGGCAATTTTGGGTCATCAGCGTTTACCAAAAACATTAAACTCCATGGGAAAGAAAAGATCACTACGGTTTATCGGAGTCGCGATATCCGAACTTACATAACAAAGGGTAAGTCCCTGAGGGCTATGTTTAGTTTTAAATTAGATATAAATACAAAGTAGGATTTTTTTTATATCAAATTGAACCAATGTGATTCCCCCCCCCCTCAAAAGTAGTAATTCTGTTATTTATTAATATGAATAAGGAATCCTAAAGAAATCGACAGGGGGGATGAGTACAATGCTTTTTTCTTTAAAAGTTTGTAACACTTAACCATGTTCATTTATTTCGTTTATTATTAATGTTTATTTAGTCTTTAATGAAAAATAAAATTAATATTAATTTGGGAATCAAATTGAAATTGAAAACTAAATTACAAAATGACATTTAGCTTGGTCCTAGTGTTTGTATACACACAAAAAGTTTTCAAGTAAGACAATAAAATAAGCACATTTAGATTTGGTTGGGATTTCCTGCTCAGATATATTATTTCGTCCATGCGTGTAATTATGACAAGAGGTGGGTACAAGACTTGTGTCCAAACCCTGGATTCCCCATTGTTTGTAGATTTTCCATACTTTTAAATTCATTTCAATCCGTATGAAGCTTCGAACAAATTACAGGGATATTCAAAACGATTCCTCAGATTTCAAAATTCTATATTTTCAAAAATAAACAACACATAATGATAAGTAATACACAAATACAAAGGAACACTGCCGAAGTATCATATTATGAAAAAATAGATGACCCTTTTGTGTTCTTCGTGAAGCTGTTTAACGAAAGCTCTTTTAGAAGGTTTCACGGAGCTACCTCACAGTTGGATCAGTTGCAGTGGACCAGAGTGCTTGATGTCACACAGCTAGCCACCTAAGTCACCTGATATGTCCGCATGTAATTTCTTCCTTCTGTGGTTTGTGTAAGATAAAGTGTATGCACTACCATAACTCACAAATTTATATGAACATAAACTACGGATTTCTGCTGTTGTACAATCAGTAACCACTGATCCTTTACAACGTGTTTGGCAGGCATTTATGTATCGAACTGACATTATACGCGTAACTAAAGGAAATTATATCGAACACTTGCAGAAATACACTTCTATATTTTCCCTTTGCATTTATGTATTATTTATCATTTGGTGTCGTTTATTTACGAAAATGTGGAATTTTTGAAACCGGATGAATAAATTTGAATAACCCTGTATTAGAGGTCTGGAATTCTATATGACTCATTCATTGAAAGTTTAATTTTTTAAAGCTAAAACTCAGAAAATACAAATTCTTCAGAATAAATTATAAAAAAATCATTACAAATGTTTCCTGGTTAGAGCTCTGAGAGATCGGTGCATTACTGCATAGTGAACTTATTATAATATATCTGCAAAAATTGCCACTTAAGTGATTGGCAGCATCTTACATCGAAAACTTTTGCGACTTTGGTTTGGTTCTATTAACGTCGCACTAGAAGCAACACAATGGCTATTGGAGACGGACCTCATAATTTTGTACCTCGGTCAAGTGACATCTGAGCCGGCACCCCTTCTCCTAACTTACCCACTATGCCAGCGGGAGGACATTGGGCTTCGACAGATTTAACGTGCATCAGCCCCGGCTACGTGGAGGGTCTTCAGTGGCCAATACTCGAACCAATGACTCAACGAAAACCGCTGACCACGAATCTGAATCCATGACCACTAGGCTACTGCGCCAAACTTTTCCGGCACTGAAAACATCTCATTTCATAAATTTATGTGTAATTGATAATAACTTACAGAGATTGAATTCCCAGCATTAAAATCAAGACTACATTATACATACACATTGTATAAAGTTTTAGAGAATACTTGCAATCAAAAATAATTCAA
This sequence comes from Nephila pilipes, assembly GCA_019974015.1. Classification (NCBI taxonomy): domain Eukaryota; kingdom Metazoa; phylum Arthropoda; class Arachnida; order Araneae; family Nephilidae; genus Nephila; species Nephila pilipes. The sequence continues at coordinate 445,153 of BMAW01034015.1, forward strand.
TTACTGTTAAATCACTCATGTGCAGATTCATTCAAAATCACTACATTCCTTTATAATTATAAAGTTAAGAGGAAAATGACATTTTCTCAACTGTTGTATTATTCAGCAAACTTACATTAAATGTTGACTGATATATCCATTCAGCAAAACACAATACTGCAGTGAAATATTCTCATCACAAATTATTTTGCTAGTTTTATTAGTTAAGTGATATTCTAATACAAATTGAATTTTGCATAACTAAAATATTAAAAGTTTAATTTTTAAAACTGCACATATTTTCATTATGTGCGTATTTACGAATCAGGCCAGTTTTTTCATGGCGAAATATTCTTCAACTAGTGGAAAGCAATACAATATTAAATTTAATCATGTGGGCTGGCAAACACAGAGTATTGGAAAATAACTCACCATAAAAATAATCTGGTTAAGAGATAAATAATAGGGTGTATTTTTTTTTTGACCAAATAATGTACTGCTGTGATCATAGTTAAAGAAGGAACAGACATATTGCTTGACAAGGAAGAGGATCGAAAAACGGATAAAGATGATCAAAGTATTCCGGAGAGGAATTATCCGTGATTACCAAAGACTGTAAATCTCATAGAAGATCTCTCGGAGTTACAAATCCTTTTCTTACCAATAGAAGGTATGATGATTGTTTATTAACGTTGCACTGAAAAGAAACACGAGGGCGACACCTGAGCTGTCACCTCCCTTTTCAAACTTTCATATCACGTCATTGGGAGGACTCGACCAGATTTAATGTGTATCAGCCCCGCTACATTACGGGTCTTTAGTGGCATCAAGATTCGAATCCACAAATCGATGAAAACAACACAGGCCGCGAGTCTGCGACCATAGCCATTAAGGTACCGCAGCCACCAAAAGAAGGTAAGCCAGTGGAATTTGAAATTAATTTTTGTAATAATAGTGATTAATTTTGCCCAAAATTTAAATAAAATTATTAAAATATGAAATATTACTTAAAAATTTAAAAGATATTTTAAAGTTAAAATTATTTCATTTTCAAATTGCACCAAAGAAATCTTAAAAGAGAAAATGGGTGGAATTTTCACCGAGCAAACAGCTTTATAATGAGATAGTCAAGAGGCAAAGGGCTAAGAAGTCAGAAATTTTCCTCGACCCAAAACAAAGTTGAAAGCGAGGAATCCTATTAGATCATTAGTGTGATTACTTATAAATGTCACACTTGGAAGCAACACGGGGGCTTTGGCGATGGACCTCGCATTCTGAACCTCGTTCAAGTGACAAAAACGATTGCTGTGAGCTGGCACCCTACTCTCCAAATTTCTAAATCAACGCAACGTAAAGACATTAAGGTGCAAGATTTAACATGCATCAAGACTCGAACCCATGACTTGACCGATACAACACAGGTCATGAGCTCGGCCACATATTGGCGTGTGTCACAGTTCAACTGATCAACATACAAAGACATAACGTAACACCTACATAACGTAACGTAACATCTACATAAAAGAAGTTGATCTTCCATTAAGTATAATGACATATGTTGGCATGAAAAGTAAAACTATTTACGGAGGAAGTTAATACAGAACAGTTACATTTTGTGCTATATTTTGAAAATAATACTAATCATTAATTCCTGCGGTAATGTTCACTATTACCACATCAGTTAATGCATTTCACAAATGAATCATCATTTTTTCATTTTAATGTGTAAAATGTTGTGTGTCTGGGGTTCGAACATCTTAAATTACTTTGTAATGATGATAAAAAAAAAAAAAAAAAAAATTGGCTTGCGACATACGTAACACGCTCCTGAATTATGTTAAAAAACCCTCTCTAATCTACGGGAAAAGATTGCGGCGACCACACTTAGCAAGTTCGTTAGTGGGCCCCCTTACATCTGGACGAGGTCCTCATTAAAAACATCTGGACTCGTGAGAAAGGGAAAACAACATTTCCGTTTCTCATGAACTTTAACCTTATAGAGTCCGATTCTCCTGAGAGCCAAGCATACGCCCACATCAGGTGTCCAGTTTAGCAGGTGTCAGTTCATGCCCCGGTTGGAGTGCTCAGGACCAATAACTGTTTTATCACTTTCAGTTATCCAACCAAAATAAAGGAATATGTCCCGTGGTTTTGAAAGAGGCGTGATCAATTCCTTGTGACCTAAAATTTCTAAAGAGTAGAGACATTCAGAGCTCTACAAAACGTTCCACTAGAACGTCGTGTCCAAGGATATTGCAATACATTTTTAGCGTGCGACGTGCATCCTGAAATGCGTAGAAAGTGGAGGTGCAACAAGCACTTTATTTTGTAAATATCAACTAAAGTATTTTAAATTAGTGCAATAAAAATAGTGTAAATACCTATCTACGTATCACATATTTTTCTTTAAACGCAACCAAATAACTATGACAGTACATAATCTTCCACAAAGCTGCTTACTGGCACTAAAAAGTTAAAGAGCCTCTTCATCAATAAGTATTAGTTTTGTTCCTGATTTTTAATTTTTCTTTGTGAAGCTTCCATTTACGGTGAGGGGCCCCAATAGTCTAGAGGTAATGGATTTGAAAAGGGCGGTACTTTTCAAGAAAGTAATTGTCTTTCGTTGCAGTGATGTGATTGTTAATTAACGTCGCACTGAGAAGCAACACGAGGACTATTGGAGATGGACCTCGTAAGTTTAAACCTGGGTCAAGTGACAAGAATGACATCTGAGCTGGCCCCTCTTTCTCCAAATTTCCCCACCACGCTAAAGGGAGAACCAAATTAAAATAAATCTTATCCAGTTTCGTTATACAATGTACAACCTCATTTTGAAACCCAACTGCAAAAATGATTCAGAAAAACAACACTTGCGTCACAGCGAACTTATCCATCTCTTACCTCTAGTTTATTAAATTATCTATTTTAACTGATTCTCGTAAGCGTAATCCCAAGGATGCACGAATAATTTTAATAGGGTAGAAGACTTATATAAAAAGAAATATTAATGTATTTCTTTTACTTATTCTTAAAGATTCCTTATATATTTTTCAACTATGCAAATAAGGAATATAATTACACACACATGTTTTTGGAAATAATGAACGGAGAAATAACTGATTATAAGGACAACTACAATTATGCCATATCTTTGACTAAAAAAAGTAAAATCAGAGAATCTGAAACAAAACTTCTTTCGTAGGGAGAAACTGCGAAGATTGGTAACTTCATTTGGATACTATGCATTCCTTTAGAAATAAAGGAGCTATATTTATAGCAATCAAATGTCAAAAGTTTTTGAAAATAACTGTTCAGAAAAGTAATATTTGGGAGTAGTAATGTATTCAACTTAAGGCCACGGATGTGAATGGTACGTTAGCTCAGAGAAGGAGTACACTTTGGAGTACTTGGACCCCGAGAAAAAAAAATTTAATGATTGACATTTGAGTTGAGGGTCAAGATCCAGAAGTGGCGCCAAACAAAGAAGAACTGCAATTTAGTCAAAGAAAAAAAAATAGGAAGGTGGGGGAGGTAAAACTTGGTTGAGGCAAGATAAAAAAAAATAGAGAAGGTTGCTAGGTTATCCTAGAAGCGTGCCACCCGAATTTATCAAAGACAGAAAATCCCATGGGAAAGAAAAATATCAACAGGGTACCTCGGAGTCATCATTCCCGCTTAGTGATGTGATAGTTTTTATAAACATTGCTCTGAAAAACTGTGGCGGTCGCGAAACGGCAGCGCAGATTCGAACCCTGGTCCAAGGGATCCGAAGGCGACGGGCCTACCAATCAGGCCGAAAAGATATCCCTTCGGGCTGGTTGAGTAAGGCCTTTTAACCAGTGGCGCTGCTGTAGAAGGAAGTTGCTACACACTCCCCCTCCAGTATCATCGCAGCGTGATGATACGGAATGGAGATAAACGTGCGCCATTTAGTTCAGAAAGTCTTTTTGCCAGAAGGCGCCGAAACGTGCGCCATTTTGTTCAGAAGGCGCCGAAACGTGCGCCAGAACCAGAATATCACTAGTTGCGCTTGTCTTAGACACACAGAGACAAGTGTTTTTGCATCGGAACAAATGCAAACAGTAGGAATAGGCCGTGCTGCCACCTAGGGCTCAAGCCCTGAGTCACCACTAACGGCGATCTTTGGGGCATAAGCAATCAGTAGGTACAGGCAGTCGTGCTGCCATCTAGTGTTCTTGTCCGGGGTCACCACTTGTAGCGGTCGCGAAACGGCAGCGTAGATTCGAACCCTGGACCAAGGGATCCGAAGGCGATGGGCCTACCAATCAGGCCGAAAAGATATCTCTTCGGGCTGGTTGAGTAAGGCCTTTTAACCAGTGGCGCTGCTGTAGAAGGAAGTCGCTACAAAACAACACGAGGACAATTGGCGATGGGCCTCGTAATTTTAAACCTCGGTCAAGTGACGAGGTTGACACCTGAGCTGACACCTCCCTTTCTAAACTTCCACTCTACATCGTCGGGAGAACTTGGGACATTGACTTGATTTAAATGTGAATCAGCCCAGCAACACGGTGGGTCTTTTGTGGCACAGTGTCTCAAACCCATGACTCGACGAAAGCAACACCGGCCGAAAGTAAACCATAACCACTAGGCTACCGCGGTCACCCTGTACTCACCTAAAGAAGGTAAGCTTCCGAAGGGAAAGCAGTTTTAGAACACTAATGTTCAGATGAGCAACAAACTAGTAGTTGCTGCTGTAGAGGGAAAATGTTGTTTTGTGCTTATAGATAGTAATGTATATGGATTACTTACCAACTAGTTCCTGCATTTTCGTTTCATCGATCCGAATTAACATCGTTCTTGAGCAGCGCTTCTTAAATCTGTTGAAGGCAACCCCCTAACGTTTCTTTCCCTGCTTTATTTTTGCGACCCCATTTGCCTCTTGCTGCATAAACCCACATTTACTTAAATTTAATTTAGATAGATGAATTTAAGTGAATATGGGTTTATGCAACAAGAGCCAAATCTGGCTATACTAAGCCAAATGTTTGTTGAAAATTCCACAATTTTCTTATAATCGAATAAAAATTAGATTTGAAACAAGTGATAGGAAAAAAAATTTAAAACACTATAAAAGGGTTAAAATCCTAAATTGGACTTTAAAAACCTATATTATATAAAAGCACTAACATGTTATGGTAGGAATTTTCCTCCACCAAGTCCGACAAGTTTAAAATAGATGATTTAGAAAAGGTAAGACGATGACGATTAAACACTGGGCACACTATTACATGAATTTAAAGAAAAGTTCAAGAGGAATTGGCTCAGCTATGGAGAGACTCAAAATTGTAAAACTTAAGTTTTCACAATAGTTCTTAATTGAGTATTCGTTCGGAACAAGAGCTGAATTACTTACAATTTCTGAGAGGGCATTAAAGGTTCTTTGATGAAACCGGTGAACGATGTGAACCCGGTTGTGTCCAGCTTTGAGGTGTTGAATGCAAAAGTAACGATGGGCGATATTTCATCCCAATATTTCTGCTCGACTTCGATGTATTACATAGACAGCATGTCTGTTTATGCTTCATTAAAGCGCTGTGTTAGCTCATTCGTTTGGGAATGATAAGCTGTCACCATTCGGTAAGTAACATTACAGAGATGATTAAGTTTCGCAACTAGTTTCGATTGAAACACTTAGTCTCGGTTTGTAATGATTACTCGTGGAGTTCCACGTTTTAAGATGATATCCTTAAGGAGAAACTTGATGGCATAGCGGTTTAAGTAATCAGTACAGACAACGATCCATATGTCCCCTCAGGGACTTTGGAAACTGGTCCGAGCAAGTCTATTCCGAACCGATGGAATAGTGCTATTGCAGGAGAGATAGGTACTAGATGACCGGCCGCCTGAAGTAGAATGGCTTTTCTTCGCTGGCATTCACGGCAGTGCATTACATATCGATATACAGTGCGATAGGCCCGGACAATAGAATCGTTTCCTCACTCTGTCAAACATTCAGGTAAATTTTGAGTGGCCTACTGTAGGTTTGTCATGAAAATATCGGAGTATATATTTGCGTAGGTGTCTCGAAACGACGAGTAACCACATCTTTCAATCTGGATTAAAGCTTTTTTTGAAAAGTATTCCTACAATTAGTTCCTAAGTTATTTTATTGGATCCGATTTTCTGTTGAAGAGGTCATTTTTTCGAGCTGAATCTTTCCTCTGTTCCGCTGCTAGATCCGAGAAAGAGTCAAGGACGTTCACTTCTTCAGGTGGGTCAATGTTATCTCCCAACGGACTCCGAGAAAGGTTCTCAACGATTTTATGCTTCTTACCATTCTTACATAAAATGGACAAGTCATATTCTTAAAGGCGCAAAGGTCATCTTGCTAATCTTCCCAAAGGGTCTCTAAGGATAATTAACCACGAAGAGAATAATGGTTTCTCATTAAATTAAATTGCTTCCTGAAAAAGTACGCCCGATATTTGTGCACTGTCTATACGAAAGCAAGACATTCCCTTTCAGTTGAGGAATAGTTTCTCTCTGCTTTTAAAAGTGTCCATGAGGCATATGCAATCCCTCTCTCTTGTCTACCTTGCAATTCCGTAAACACTAGCATCTATATGTAGTGGCGTGGGAGTGAATGAAAGTGAAGGCTATTTGTGCAAGAGCCAGATGTGGCTATGCTGCACCAAACAAGATGTAATTGTAGTTTAGACGTGTGAGAAAAATTGAAAAAGACAGAAATTGGTTCACAAGAAGGAGCGTCGAAAATAGAGAAGGATCGCTAGAATAACAAGAGGGTGTAGTGACTTGGGTGCTTCTCGTCAAACAATCCTAAAACAGTATCAGAAATTAGTGCTTTCTTCAATTTGTGAAAGGTAGAGGCTTGTTCTGGACCGCAACAAAATTTAGAATACCCTTTCAGCGGCTCCTAACTACCCCGCGCCTCCACCAAAATATCACGTAGATATTGAAGCAGGTTCAATCAAGCACACAATAGATAACTGAATAATGTGATTTATGAATGGACTAAGAGCAGCTACACTTGGCTGAGAACTCTCTTAGTTTGGTTTAGTTTTATTAACGTCACACTACAAACAACACGAGGCTTCATGTGACGAGGATGACGCCTGAGCTGGCACCTCCCTATCCTAACTTCCACACCACGCCATTGGGGGAGGACTTTGAGCCCCGACAGATTTAAAGTGCATCAACCCCGCTTACACAATGGGTCTAAAAAGTTTAAGAGCTACTGCTCTAGAGTATAGGTTCCCAACCTTTAATGACCTCTAACGTTCTCATCTAAAGGGGGGGGGATTACTCACCGCTCCCTTTTCAGAAAAAACAAACATAGAAGTTAATAATTTAACCCATTTTTCCAACTTTTTTCCCACTCTTTTGAAATCATTTTATTCCATGCAATTATCTAGCTTTGAGTAGAAAAGTAAGTAACTCCATAGGATTAATAACACACTCGGAAATTCATTGCGGCGTGTCGACGGGAAATATAATTTTGTTAATACCTATGTGAACGTGCAAATATAAGTTATATTGATTGAGTCGGAAACGCAAACAGGCTCCATGTGTTGCGACTCCTTCATGTACTAATCATAAAGGTATAGGCAACAAAGCTACAAAGTTCCTTTAATTGCTATATTTAATGATGCGATAGTTTATGAGAAACTAAGACATTCAGAACTCCATTAACACCCTCACTCTTAAAGACTACTGTTTAGATTTCAGGATAATTCTTTGCTAATATTGATACCATCGATAACAGGGCAATCCAAAGAATTGAAAAACAAACCATAGATAATTGTATTAACACACACACGGAGACCTAGAAATATTATATTTTAAATAGTTTTCTCCATAATTACCACTCTTTTTCTATTCAAATTCAAAATTTTAACAAAACCACGAAGTAAGTACTACAAACACTGCTCCCTTTCAGAACAGGAATTTTGACCATTAGGATAGTTAGCTTTCCAGACGGCTACTCCTAAACAGCTCTGAAAACTTTTTCCTTTTTAGGTTTTTCTTCAGCGCGAGAAGCAGCTCCCTGATTGGTTAGTCACATAAGTTCCTCTACATATACAAAACCAATGACAACCAACAGCATAACTTATTGTTTTTAAATTTTTTTCTTCATAAATTCTAATTTTTAATATTTCATTTTTCAATTTTAATTTTTAAACCTTACATTTTTAGAGGCAATGCATTTTACTTTTATTTTTTAAATTCACTTTATAATCCTGGGCAAGCAACAGGTCGACGCAACTCATTCACTGTTATCAAATGAGAGATTAAAAATCGGAAGGTCTAAGGGCTCCGTCAACCATCCAACCGGCATTTAAAATGAACAGAGCTTACTTAAAAGACATTCACGATTGAAACATGCTGTTCGATTATATTTAATCAAGCTGCAGATGATTATTCAGTAGTGATAATTGGTCATCAATTGTCTCCTAAGTTTGCCTTGGACCAATGAGCAGTATCGACCCCATATATGGTTCCAGAGCAACACAAATCTATGAATTTTTCTGTACTCCACACGAGGAAATCATTTAACACACGCCTTTGTTATTATGCATGAGTCTTTGTTGGAACCGAGTCAGAAACCCATTAATCAATACGAATAACATTTGCAATAAAATAAAGAATATATTCCACATTTTGATTTAACCATCCATATCATAATATACAGTGGCGTAGCGAAAGAGGCCATGATTATGGGCGGCACAGATGTAGGAGGGGCAGTAGGCAGTCGAGCTGATCCTGTCTGTAGCATCAGATTATGGTCATTAAATCATATAACTGTATTGTCATCGGTATTACATAGGTTCTTAAACAGGATTTCAAGGCAATTGGAATTGTTAAAATATATCAAAATAGAGCTGTAAGTTTTAACCTGATGTTTGGTTTTATTAACATCGCGCTAGATGCAACAGAAGAGCTATTGGCGACGGGCCTCGTAATTTTGATTTTCGATAAGATTTAACCTGAAAAATAAATGTAACGGTACATAAAAGCTTGTCAAACATTTTATTCAAAATAAGAAAATAAATTTCAAAACGGATGCAATCACCTGTTTCCACGCAACATATGTGTGCGTACTAACACAACCAATTTATTGTTAAAGGAAATGACATTAATTCCAGATTAAGAGTGAAATTAAGAGCGCTATAGCACTATATCGCTATATATTCATACTTCCTTATTAAACAATTCTGTGTACATTATCTACGAAAGGTCTTATCTAAGTGGTTACAAAATTAACAGCGCCATCTATAGGGGTAAACATTCTTACTACATTGGTTATTCAAAATACCTTGTGGGTCGTAACATTCTGGGCCCCCATGACCACGTCATCAATCGAATTACAAATACAACCAAACACAGTACTAAAAAATAAAACATATCAAATTATAACACAATAGCACACACATTTTCATACATCAGTGAAATATCAAATGAAAAATAAATCAATCGTTCACAGAAAGTCTGACCAATTTATGGATTGGTCTCTATGTTTCGCCAAAAACAGTTTTTGCTGGCAGGCTAGCGGTATTGCTACCCTAGAGGTGTGGGCACATTCCATCACTGTAGTCTGGTACTAAGAAGCTTTTCAGTTTCTGTAGTTTCGCAAAAGCAATGGATATTCTTATGCAGGCATCAACTGAAAATGCATAAGCAGACACTTTAGCTTTCAAGTACTCATTAAAGGGAGTATACTTGGAATCACTCTGTTTCCGCAAAACTCCCTCTTTTTTCTTATCTCTCATGGATCCACGTCCTAACACTGCCAATCTGGATGGTGTAGATATCTGCACATGAGGCAAAAAACTACCTATAAAATCCAACAGCTTGACCACAAAATTGTAATGAGGATGTTCATCAAGTGAAATGTGTAATTTAACCTTCAAGTGAGGTTTTTTCCAGGTGTACACAATTTGATTATCCCATCTTTGGGAATCATTTACTGATTCCGAGTTACGAACACGATCAATTTCATCTAGTAAAAGCTTGTATGTATGCAAATATTGTGAATTTAAAGTTTTTCTTCTTTTAATGATAATCTCAAGCGACTCTAAATTTAATTGTATCTAAGAATGGAGTCAAAATATCGTCTCCTCTAGCAATGCTAATAAACTTCAAACACTATGTGACAACTTTCTGTAACTTACTCCAAACTAAAAATTTATTACATAACTGCCCATCTAACTCCAACTGAGTTACCAAACTTTTAACAGGATCCTTCCTCTGCTCCCTTTGTATTTCTACTCTACCTATCTCTTGCGAGCCTTTGATTAACTGTTTAGACACATTATCCCTCCCCTTCACCCAATGTAATGCAATGAAGAAATAGCTCCAAAATATTAATTTTCTGATTTAATCCTTGAAAACATTCTTAAGATCGTTCCCAAATCTAACACCTACCACCTTAGCCATCAACTCCAGTTGCGATAGGATTAACTCCTCTAACGACACTTCTCTGCTCTTCAACATTACACAAAAAATGCTCTATAATTATCACCACACACACACAGAGAGAGAGAGAGAGAGAGAGAGAGAGAGACGCTCTTTCCCAAATTTCCTGCAACAATAAATACGTATCACAAATTGCTCATTCAAACCAAGAGGATGAAAAATTCTTGCCTCTGTCTGTAAAACTCATCTTTTACTGTTTCGTAATGATTTCCAAGAATCTACTGGACCCCTTACATCTAACGACAACTCATCCATCTCAGGATTTCAATTCAATCCTAGGACCTTCAACTGGTGTTCACCCATTATATCAGCATTGATAAGTCCACTATCCATCCACAGTTTTTCCAACTCTCTACTGTCAGATCTCAATTTCCTCAAATTAAAACCACCACGCTTTAACATTGTTACAGCATCTGTCGACAACTCAAATGACTCGCCTACATTATTTCTGCCAAAATATAAATCATCTACGTAAAGTGCTGAATTTAGCATTTTGAATAATTTAGGATTACTGCTTTCAAGTGTTTTAATATGATGCTTTATGGTGGTACTCAAAATAAAGAGTGAGTTTTTACAACTGAAATGTAGTTTTTGCATTCTCATAACTCTATATTCTTCACTAGGCCTATTGTTTAAAGTGCAATTCGCATATCAAAGAATAAATCGAAAGTTCCTACCTGTCAGACGGTGGTCCTCCTTTTTCACTTCGTCAGTTCAGGATGCTAAGGTTTGAATAATCCACACAAAGTCAAATAAATTCAATCGAATGACATCAATTACTTTTAATTCACTTTAAGATGTTATAACACAACAAACACTAACTATAAGTAAATATCCTAATTCACATGCATATCAAATTCTCTAACGTAGTTCGCTTTTCAACATCTTCCTCTCTCTCTCTCTCACAGAACTACAATTTTTTTTTCACATCTGGTGCCTAGCGCCATCTATCGTTAGTTTCAACACCTATCTGAATGCCAAAGGAATTTTAAGAATTTTCTATCTCTTTCGGAAATTCGCATCATTAAAAAGCCTCATCTATATCAGCATTAAATGCTATTTTGAATTTACGAAAATTTAAAATTCAATCTAGAATATTTGGATTTAACTTTGGGCCAGTTTCCAAACAATTGTTCAGAGAGAGATTAAGTTTAGATTTTGAGCTACAATTAAAAACTACTCTAACTTTTGTGTTGTTTCCTTATCTTCCCTAACCACCGCTTTATGTGGCATAAAATTTTCATATTCATTTCTCTCTCTCACACATTCTTCAATAACTCCGTTTTTTTCCTTGATAATTTATAACGTCTTTATACTCAGCAACCCAATCGTTTTTAGAAAACCCTTTTTTAATTTATCAAATCGTCTTTTAGCTCAAAAAAAAAAAAAAATAATTGTTTCCTCATTCCTCATAACTAAACTTCCACAATAAATCAGTTTCATATCTACCATTTACAAATTTTAAATTTCTCTCAAAATGATCTGTTAAGGCTTTATCAATAACATTTAACTCTTCCTTATCTCTAATTCCCAAAGCCTCAAGCTCCCACAACACTTGAACATCCGAAGCGGCTACACAAAAATTCGTTGATATTGTATTTTTAACTGTAGAATTATATTCCTTCCGTCTTCCTTGTAAAGCATAACCGAATATCGTTGGCACGTAGATAATTCCCTGATCTATCCTTTGGAAAAAAGTGGCTCAATAATCTGCCAGAAAATATCTGCTCTTAATAATATTTCATTATTTACATCACTTTCGCAACAATCGACTAAATCTAATCAGCGAGATCACCTAATATTTTGTACTTCAACATTTGGGACAGAAACAGGCGCAGCAGTAATAGTATCTGTTACTAATACTTCAATCTAAATAGATTGATAAGGGTTATATCTATTCTTTAATTTTAATTCTACTATAGAGTAATATGATTTCTCAGTGGGTTTTATTGAGCTGAAGGAAAAAAAACTGATAATCTTTCTTCTCTAACTGGTTTTAACTCTAGGCAGTTTTCTAGCGATTTCGTTCACCAACTTCTTTCTGAGCTATTGTCACATAAAATTCTTACTAGTTTGTTTATTTTTCCTTTATCATCTATTCGGCCAGCATATGCATTGCACGTTAGTAATAAAACAGCAGGCATCTGAGATGGTGAGACTGAGGACAAAGAAGTTGAATTTATGGGGATCGTTCCGAAGAGACGACGTTTTCCACGAAAAGGGGAACATTTTCAATACACGTGGAATTTTTTTTCTTTCTTCCCTCTTGGAAAATGAATTAATTGATGATGTGGTTTCCCACAAAAACAATTTCGTGATTTGCACTTCTTTACGCAGCACTCAATGGAAAAACACTTCAAACAAAGATTATTCTTTTTAACTATTTCGACACTTTCCTTTACAGACATTTTTTAAAAATTATGACATGAGTTAAGCGAATGATTTTCATTATTTTTACACACAATACATCTATGATTTTTCACTCCAGACACACATACATTTGAAACATTTCTATTATTACAACTCCGATATTTATTCACATAATTTCCCTCACTTCGCTCATTGTCTATGCCTGAAAATGATTTCGCAAAAAAAAGAGTCTGGGTTTTTTTTTATGAACTTTTGAAGATAAATAAATATTACATTCACGTCCCATAATTTGGGTTCAAACCATATTTCTTCTTATCTTACTGCTATATGAGACTTTAATTCACGATCTAATTCACTAAAAATCTTATCTGAAACTATAAGAGCACATAATGATTTGAAATCATTTACTTTCCTCAACTGATAATAGTAGTCAAAATTTGCACTTAACTTTGACGCGAATTGCGCATAATTCTCAGAAGACAATTTTTGTGTAGAACGAAAATAATTTAGACATTCTTGAGGAATTGGTTGGCATTCTTTCAATATAATACATTTTAACTTACTATAATCATTTATATCCTCTTCGCTCACATATACCAATAAATTGTTAATCCTTTCACATAAAATATTTAAGAAGATTTCGGCTTTAAACTCTTCTAGTACCTTTTTTGTCTTAAAACCCTTTCAATTGACTGAAAAAAATAAATTGAAGGTTTCTACTTTAGTGGGAATAGGAATTGCTAATGTTTTAACACTTTTAATTAAATTTTCAATATTTACATTTAAGAGTTCTATTTCAGTATTTTGTTTTAGGGGTAATTCCTGTATGGCATTAGTTATTTGCAGTTCTGCTCCTAACTGAGATAATTTTAATTTCTCTAATTGTCTAATTTATTTCATTTTCTGATTTTTCTCTCTCACTTTTTAATTTCTTTTCTTCAGTAATGCTAATAATAATATTTTGTACGAATTCACACACACAGCATCATTTTTGTAGATTTCTGAACTCTTTACTAAGCTTTTTAACTCGACTATTTTTGCTCCACGTGGAACATCTAGGGCTAGCTCCTCTGCTACGAGTTTCAACTTATCTTTTTTCAGTGATTTAAAATTCAATTTAACACAAAAATAGCAACTCTTAATTTACAATATCAACACTAAAATAATCGATTCAAAAGAAACTACACCCTCGTCACAGAACATAACTCTTAAATTCAAATTATCAATCACAGAACACATCACTAATAAACTCAGATGGCGAATTATAAAACGCAACCCTATTCAATTCAAATTATCTAACACAGAATATAATACTATTAAGCTCAAATCACAGAACACAACATTATTAACCTACTATACAACAAAAATTACAAAAGGATTCAGTAATAAAAAATACTCTCAAAATTTGTACCCACCACGTGTTACCCTCCACCATCAGAACACCTTTCCCACGCAAACAACAAGGGTTAGCAAAGTATTGTTAACACTAACGCTTTCGCAAAAACACTAACACAATCCATCGTTCGCCCCCCCCCCCCCCCAAACGCGTGGATCGCCTATTAATCCCGAACCTCGCATCAAACATGTATGTACTACGCCAAACTTTTAATTGTTAGAGGAAATGACATTAACTCCAGATTAAGAGTGAAATTAAGAGCGCTATATCACATACGTCTATATTGAACTGTAGGATGTAGTAAGGTTAAGTTAAGAGACGATGTATTTGGATTCTACTTTTATTTCATTGATCTGGTTCCTGCTCTCGTAGGGTAAACGCGTGCGCTTCATGGGAGAGTGCGAGAAGGGGAAAAAAAGGAATTCGACAGTCGCTATTGCTGGAGAGCTAACGCATGTGCAGATAGCATTTTTAGTGCCTGTGTGAGTAACTACTTCTCCTAGCTGCCGGAGGGCTCGCCCATGCTCAGATGGTAATGAGAGTGCTCGCAAGAGCGAGGAGTCGCGGATCTCTACAGAACAAACCTGAGTATACTATCTACAAAAAATTCGATATAAAAACCAACGTTTTTAAAAACAACGTTTTTATATGGTGGCAAAGTTTATTAGAGAAAATTATTGAAATATTAGTTAAAACTGTTAGTTATTTTTAACTTTAAAATTTACTTAAAAAAAGACATTTGTGAGAGTATTAAAAAATTTATAATACTCATAAAATCAAAACATGCATTTGAAAGTTTGTAAGCCCTTCTATTAAAAAAAAAAATGGGAACCAGAATTCAGAAAAAATTATTGTGATAAGGCATGGTGCCAAATATTGGAAACTTTCTTTCTTGCTCATGATTATTGACTAAAAGTCAGCAACCCTTACTATCTCGGAGATAGTAAAGGGGAGATAGTATCTCCCCTTTGTGAGTACAATAGTTTTACGAGGCCTCATGTGGTGTGGGGAGTGCCCGGTGTTCCCAGAGGGGGAAAGAAGTTTTTTCCTCAATCCTAAAAGCGCCTAGAGGAAAGAATATTTTGACTTATTAAAATTATTGAAATATTAGTTAAAACTTGTCGCAAACGTCTAAATATTGCATTGTTAGGCGAGTACGAACGATTCCCGAAATTTCAAAGCTCTAGCTTGATGGGAAGTTGGTTAAATTAACGATCGAAAATTTGATGACACACACACACACACACACACCAAGTGAAATTCAGAAAAACGTTGTAATATCTAATCTTACTTGTTACAAAGTTAGTAGCGCCTCCTATAGACGTAAACATTCTTACTACATTGGTTATTCACAATACTTTGTGGGTCGTAACAATATGCAATTAGTGTGTCTATTTTGATTTACGAGTTTTTATCCTTGAACAACTCATAAACGTGATAGTGAGCAGGTGACATTTAATTTCGTTTTTTTTAAAAAAAAAATTAGAAGGGTGATGCAGCGTGGGTCTTGTTGTTTTTAGGGGGTCTACGTTTCGATGTTGAAGATTTTCCGCCGCTAAATTCGCTTTTCCTGTAAAGATTGATCGCTAAGGCGTAGTCCTTGAGAGGAACCAGTTTGTAGTAACCATGCACAAGACGATCCGTGGGGAAAACTCTCTGCGTAGTAATACGCTGTTCTTTGATGACATTCACCAGTTTTCCTGCTATCTTTTTTTCTGAAAAGTGTTGTCGGCTAAATTGTTCTCCGGCTATCTTCTTGCTCTTTACATGAATGTTTTGTTTGATATTTTAAATGAGCATTTTTAAAATGAACCGCTTAACCTGGCATTACTCGCGCAACGGAAACTAACAGAATTACTCGCGAAGGGTATCTCATATCCATACGCGCTTACTTCAGTTATCTGCCTCGGAATCTCTGCAAAAAAGATATAAAAAAGCATAAAAATAGAAGAATTCAATTGTGAATATATATTTAAAAATAATACATTGAGTTTTTCACATTTTCTACAATTATATGCCATGTGTTCCATGCAAGCAAAAAGTAGAATAATACAATTGTAAATATATGCAAATAGATAACACTTACACTTAGTCTGTACATTTACTGCAAATACATGGCATGTATTCCATGCATATAAGTTTTCCCCATTTTTTACAAATAAATTTTTTGCCCTTTTTATTAAGGCATTCTTTACATATTTTATAAAGTCCTTTGTCTTTTTAAATCCCTACTATTAGCTCACTCTCTCTATATATCTTGTTCAAATTTTCAATCGTTAATAAAATACTTTTTATTCATCCACACACGTTCAAATACATTTTTTAAAACTTGTAGTGGATGACACTTGATGCTAATACAGTTTTTTCAAATATTAATTCATTTAATAAATTGAATTGGTGAAAATGCAGTTTAGCAGAACGCCTTGGTGTGATTTCAAAAAATGCCAAACTAGACGATTTTTTTTGGCTGAACGTTAAGTTCACGAAGCGGACCAGTGTAGCCACATTTGGCAAAATATTGCCAAATAATTCCTGTCGCCAAGGGTGGTTGGACTAAACTGCATTCAAACCATTTAATTTACCGGATGAATTAAGAAACCAGCCAATGCTTCTACTATGTCATTTGTCTTGCAATGGCAAATTTGGTAGAGCGTCGGCGTAGAATTTTCATGCCTTCGGATCGAATCTCGTCGAAGCATAAAATGTTTTTATTTGATTTTCAAATAATTAATTTCAGTTTTACACGGGAGAAAAAAATTTCTCTTATATAAGATATTTTGTAGGATGTAAGTTTAGAAATAAATACCGTCAGTGAGGAAGCGTGTAGATCGCTGGGGGAAAAATTTCTTTCCCCACTTAATATTGTAATTTTGTCATATGTATATACATATTTATAATAATTGTAATTATTTAATAAAAAGTAACTAAAATAAAATTTTGCTTTGTTCACTTAAGTAGGAATTAACTTAATTTTTTTTTATATTACTTCTTTAGCAGATGGTGCGATGTCTTCAGCTCTAGATCTTAGTTTTTCTTATAAGTTTCTTGGAAGCATTGACTGTTGGCTCCTGTTTTTCTTGTATTCTTTTACATGCATGATTCTCAAACATTTTAAAAATGAGCATCTAGTTTGATTTTGAGTCGGATGTTTCTTCATAAGTAATAAAAGCATGAGAGCATTTATTACTGCAACGATCAACAACGTAAAAAATATAACCATAGGCCAATGATTACATTTCTATATGTAGAATATGTTGTGGCTATTTCTTCAACACCAACTGTGCCTTTAGTTAAATTATAAAATGTGATGATCTCACGTTTTTTCACTTCTCCTGTAGATAGATTTATAGCGTCATCATTATGTATTGTTGAAAGTAAAACAGCATTCCTATTTTTCTAGGGTGTATATGACAAAATTGTTGCCTTTTTTTTTTTTTTTTTTTGGAAACCAAACATTTAGGAATAAATTATTTCTGTTCCTTGAATCCAAAAATGTTGGAGGAATTTTTTGTTTTTAATTTTTTCCTATGATCCCAACAATAGTTAATTTTTTCTGACAGTAGGTAAAATGTATTCCAGTTATCAACTATCAAATTACGTCTCGAGTTATAAAGTGGTTAATTTTAACTTCTTACAACACTACTTGGACTATTATCTACTTCAAATGGTCCTTTTGCCTGATTACCAGTGTACACTTCCATATTCTACGTATAAAATAATCTTCAATCTGCGAGTGCAAATTTTTTGTAGGCTCATCTCTCTCTCCTAACTTCCACACCACGCCATGGGAGGGCTTTCAGCCTCAACAGATTTAACTTACATCAGCCCCGACGTTTTTTTTTTTTTTATTATTATTATTATTATTATTTTTATCAACGTCGCACTAGAAGTAACACGAGGGCTATTCGCAACGGACCTTATGATTTTGAACCTCAATGAAGTGAGGAGGGGCTGCACGGCGGGTCTTTGTGACAACAAGGCTTGAACCCACGACCACTAAGATACCGAGGCCACAATAAAATTTTTAAGAAAACTGTGAATAAGTTTTTAGAAAAGAGTTACCTTTTTTTCCATTCCAAGAAATTCTGTCCTTTATTCTTTCTTCGTTATGCTGAAAGATATAATCTTGTCTTGTTGCTTTGACGGCTTTTTATATTATTTAATAATTGTAATAAATTTCTGAAACACAAGCTTAATAATAGCAAATATTCTTTTGTACTAATAACTAAATTCTGGGGGGAGGGATTAATTTCAATTTTGGAGGTATAAACAAAGAATGTTGTAACAGATTTACAATATCTCCACTGATAAATTCACGATTTATCTAAAAGATCTATTGCTCCTTTTAATAATCATTAAAGTAATTTGTATAATGTATTTATCAATAAAAATAGCATAAAAAAAGGAAGGATTACTTCTTTTTTTAAGAAATCGTGTATGAAGCTTACTTTTTAAACACTGTGAAATACCATATAGATATCTGTATAGCAGGCTAAACAAACTTTCAACGGATATTACGCAACTGTAAATAAAGCTTTAAGGGAGAGATCCTAAGATCACAAACTACAAATACCCAGAAATCGGCCTACTTCCCCTCAAAGGATCGTAAATCTCCTTTTGTCAATGTGTCTTTACCGTGTATCCTTGCGCACTTAGTTTTTTAACGTCGCACTAGAAGCAACACGAGGGCTATTGGCGAAGGATCTCGTAATCCTTGCGCACTGAGGCGGGACTTATAATTTTGCTTTCCTTGTTCTCTTCGCTGTCTCAACAAGTTACAAGCAGCGAAATAAATTAAATTTTTAAAAAATATATGCATTTGAAAGAACATAAAAAAAAGGAAGGATTCTGTGGAATTGCTTTTTTTGTCCGATTATTCAAAGTGTTTTTATGATCAATTTAGTGCCCCGGATGCGAGTTTTCAGATCTTTAACAAAAAATTAAAAATGCAAACAGAAATCAGAAAAAAAGTAACTCCACAGAAGCCTTCTCTTTTTAATACTTTTTATTCCATGCAGTTAAAATAAATATTCTAGATGTGAGACTTTTAAGTAACTCCATAGGATTAACATTATGTATGGAAATTCGTGGTGGCGTGTAGACGGGAGTCTTAATAATTTGAAGTTATGTAGTAAAAGTAAATTAGTTAAAGTAATTTAAATCGAATGGAAATAAATTATAATTGTAAAAAAGTTACGTAATTTTTATTACCGTAAGTACTAGAATAAATTTTAGTTTAGTTTTTATTAACGTCGCACTAGAAGCAACACGAGGGCTATTGGCGACGGACCTCGTAATTTTGAACCACGGTCAAGTGACGAGGACGACACCTGAGCTGGCACCCCTCCCTCTCCTAACATCCACACCACGCCAACGGGAGGACTTTGGACCCCGAACAGATTTAACGTGCATCAGCCCCGGCTACACGGCGGGTCTTTGGCGGCCAAGGATCGAACCCGCGACTGAGCGAAAACCGCCGGCCGCTAGTCCACGACCTTGACCACTAGGCTACCGCGGCCCACTAGAATAAATAGTCTCCCCTAACAATGAAATTGATTTTTTCCCCTTCATTATTCTCTTATAACTGCATTTTTTTTTAAATACTTTCAGTATAAAAGAAAAATTAGAATTTTTTTTTTTGTGTGTGTAGTGGGGTTCGAAATTGATGTAAAGAATTCATCTTTGTATTCAGAACGTATTTTTTTTTTTTTTTTTGCTGGATTAATAATCCTTATTACGCTACCTCTATAACTCTTTTACACGTCATCTTTATTGAGCGACTGCCACATTTGAATGTTACTTGCTCTGTTTGGCACGTTTTCGAAAAAAACCTTCAACCCTGCTAAGTAAAGATTCCCCGCTTATTTTATACTTTGATATAGCCTCACGTGTACCTAAATTTGTTAGTTACTGTAAAGACAGATTTATTTGTTTTATAAGATTCGTCGAATATTTAGGAGTGTTAAGATAAATGTTTGTTTTATTTTTAAACTTTTCAAAGGCTTTGCGATTTTACCCACGAAGAATGTTATTTACTCTCGTTTTAACATATTCATCTATAAATATTTAATTTTTCGCGCGCACAATACATTCGAGACATTTTATTTCTATAGGGGGACAGAAAGCCATTGGTAATATGGAACCATAGTGGCAAGTAAAGAAAGCGCGTACAGAATTAAATCTTTAACCAATAGTTTTAAACGAATCAAAACCGGCAAATTCAAATAAATACTTAACAAAGCTCAGAAGCAACAAATATTTTTTTCTAAAATATGCTTCCCTTTTTCCCTGAAGGAGACTGCCAAATTAAACCACTATTCTTATATTCACAGAAAAGTAGTTTTTTGGTATCCTTTAAAAGCAACATGCTGCAAACTGTAATTCTTAAGTATTTATCATTGATATTAATTTGTATTTATTTATACAAATAATAAGTCGGATTAATTGAGACGATCGGAGTTATCTGGGAAAAAATAAAATAAAATAAGATTTACAGAAATTCATCTTTATATTGAACACATCTAGTGATTCATATGTACAAAAGCTAAAAGCGTTGATTTTGTAAGGGGGAAAAAAATGCAAGCTTCTGCTGTGCGATTTGTATTGCGCATCCGCTTCAGCATTAGCTCATTCTGCGTAGTCTCCACTTGAAGTTCGAAATATACCATCAAATGTTGTAGATAGAATGCTGCTTCCGAATGAATGTTAACTGTTGTTTGATCATTAGACACACATTGGCTATATTTTTGTGGGTACTTTATCTCAAGCTTCTTGAGATGATCAGGAGGCGATTATTTTTTCATCAATTTCCAACCAATTAATATTACCGACATCAACATCCGAGTAACTATAGTTCTTTAAAACAAATCTAACACATGGATCAATAAGTCCCGAGACTGTGCGGTCGTTTTTTTTGCGATTTCCTCCTTCAAACGCACCAGCAAGTCAATATAATAATCACTGTTGATCGATTTACCTTTTTCGAGGTAGTCAATGAAAATCACGCCATGCGTATCCCAAAAAACTAACGCCATGACTTTGCCAGCTGACTGCTGCGTTTTCGGACGGCATTCGCCAGCTGTGTATGACTGCCGCTTCGACTCTGGAGTGTAGTGATGTATTCATGTTTCGTCCATGGTCACGTAACGACGCAAGAAATCTTTTTTGTTGCGAGTAAATAGCGATAAACAGCTTTCTGAATCATCGACTCGTTGCTGTTTTTGTTCCATCGAAAGCAATCGCGGCACCCACTTGGAAAAAACCTTTTTCATGCTCAATTTTTCATGAAGGATAGTAAATACACTTCCATATGATATCTGTGTCATCTCAACAATCTCACGGAGCTTCACTTTACGATCTTTCATTATAATTTTTGTCACTTCACTCACATTTTCTGGTGTAACGGCTTCCACAGGTCTACCCGAGCGTTCCGCGTCATTTGTGTCGGTACGACCACGTTTAAACTCGGCAAACCACCGACAAATCGTTGCTTTTGATGGACAAGAGTCCGGGTAACATTTTTCAATCCGTTGTTTCGCTTGCACGGTGTTTTTACCCATTAAAAAACAATGTTTTATCAGAACACGAAACTCGGTTTTTTCCATTTTTTAAACTACAAAACGACTTTACTCCAACCTCGATAACTCAGCTGTTTCTGGTCCGATCGACTTAAAATTTTGACACGTTTCAAGCAAAGGTTAGTACTCTAGAAAGACCTGATTACTGGTTTACTACGAGCGCCATCTCTGGGTTAGTCTCGGAACTTATTGATCCATGTGTTATAAATTGCTCAGCACTATTTTCGTTTTTTATTCTCGTTTAGTTCCGCTTTTCCCAAATTGTAATTTGGCAAACCACACACACTAAATCAGTCATCGACAACCTGTGGCAGACGATAAAATTTTCAGTGGTACTCTACAACGTTATGGGATAAAATCGCCCTATCTCCTCTCATTCGGTTAATCACACGTATAGAGTATGATTACAATCGAAAGTAGAATTTAGTTTGATGCACGTCGTGTGAGCTACAGGTTACTTTTAACTTTACGACACGTTCTCGGCTTTATTATGAAAACTAGTATTTTATTTAATTATTGTGACAATTCATACATATATTATCGAATGGCCAAAAAAAAAAAAAAAAAAAAAAAAGCTTGATGTTCACGATTTTCAAGACTCTTGGACGAATGAATATGGATTTGTACAACAAAAGGAATGTGGTGTATGCGTATTATGTCGCACGTCAAATGTTCAGAGACATTTTCAAACGAAACATCAGTCCACATTTAAGAATTCCGATGACAAATATGAAGTTATAAAAGAGCTGTTACTGGATATAAGAAACGATTTTTTTTTCTTCCTTTCAAACAATTGGAATAAATTAAAGCGACCGTAATTTCGTAATTGCTCGGCTGCCATAGGCACATCTTTCAGATGGCGGATATATGGACACATTTTTAAAAATTGTTTAGCGATTTACCAAATCTACAAACAATATTATCTCGGAATTCAAGAAAGACGACCTATTGCGTAAACTATTGAAAACCTAACAACTCATATGCCAGAAAATATAACAAAGCAAAATTTTGGATTACAAGGAACTGTTGCATCTAGCGTTGCTCTTGATGAATGGCATGCACATCATTACCAATGTAATTTATGTACGAGCCTTGCAGTAGTTTAGTTTTTTAATGTCGCACTAGAAGCAACACGAGGGCTATTGTCGACGGACCTCGTAATTTTGAACCATGGTCAAGTGACGAGGATGACACCTGGGCTTGCACCCCCTCTCCTAACATCCACACCACGCCAACGAAAAGACTTTGGGCCCCGAACAGATTTAACGTGCATCAGCCCCGGCTACACGGTGGTTCTTTGGCAGCCAAGGATCGAGCCCGCGACTGAACGAAAACCGCCGGCCGCTAGTCCACGACCTTGACCACTAGGCTACCGCGACTTGCAATAATTGCACGATATGTTTGTGTTAATGTAAAGTTTATTGGCGCAAGAGCCAGATATGGCTATGCTGTGCCAAACATGACTTAATTGTGGTCTAGACATGAAGAAATTGGAAGGGGGAAAAAAAGACAAAAATTGGGTGACAAGAAGGGTCGAAAATAGAGAAAGATCGCTTGAGCAATTCGGGAGCGCGTCACCCGTGTTTACCAAAGACAGTGATCCCCATAGGAAAGAAAAATTTAACTAGGGTGCCTCGGGTTCATGATGCCCGTACTTACCTAAAGAAGGCAAGTCCCTGAGATCCCCTAATATAATCCCCAGGGACAGAGTGCCCGGCTATACCCCCAGACGCTGGGTACCCATTTTAGTCGCCTCTTACGACATGCATGAGCTACAGTGGGACTATTGTCATTCCCGGTCACCTCACGATATTATGATAAAGATCGAATTTATGAAGAATTATGCTGCTTGATTCTTCTGTCTGGGACAACTAAGGGACAGGATATTCTTTAATTTATAAATTATTTTAAAAGTAAAAACATTAACATAAATAAAATATTTTTTGTAACAAATGATAGCGCTCCTGCAATTGTTAGGAAGGAAAGAGGATTTGTTAAACTTCCTGAAGGTCATATTGGACAAATTGCATTGTACTTTCATTGCGTAATACATTAGTTTAGTTTCCAAAACTTCGTCACTGCGTTTTATTTCTATAATGAACACTTGTTAAAATAATTTCATAGTGCTTCGTTCTTCATTGATACATATATAATTTAAATCTTTTAGGAGAACTAAAAAGTGAATGCATGGATCTCCCCTTATACATCTTTATCCGTAGGCTTAGTTGAGATCATGTCTTGAATAAGTTTGTGTCATGTGCATGAAACATTTCTCCAAATTGAACGATAAAGAATGGTTATGCTAACTGATGTTTCTGACTGATATAACAAAACATTTCAATGAACCAGGAATTGCAAAGAAAGGGCCAAACAGTGATAGAACTTTTTGAACATTGGAAAGGCTTTGCAACAAAATTAAATATATTTTCCCGTGATATAAATACTAGTATTCACAAATATTTCCCAAATGATTAAGTGCTTGCAAATACATCGACCATAGACAAAGAACTTCAAACCTGCGTTGAAGCACCCAAGAAGAAAATTTCCAAAAGATGCAAAGACTGAGTCTTTTATGCCTATATTTTCCTTCCTAATCAAACCAGATTTAATACACCCATTAATAATCTCATTCAATTTGTTAATTTTTGAGTGGAAGGAAGTTGATAATTTTGAAATCGAACTAAATATCTTTAGAATTATAGAAAGTAAAATTTACCGAATTAAGGAAAATCCGTAAAACAACTCAAATGATAAATCAGCAGCTATTTTAAATTGCTGGATAGATTTAATTGTTTGAAGAAAAAAATTGCATGTGTTCTGTTTTTGGTTCTACATATTTATGTGAACAAATCTTTTCAAATGAAAAATATTTTGCCTCCATTAAGAAGTTGTCTAGTAATTGAACATTCAGAACCATGTTTTAAATTGAAAGTCATAAATTATGTATCTGATATTTAAATATTAAGTAAAGTGGTACAGTTACAAGTTAACATTTTACTCAACTATATTGTAGCAAAACTTATATTATGTTGTTCCTTTATTTTAATAAATGTTTAAAAGAAACATAATATATCTATGCAATTTTAGTTTTTAATTAAGTTGAAAGAATAGTTAAATTTTATGCTGTTTATTTTTAGATTTATACAATTTTAAACGATGCATTGTATGTAACAAAACTAAATCTACATTCTTGACCTGTATTCCTCAACGCTGCTTACAATGTCATGGGAATCGAATTGTTTCAAATAGTTCTAACAGTGTGGCATACTGAATCACATTGGTAGATTGGTTTGGCACAAACAGCTACAAGGTTATTGAGCCCTACTCTAAACTATAATTTTTTTCACAACTGACCTATTAAAAGTGGAAATTTAAGCTTGTCACATGCTTTGCTGCAAACCATTACAGGGATGTGATCCATGCTTATTTGTACCCTACTGTTGATTCTCCTTATTTTTATGCTGTTTCTCTTGGCAACATCAGAATGACCTAGATTTATTGGCATACTATATCTGACATACAGTTAATTCTTTAATAAAATATTCAAATTCTGTTGGAATTTTTTCAACACATTACTGTCATCAGACAAACTTTCTCCTATCACGGTTAGTTGGCATACATCCTTCCATTTCCCCCTCCCCTTCCATCCTTGATTGGCAGTAAAATTTGAACCACCACCAGGCCAGTGCATTTAACTTTGCAGCCTTTCATTATTTGACCTGAAACTGGTAAACCATGGTCCTTTCAGCACACAACTAAACAAATAATGCTTTGCCTTGTATTTCAAGGTTAGCCTTTTTAGAATTACTCTTATTATCCAAACTTCTATCAGAATTCAATACAGAGAACAAAAACCCCAATCTTTTTTCCTTTTCTCCAATCGGACACCGCTGATGTCCTTAATCCAAACTTAGCAACATTCTTTTTAATGGTTCACATTTATCAATTCAACCTAACACTTCTATCCTTCTCTACATTGTCACATTTTCCCATTTCATTGCCACTGCAAACAATGTACGCTAATATGTCTAAAAATAACACAAGGCAAATATAAATAAATACAACAAGCAACTGAACTGCAACAATCTTGATATTATGAGATAATAATGAACAAATAATAAATGAATCTCTCCTCCAACAAATAATGAATATCGTCCTTGTGAATAACTACAAGAAATATTTGTTCTTTTCAAGTAGATAAGACGAGATTTTTTCTCTTCCCCCACTTTGCTTGTTAAATGGCAGGTGTTCATTATCACAGTGATAGTGTTGGAAATGGCACTAAAAGTTGTTTTATAACATTTTCCAAATAGGAGATGCAGCACCACATACCATTTGTAATGAAAGGTGCAACTAATGCTTTGTTGACGTAGCACATAATACTTAGATGTTTCCACCCACACATTCAACACTTGTTAGAAAATTTTTGAAAATACATGGATGAAAACAAATATGTTATTACAGAAATAGGTTGATTGCATCTCAAATTTAAAAGAAAAAGAAAGAGTAATCCCTGAAGACTGGTCATAGTCATATAGAGATCTGAATTGATATGAGTTCTTACTTATGATTTTAATATATTTGTAATAAGTAACAATTTTTAAAATTAAGTTATTTTATGAAACTTTTAAATTGAATCGAAAAATTATTGTAGCAAAATTAAAAAATCTGTATTTTATAGACAAAGCAAAATCAACAGTTAGTGTAAATAATCAGCACATCAACAAATTTTACCTTATTTTCAACATACTATTTATATTAAATTCTTTCTATTCTTAGACACTTTCAACTTTTTTTTGTATCAATGTCATGCTTAAGCAATAAGGTATTGACAACAGACCTAGTAACATCTATGCTACATTCACTCAAACTTCCACACAATGATCAGTTTTATTTAACATACAGCAACTACCATTATTCACTGTGATGATTTTAATGGAGATCTCAACTAACCACAGAGTTCACACATCTTTTAGCAATTCATTATATTTTTATTTTATGAAAACACCAAGTTGTCTCTCTTTTTTGCTGATTTCAAGTTATTGTACAATTTTACATGAGAAGTTATAACAATAAAAATGAGCAGGAGTTAATAGCTAAGGTCAATATGTACCATTACTCATTTAACTATGTTTTAAATTATATTTTCCTTCCTGATCATATGAAGGCAACAAACTGACTATTCTGCAATAATAAATATTTGGATACTTATATACTTTTTTCAAAGCACTGATGTTTTAAGATCTTAATGATTATCCAAATAATTCTGAATTTATGAGGAGAACATTTGAACTTGTAACAACTTCCATTATTTTAAACTACAGTTTTTGGTGGGATCATGATTAGAGCTAATGACTCAACTTGGATTTTGCTGGGCATGAAATTCATGAACCTATAACATGATCAATAAATCTAAAGCCCTTTTTTTAAAAAAATATTGCACCTAAATAGTTATTTTAGAGAAAGAAGGATTGTAATACCAATGCTACAAATGTAATTTAAATTTAAAAGCAAATCATTATATTTAAAAAAAAAAATCAAATCTTCTAGCACCAAATAAAGGGTTTGTTTAATTTGCATCTATTCAAAACTGCACAATGAGAGTCACTTTATCTGAATCATGAACTATAAGACAAAAGCCATACAATCCTTTATTAATATGCACACTCGGATGGTCAATTCCCCTTTATTTAATTTAAAGTTGACAATTCTGTCTTCCAACAGACTAAGCAATGGATTCATAGTTTTGAATTGTGCTTATATGATAATGATACACCCAGAAGACATTTAATTTGAAATATACATGATATTAAGAAATCACAATTATTTAGCACAAGCCTTGAATAAAAAAATATTTCTTAATTTTATTTATTAATTCCAATATTGCTAAAGTTTGGTTTTATTAGCACCACACTTGACCTGGGAGTCTACAGCCATGACCACTAGGCTACCGCGACCACCCAATATTGCTAAAGGGTGCAGATTAAACTATACATAAAGCTTGAAATTCTGCAATAAAATTAAATACATTTAATTCAACAAAACACCACATGATGATTTTGAAGCACTATTTGATTTAAAGGGTCACACTTTTCCACCTTGTATCCTGCCAAATTCCAAAGCAAAATCAAGTCTCCAATTTGAAATTATCTGCTTATTAAAAGACTTAACGTCGCACTAGAAGCAACACGAGGGCCTCTAGGATGATGGACCTCGTAATTTTGAACTTGGTAAAGCGACGAGAACGACACTCGAGCTGGCATCTCCTCCCCTTCAACACCACGCCAACTTAAAAAAGACTTCATAATCGTAGCAATTCCATTCCGAGAACAATGGACTCTAAAGCAATTTACAAAAACAAATGCTTGGCAAGTTCCTACATTTGATGACAGAAACATTTACCCAATTCTTTAATATATTTTTCAAGAGCAAATTTATGTAAATGCAGAAAATTAATTTTCCAACTTCAAAGGTAACAATGTGTAAATAAGCAACGCTAAATAACATGTTATGAAATGATTATCAACACATTTTTTTTTATTTATCATACAAAGCAAGTTGAATCTGTTCTTCAATTTGCACTAAATAAAAAACAAGGTATTAATACCCTAGAGAATAGATGTGGCAGAACATAGTCTAAAACATCAGTTTTAAATACTTCATTAACAAATAATTTTTGACAACACTTTATAACTTCATAATGAGTTGTTATATGAATAAAGATGAATCAGGATATGAAAACATTTATTTTAAAATTGATAAATAGAACAATTCCTTATGTGCATTAATTAAAGGGAAGTAGGGATTTTTAAATATCTCTATAAATATGTCCACTTTTTCACTGCTTAGGTTACATATACAATTGATCAGCAAATTAAATTTAAGTTATTACAGTAACTTTACCAGTACATAAATGCTGTCTAAGATAAATAATAAAAATTACAGTAACAATTTAACTTTTAAATATATAATTAATAACAGCATCACTAAAAAACTAATTACAGATTGAGAATCAATTCAATAAAAAAAAAAATCAAAATTGGAAACATAATTAAGCAAAGAGCAATTTATTATTACATAACACACCTTAATGAATTAATTTTTTGCATAAGAAATTGTATAATTATGAAGATTTTCATATTCAATTTACAGTTTACTTTATATAAATCCCCCTCTCCCTAAAAAAAACTACAGTGGAATATTTTGGACAGTTCAGATTCATTTAAGGGCACGATGGGGAAAAAAGAACATTTTTTCTCAGAAAAAGGCACAGTTCGGTCTGAAAGAAAAAAGAAATTTAGTAAAATGTTTCTAAAATTGCCTTACTCCACCTAAAAAATACAAGGTTAGGGAGGGGATCTACTTGGTATTAAATGGCTGACATGTAGATAAAATTACAAAACACACTGGGCAGGATGCGCCCCCCCCCCAAACTCTTAAGAATAGTTTAAAGAGCCTTCATTTTTCTTTTTAATTGGGTTAATTCAAGAATGAATAAAATAACATTTATTTAAAAATTATACTTAATACAAGAATTTACAACTTATACATTGTAAAACAAACAATATAAAAATAACTTAAAGCAAAATATTTCATAATGAAGAAAAAGGATAACATAAGCTTAATAAAAAATTTTACTATGTTTTCAAATAATGTAGTAAAAGAAACATACATGAGTAAAGAACTTCGATGCATACTCAGTACATATCAACTGAATATTTGTTAAATTTATTGTTCACAAACTAAATGTATTTGAAGTAACTTCTAAATGTGTTGAAGTAACCTTTTAAAATGCACATTACTCATCGTTTATTATTAGTAAAAGGAATTGCGCGAACAGGAGCTTTAAAACTTGCACTAGCCTGCTGCTGAAGTTGATATGCCAGAGGGTGAATTTTGAACCCATATAACCTGAAAAAGCAAAAATAAAAAATGATTTCATGAATGAATACAAGTACTTGAATTGTTTAAAACTACTATGCTATGATACAAAGGTCATTCAATAAATCCTTAGAAAAAACCATACGATTGATGCTCGTAGTATTGAAAAAGGTTTGCTTTTAATAAGTGCCATATCTCACTAGATTACTGTTGAATTTCAGCAGTTTCCATAATGTGATTTCATTTTAATTGTCAATTGAAACAAAAAATGTGTACTTCTTTCCCATTAGAAAAATGGGAAAGAGCAAGTTTCAATCAGTGATTAAACTTATATTAAAAAAAGGCTTAACACAGAAAGAGAGCAAAGCTAAGTTGGATGCACATCTGCTTCTGTGCTTGCAACTACAGCCATACATCCACAAATGAACATCTTTCAGGAAATCTAGTGGAAGTGTCTTCCTCTGAAATCAATGACAAAATCCATAGAATGGTTTTGAAGGACCAACAAATCAAAGTGCATGTAGTACTTAAATCCACAGATACATCACAAGTTACATTAATTTTAATTTTGAATGAAAATTTAGGTGTAAAGAAAATCCTTCTTGGCGACAGCCCCATTTGTTCTAAGCGGAGAATAAACAATCATGGGATTGATTCAGAAGCTAGTTTGATGCTTATCTAACATAATTCCAAAGAATTTTTGCATCAATACATGGCTGTGGACGAAACATGGATATGCTACTACACAAAGGACAGTTGAAACAATGAGGTTTTAAAAGCAATCTAATTTTAGAGACGGCGAAGATGGTGAAATCAGTCAACAAGGTTATGGCCAGCTTTTTGGGAAAATGAGGAATAACCTACATCGATTACTTAGGAAATGGACAAATGATAAATGGAAAATGTTAAGCATCATTATTGTACAAAATTGAGCTAAGATATCAAGAAAAATTGTTCTTTTCTCACGAAGGGAAAAAAAAAAATCTCATCCACCAAGACAATGCATAAGTGTACACCTGTGTAGTTTCAACGGTGAAAATGTATAGAATTAAAGTTTGAATTATTAGAAAATCCAATGTATTCACCAAATTTGGCCTTTAGTAACTTTTATTTTCTAATATGAAAAAATGGCCAAGCAGAAAGAAAAAAAAAAAAAAAAATCACATTTAACAAGATCTCATCACCTAAACAAATGCCTATTTTGAGTATTTTCCAAAATCTTACTTTTTAGGACAGCTTTAAAAAGTTTGGGGGAAATGCTGGGAAATGTATGTCATGCTGATTGAAAAATAAATATCTATCCAAAATAATTCATTTTTCTATTTTTCCTACGGACTTATTGAGCAACTATTATGCATATATTAAATCAATTATTTAATTTCAAATTCTTTAATAAAACAAGGATAAGCTTCAATTAGAGTGCCAGAGGCCAATTAAAGCCACATCTTATTCCGTGTGAGTGACAGCATGACAGGAGAGTTTTTGAGCAGCAGCATGTCCTGTGCCGGGGAAAAAGCAGGAACTGATTAGGCGACTTGAGGTGAAGGATTGTACAGAGCCATGGTAAAACCATTCTCAGTGCTTTGGAGATTGCAGGCTAGTGTGATGTCAGGAGAGAAGAGAAAACAGCTGGTCGGCAAGAATATAAGCAAAGAATTATTGATCTTCTAAGAAATAAACACAATGTGCAGTAATGACAGAGAATCTGTAAGTGTTTGAAGCAGAACTATTGATACATTTACAGGCCGCACATTTCAAGTCCTTTATTCTGTTCTGGCTGCGAGATGAATTTAGCAGCTGAAGCTTTTTCCTTGCATTTCCTTCTTTCCATCAATATATGGTGACATGTTATAGAGTATTGGAAAGCTGAGAAATCTATTAAAAGGTGCATAACACATTTATCTCAATAGATCGCGAGTTACAAGTAATTGTATTTGGCAATTTCTCCAACTATGCTGTAGTAAAAATGGGGTACTGTAACAAATACCTCTCTAATAAGGAATTCTTTTCCTTCAAAATTTCTTAAAGTTAAATAAACACAGGGTCTTTCTTACAAAACTCACAGACAAAAATTTAAAGGGTGATAGAAAACATCTAAACAAACAAGGTTCAACATACAATGCATAGGCAGAGAGAGAACAGAGAACTGCTAGATGGTACTGTAATATAAAGTATAAAGCACAAGCATTCTTACACATTGTCATTTCTATCGTGGATTTCAGGAGGATGTGCATTTCCATCTCCCATTACAATGCAGTCTTATGGTTCATCGCTTGCTCTCTGCCTATGCATTGTTTGGCGAAAACTGCTTGTTTAGATGTTTTCTATTACCCTTTTAAATTTTTCCCCATGAGTTTTGAAACACCATGTATAGGTTCAAATTTGCGGGAAAATATAAGAAAATCAATGGTTTAATCCAGGAGTTTCCAAACTACGGCTTGTGAGGCCCTCTCATCCGGCCCGTGGCCTTTTTATCTATGAAAAAATTATGGAAATTTAAATGCATCGTGCCAAGATCAGCTGCCACTTTAGTGGATGTTACATTTTTACCGAGTTAAAATAGAGATGCGCAGTAGTGCATTATGTTTTCCAACTGATCACTACATAGCAAACCTTATTTGCTGCTTACTTTTTCTGCTTCTGTTCACTGTCAATGACATGACAAGTGGCAGAGTTTTTAAATAGTTTGCTACTTGTTGAAGACTTGATTATTTTGATTACAGTTTGACAGTTGTGGTTGACTGCTGCGATGAGAAGTTGGTGTCAGTATCTCATTGCACAATATTTTATTTAGAAATAATTCCCTTAACCACTGCGTACATTGAATTGGGAATGTCATTAGTTTAAGAATTTTCCAAATATTCTGAGGAGAAATCATTTAAAGCCACTATCTCTCAACCATAAGTGGATATATTTGCTGACTATACTCAGCTAAGTTTCACTGAAGAAATAAGAATTTTTAAAAATTGTTTTGGGTCATTTGCAACAAAATTGGTTCACATAATCAAGTTTTTTTAGCGATATTGTATGAAAGATACTAACAGTTTCATTATTTATTCCTGTTGAAATCTTTCTTTTAGTGCCCAATGATGGCCGAAAAGAGGGAAAGAAAAACAGACGATGAGCATCGGCAATTTCAAGAATAGAATTTGAAATACTTCATCAAGTCTGGCAAGAAAGTATTGTGTGTAATTAGAAACAAAAACTGTAGCTGTGACAAAATAATACAACCTACGCTGTCCTAATTGAAGCAAAAATCAGTAAAAATATGCACAGTTAGAGAGTAAAGTCCACGCAAAAATATTTTCTAAATTATATAATCAACTTATATTGCAGACAACATTGTTCAGAAAATCCTCAAATGAAAAGTAACCTTAACTAAGGCCAGTTATAAAGCTTCCCATGTCTTGGCTAAAGTTTAGTTTACTTTTTATTAACGTCGTACAAGAAGCAACATGAGGGCTTTTGGTGACGAACCTCGTAATTTTGAACTTTGGTCAAGTACTGAGGATGACACCTGAGCTGGCACCTCCTCTCCTAACTTCCACACCACACCAACAGGAGTACTTTGGCCCTGACAGATTTAATGGGCATCAGCCCCAGCTACATGGCAGGGCTTTGGTAGCGAAGGATCAAACCTGCAAATGAACGAAAACTGCTGGCCACGAATCCAAAACCATGACCACTAGGCTACTATGGACCCACGTCTTGGCTAAAAGTGGCAAATCATTTACAGAAGGTGAAGTAGAGAAGGAATATTTGATGGAGTGGCTGTGAAACTTTTCCCAGAACAGTCAAAACAATTTAAAAATGCAGCTTTGGGTGCAAATACCATTGCCCTCCATGTTGCTAACATGGCTGAACACATTGCGACTCAAATAGTGAAAAACGCAAGCTAGTTTCACCATATTTCAATTGCAATGGATGAATTGCTGGACAGCTGTTCCACCTCTCAAATGTATGTGTTCATTAGAAGTGCAAATGAAGACATGAACATAACACAAGAGCTGGCTTGCCTACATAGCATGTATGGTACTGTTACCGGAGAGGGTATACTCTATGAATTGGGAGGGGAACATTTGCTAATTATATCTTGGACTGGACTAGCCTTAAACTGCAGATGGACGAAAAAATATGAGTAGCATAAAGAAAGACTTGGTTGGACAAGTAAAGCAGATGTGTAATGAGAAACATTCCACAACAATGTTCCTGCACTGTATGATTCACTAGCAAGCTTTGTGTGCAAATACCTAGACATTAGCAGTGTACTGAATCCTGTATTGAAGATGGTGAATTTAATAATGCCACATAGGTTAAACCAGACAGTTCAGAGACATGTTGAAAGATAGACATAGAATCGCAAGATTTACCATATTACACAGCAATAAGCGGGCTAAGTTGCGAGAAAGTTATGAGCAAAATATTTGAGTCAAGAAAGGAAATAGGCAACTTCCTAAAGGTAAAGGCAAGCCACAGTCATTGCAGTCTGATGAAGAGTTGATATGGAAATTGTGGCCTTTGCCTTATACATAACTACTCATTTAAATTTTCTGATCTATACACCCACCAGATCTAAACTTGTCTTGTTTTTGGAACAAGTATAAGTCAACAACTTTATTCACTTTCAGCAGTGCAAGGTCTTCATGGCTGAAGCAACAGCATGCAAGATCAAAAGACCTCAAGCTGCAGTTTCAGACTTGGATTCGAAGGTAGAAGAAGTGAGACGGTTTCTAAACTTTTTTGAAGTAGATGTGGCTAGTTGCCCAGATGAACTGCAATTGGAAGTCATTGAGTTGTAAGCAAATGACCTCCTTAGGGACAAGTTCATAGAAAGACAGGTGGGTTTTTATCAGTTTTTGTCTGATAAAGACTTTCCTAATGTCAAAACTTTTGAATCAAAGTACCTTTCAATTTTTGGGAACAACATATTTGTGTGAACAAACATTTTCAAGAATAAAATACATGAAGAATAATTTGAAAACAAGCTTCTCTGATGATAATCTCAGGTCACTGTTGATGTTAGAGACATCAGATCTAAAGCCAAAAATGTCTCCTATTTGGGCATCCAAGAAACGATTTCGCCATTCTCACTAATATAAGTGTTCATATGTAGTGCATCAATGTGTTATTAAACAATAACTGAATAAAAAAAATATTAAGTAAATAATTAAAATCATCTATGTTTTGAATCTTTTTTATTTAGAGCAAGTGTTTAGTCAGACTCTAAACTGCTGTTTGATGGATAATTCAGCACTCGGGCTGAAAAGTTTGGACCTGGTTTAATCATATGACACAAGATTGAAACCACAGATTTTTTTGATTGTTTATTTATGCCACACTGAGAAAAAATATATGGGCTAATGGCAATGGACCTCATAATTTTGAGCCTTGATCAAGTGATGAGAATGATATCTGTGAGCTGGCACTACCTACACCAAAATTCCACATGACGCAAGTGGGCGGACTTGAGACCTCTACCAGATTAAATATGCATTAGTCTAGCTACATGATGGTTCTTTAGTGACATCAGGGCTTGAACTCGTAACTCGAAGAAAACAATCTAGTTGCGAGTCTGAGAGCATTATTACTAGGTTAAGGCAACTACAGAACATTATACAAAATTTAAATGATACATCAGGATAATATAATTTTCTTATGATCCTTGTACACCACTATCAGATGACAAAGTTTTGAAAACTTCTACAATATAGAGCAATATCAGATTTAATATGAAGTTTTTATTATCAAGAGTGAATTTTAAGAAGTGCAAAACACAAAACAACCTTTCAAACCTTTTAGTTTCCAAGGACTACATTTGAAAAAGCAGAGTTGGTTCGAGCCACACATGAAATACAAGGTTCGTTCAAGAAATCATAAAAAGAAAAACAAATTATTTAAAGTAGATTTTTTTTTTATTTTCCTACATAATCACCTTTTAGCTTCATACGACTTTTCAAGAATTTTTCCAAGTTTTTTAAAGACATTTAAAAAGTAAGATTTCAGAAGCTCTACAAATCAGAGATCTGTTTGGGTGATGACATCTTCATTCGATGTTGACCATTGCCTACCAAGTAATTTTTTTTATATTTTGAAATATATATATAAAAAAAATCACTGGGTGGATCATCCAGTGAATGTTGTTAATGTAAGTGTATTCATGTTTAGACCTTAGTTATGTATCCATGCAGAACCTTGTCAGGATTGCAAAAAAATAGCTTCCGAGTTGACCAGACGTTTGTGCTTATTTTCCACTATGAGCAAATGTAGCACCCATCTTACCTATACTTCTTTTGCACCCAATTTTTCATGCAAAATTGAAAGCAAAGTACCTTGCAATATTTTAGTACCCTAATCTATTTTACGCACATTGATTTGTTGATCAATCAAAACCATATCTTGAATTTTACCAATCATTCTACGAGTAGTCACTTCCACTGGACATTGCGAAAGTGCGGCCACACACACACGTTTAACTTGTTTACCCACTTGTAAACAGTTGCAACCACAGGAGTGGATGTGCCATGAATTGCTTCCTACATGGGTTTGATCTCTTTTGGTGTTAAGCCTTTTTTAAATATAAGTTTAATCAACTGATCGAAACTCACTCCTTTTCTTTTTTCCTAAATAAGCACAAGTTTCTTGCTTCAATTGACATTAAAAATAAAACCAAGTGATGGAAATAACTCAGACTTTGATAGCTGTCTAGTGAGCTATTATGCTCATTTAAAAACAAATAACTTTTAATGGTTCAAGCATCATCTCTTAGATTTTCTAAGGATTTATTGAACTCCTGTATGCATTACCAATAGTTTACGAGAAGAAAAAAATATACTGTATAGCTAACATATTTAAAAGATTAAAAATGAGAGAAAGGCCATGAAATCGAAACAATAGAGAAGTAGGTGCTATTCATGATATACATAACTTTAAATCTTCATTATTCTTGTGTTTCAATTCTAAAAATAGTGCCTCGAAGTCATAGATGCTTGGAAAAAGCAATAACATAAAAAAGTAAGATTGTAAAATGAGGGATTTTCTTCTGTAAGGATACATGTTATAGAGATATTGATCAAATTTTCCTATTACTATGCATTCCACAGGAAACAATACACACACAATATATTTACTTCAAGAGAAAATGGAATCGCACATATTCTAAAAGATTGATGATTTTGAATTCAAATCTACCAAAAATAATTTGTATAGATAGAAAACCAATATTTCTGTTCGTACAAAAAAATTTGTGTTTCTAAGCATTCAAAATATTTGCAATCCATAAAAGAGAACTAAAAACTCAATTTACAATAAGGTTTTATGACATGAAAATATGTATGGTTCATGAGACTTTAAAAGAACTAAGTACTATGACCTTCATTCCATTGTATTATTACCATCACTAGCTGGTCAAGGGGGGGGGGGGAAAAAGCAGTTGAAATATATTTCACAAGACGCCTTACCAAAATAATAAATTCCTCAGGATCTAATGAGACAAAATCCCACAGATATTCAAATATTTGAGCAGAAAGTGTTACATTCACATATTATGTAAAAAAAAAAAAGAAATTTCATCTCCCTCTTAAAAACCCAAAATATAAGACAGTTCTCACACCAACAATATTCAAGTATCTTTTCAGGCGGAAGCCATTATAATATTATAATATAATAGGTGTGATTAATTATACTGCCATCTTGATCTCTTTTCTATTGATTTTCAACAACGCTTTTTCTGGTCGAGCTTCTTTATTCTGGTAATACTAAAGTTGTAAAATCTTGTCTTGTTAATGAAATGTTTTTTCATTGTCATTCAATATTTATTACTATGACCAAGAATCCATTACATGTGTATTATTTACAATTTAAGTTCAAAAATGAGAATTGAACAATTCTGCAATAACGTAAAAATAAATTTTTATCATTGAATATCAGTATTAAACTAAAAAAAATTGCTCCTTTTTCAATAAAAGTTTGGTCATAATAGCTGATTATTACAAAAATGAGCATTTTTTTTTTTAAAAAAAATATTACTTTTATTATAGCTATGCTAATCTATGAAAAAGCAGAACTTCAGGATATTATGCATTATTTAGAACAGCATAAAACTTATCAATAATCAAATGGGCACACATATTTTAAAATATATTAAATAACAACTTATAATATAATAGAGTTCAAATTCTTAACCTAATTTCAGAGGTATAATTTAGCATTTTTGTATGATTTCAATCATATCTTTCAGAATTCTTTTAATAAATTAACAATTCCTGAGTTTAATTAACATAATCCGTCGTTCAGCTATGATTTCTCATTTTGAATAGATGCAAGTTAAACAATGTATACAGAAAATCTAATGTTTTCTGTCTAAGACTTCTTTTTGCCTATAAATGATGAATATACTGAACTTAAAAATGTAAGCAGAATGATGCATTTGAAATTATGAGTGTTAGAAATTACTTATGCATTATTCTACAAATTTTCAATTGAAAAAAATTTAGAGTACTAAAATTAGTACAATATACATAAAACGAAGTATTACCTTGGTACAAACTGATTTGTTGGTCTTTTGGGTCTATAATCTGGATGAACCATGTATAACATATGAGGAAATCCAGTGCCAAAATAAGCA
The DNA here is from genome assembly GCA_019974015.1 of Nephila pilipes. Lineage (NCBI taxonomy): Eukaryota > Metazoa > Arthropoda > Arachnida > Araneae > Nephilidae > Nephila > Nephila pilipes. Next base: position 483,437 of record BMAW01034015.1, read on the forward strand.
CCATCTGTTTGGTTGTGACGGGATGATTTTGGATTGTAAACATCTGTGCATTTTGGACAATAAAGTTTCACCATTGATTCTCCAGGTACATCAGACAAGCCTAAGAAAAAGTACATACGTAAAGTCAATACCTACTTTTATTGAGAAGGTAAAAAAATGTGAAAAACTTCCTTACCATACTTTAATACTTAAAACTATTTTTAGTTAAAAATCAACAAAAGAATAATTAATATAGTATCATTAGCAAATCAAATTAAAATCAAACATTTTTAATGTTTGCAATTTCTCAAGTTATATCCTTCTATTAAAAATTTAGGTAATATTTTAAAATTATTAATTTAGGTAAAGTCATACCTATTAATAAAGGAGAAATTATGAAATCATAGCTTGTCAATATATTATACAATCATAATAATCTGAAATAATTAAATGAATTTCTAACTCAGATATTTTAAAAACTTAAAATGTGAGCACAATCTCAAATTAAAAACGTAAAATAAAGATTAAAATTGGATAGTTTGCACTTTCATATAAAACCACATTACCAATTGGAAGCATTGGTTGATTTTCACAGTAGACTCGAGGACATGCTCCAAAATCTCCATTCTGATGTTTCTCTATCTGAAAAGAATAAATGTAAACCTGAATCTAGAATAATCTTATTACTTTAAATACAATGAATGAACTATACAGTGTTGTGGCAAGTATGATACTTGGTTATATATAATCATATAGAACTCTTGACAAAACACTTAATGAGAATTTTGCTTAGATTTAACAGCCCATATCAAGCTTTAGATAATTATGAATTGAATCAAAAAGGATCACAAAAGATTTTGTTTTGAACTTTAAAACATTGTTAATCGATTAATAGAAAAAGAGAATAAATTATCATTTAACTTTAACTACACATGCTGGTATATAAAATGCATTATCTACAGTAAACAGAATCTAATTGATCTTGGAATGCTTCTCAGCAAGCTACACGAACATCTACCCAGTAATTAAAACTCCTTAACATGTGCTGTAAGTCTTGTTTCAGAGGCATTCATTTGGAAAACTTTTGAGCAGCATCGAATGCGAACAGAGTACGCAAAATGTTTAACAATGTAAGTATATTTTGAAAGTTTAAGAGATTACTTTGTTTGCAGAAAATAAGTTCTAATGAAATTTTAAGTTTATATGAATAGTTCTAGATATATTTTTAAATAAAATAATACATTTTTAGGGATCATGTATGCGCGAAAAATCCAAATGACCTTACCGAAGATTAAATTCGAGCTATGGTTCAGACCATATGTGACAAACCTAAACATGAAGAATAGTTGGTACAATGAAAATAAATAAAACAGACTACCATCAGGGGTTTTTTATACCCAGTAAAAACAAAACTAGTTTGTCTATTTTTGGATTCTTAAAAGAAATCACTATTGTGTCATATATGCCAAAAATAAGAAATAATGAAGGACTTGTACTTCTTTCTAATATGCACAATGATTCTATAATTAATCCTGAAACTAAGAAGCGAGAACTAATTATGGACTACAATTCCAATAAAAAGGAGATATAGATACAATAGATAAAGTGTGCAAGATGTATTCTGTATCCAAACGAAAAAGGAGGTAGCTATTGACAACATTTTTCCAGTTGATAAACATTACTCAAATAAACCGCCAAATTTTGTATAACATGACATAAATTAAGGATGTCCAAAAATTTAGGAGATGTTATACTTTATATTTTTGTTTTTATTCAAAAAAATTGATTAATTCTTTAATCAAACCTCATCTCTCTCTTGAGACCTAATGTCCATTTTATTAGACATTTTACATGCAAAGAAAAATTTACAGTTTCATATCCTAAATCAGGACTCCATTATATTGAACAGTCCAGTACTGTTATATAATCAGCAAAATCCTTGTTCTAGAAGCATTTGAAAATTTCAGGCAAGAAAGCAAAAATTGAAGGTATGTCAGTATTGAAGAATGTGTTGAATTCAGTTTTACTATCCTTTTACACGATTTTTAAAATTAAAAATAGCTGTTGTACAGTTTTAAATGTGTGGATAGTGAAATTATGTTGTATATTTAATCAGTAACATGTTTTTACAAGACTAAGAGCCAATATCCATTATAATGGACTGGCCAAAAATTGCATTTTTCTTAATTTAAAAAAATAAATTACTGTTTTGTATTTTTTTTAGATGATTTAACTGAAATTAGGGGGGGAATTGCTCAAAAAATATGGTCTTGGATCTCAAAATGATAAATATTAATTCTTTAAATTACTTTAGTGTGGATTTTTTTTTTTTTAAATCCTTTTTCTTAAAAAAAAAAAAAAAAATCCTATACTCATGAAGACTACAAGATGTAATAACATATAAGTGGTGGAAAATACAAGATGCCTATTTAACTTAGTGTATTGAAAACACATTAAATATTTCCGATAAAGATGCTTCTGCGATTTTTGAATTAATAAAAATAAGAATGAAAAACAGCAAGTCAAACTTACCAATTTCTTACTAATAATTTTAAAAATGTATATAAGCATTATGACAGCCTTTATGAAAACTAAAATGATCTTGAAAAAAAAAATAATAATTTTAATTGAATGTTATGTTCCGATTGATTGCACATGTTCTACATATTGGGTACTTAGTTCTCAGCAATACTTCCTTTCTCCCTTAATCAACTGTTATTTTTTTTTTAAAAAAAATTTCAGACTAGGCTGGAAATGCTTCATAAAAATGTATCACTGCAAAAATTACACAATTCAGTAATTCAAATGCTGAACCATAGCTTTACTATGTTGGTAATTATAAGTTATTTAATAAACAAAGTACATCACAAAGTTTTGCAAAAGTAACAAAATACTGAAAACCTGAAAGATTACATATAATTTATATCCTTTCACTAAAATCATTGCTAATTGCATTTCATTAGAATAAATTCATTTGAAATTTTTTTCGCATATACAAGCTTTGTAATGAAAAAGTAAATAAAAATGAAAATACAAATAATCTGAATGAGAAAAAAAATCTAAGACTATATACCAACTGATCCATCTAAACTTAACAGATTACATCTTAGCAAATATTTACTCAAAACTTGGAACAGGCAGCTACCAACACGAGACAAATAAGTTTATTTTAGCTTTATCAAGTATTAAATTTTTTTAAATAAAAATAAAATTTTAAACAGAGCGGTTGGATAAATGATGCATAAAATATAATACATTATGAAATTAAATTAACTCTCAAATTGAATGAAGATAATGAAAAATTCTTAAAATTACACATATACATATTTTAAAATTATCTTTCAAAAGATGTAAGTGAATGAGAATTATGCAGCAAGTCTCACAATGTCACAAATCCAAATTTAAACTGAACTTGGAATAAACCTCTTGTGAGTGCTCCTTCATAGCTTAATAGTAGCATGTCTTCCAACAATTGGATAGACTGGAGATTTGATACTTTAACAGATTTAAAAAATACCATTTTTATAAGTATAATTATTAAAACACAAACCCATATAAAAAAAATTAACAAAAAATACCAAAAAAGAAAATTTTTCCCAGACCATCAACACAATTTTTATACAAAATATATTACCTTTTCAAAGTAAATAGCTGTTAGAAAAGTGTAATTTATAATTGCAATCAATGAGATCAGCTCAAATTTGAAAAAATATATATTACAATTACCATTTGTGCTATTCCTCGATTTGTTAAGATGTACCTAGCATGAATTAAACCATACAACATTTCAGCTGCTTGTTCAATCAGATCACTTTGATTTGGATTATCTTCCAATTCATCATCTATGAACATAGAAATGGAAAATATATAAGTATATAATACCTTTTTTAGATTCAATTTTCAGTTTAAAACAAAATTCAGATTTTGGATTAATACAAAAGCACTACACAATTTATTTAGCATAAGTTAATATTTTTACAAAAAATCGTTAAACAAATCTATCAATATGTGATATGTAAAAAATAATTTTTACAGGTAGGTGAAAAAATAACCACATTCTTTTATTTCAACAACAATATATAAGCAATTAAAAAAAATATCCCCCATTACAAAAATAATTACACTTGAGGATTAAAAATAACAAGTTAAGCAATAACCCAATGGTCTAAAATTGCATATTATGATTAAAAAGAAACAAATTGGAATTACTCAGAAGAACTAAAAGAAAATTTGACATTATAGACAAATGGAACTTTCTGACCTAAATATGAGAAAAACTGGAGGTGGAAAAAAAAAAGTCAATTTGTTACAAAAAGAGTGTCAACTGTGTATAAGAACTTAAGAAATTTCTTGCATTTATCAGGTAAGGAAATTGTTTTTAATTATCTAAATATAATGCTAAAATGAAGACAAAGTAAACAAAGACAGTCTGAAGTCTAATTTTAGTTCAATGACCAGAAAGTTTAGTTTTTAGTTTTTATTAACGTCGCACTAGAAGCAACACGAGGGCTATTGGCGACGGACCTCGTAATTTTGAACCACGGTCAAGTGACGAGGACGACACCTGAGCTGGCACCCCCTCTCCTAACATCCACGCCACGCCAACGGGAGGACTTTGGGCCCCGAACAGATTTAACGTGCATCAATCCCGGCTACACAGCGGGTCTTAGGCGGCCAAGGATCGAACCCGCGTCTGAACGAAAACCGCCGGCCGCTAGTCCACGACCTTGACCACTAGGCTACCGCGGCCCCCAATGACCAGAAAGAGTCACAAGCACTATAAAATTAATCTTGCAATTAGGGATGGGAATTTCTATTTATTAGATTCTTCCAACAAAACCTCCAAGGTATTTGAATGAGTATAACATTTAATAATTATTACATACACACACATTTGATTACTTATATTTGAGGAAAAACTAAATCGGTTGAATTTGCTCAATAAAAATCATGTTTCATATTAACACTTAAAAGAACATTTTCTAATATTATAAGCTGACAGCAAATATTTAGAATCTTTAGAAAAATCTCAATACAAGTATTTTGTACAGATACTTACATATTTTAAATAAATTGATATAAACGCCAATAAAAAAAGAATTTAGAAATCTTTATAAAGCATATTTTGAATATTATGCAAAAAACAAATATTTTTTATCGAAAACTAATTAAAAAAATCTATTTCCAGTGATTTAATATGCAATGCATAAATTATACTCTTGCTTATAAAAAAAACCACAAGAATTCTAAATGTTCTATTTAGCAAAAATACATAAATGTATTTTTTAAATCAATTTTCTGCATCTGCAAACATTTAAACATTATGTGAATAAACTTGTTTAATATTTTACATTTATTAACAAAAGAAACAAATTAATAACTTTATACATGATATATATTAAACATTCAAATCTATGTTCTATTATTATTGACTTTTCTAATAAAATATATAAATCAAAATAAGTAAATTTTTACAAAAAAACTTGTAAATCATTTTCAGGTTTGATCAAATTCAAATTGGAAGCAATATCAAATATTGCATTAATATTTATATACACACCTGTAGCAGCAGAACATTTTCAAGAAATTAGTCTTCCATTATAAGCCCTAAATACATGCTGACAATGAAAAAAATATTCTTTGGGAGAAATATATATTTATGCAAAATACTTATGTATTAAATATTCACATTATGTAATTTTTTCTTATTCTTGATACCTAATAAAAATGCAAGAATTTTTTGATTGATTCCTAAATATAAAATTAACACAATATAAATTAGATTAAAAATAAATATAATTAAATCGGGAAAAACCAGTTTTGATTTCATTTTAATGTAGAAATCAATTATGAAACAAACTTGAATACATAACAAAGTAAAAAATCTGTCTGCTGAAAAGAATCATAGCCCTATTAGAATTAGCTGAATTTATGGGAGGGGGGAGGGAAATCCTGTTTTGTATTAAACTAATACAAAATAGAATTACTATTTCCTAATTTTATCCGGTGAAAGAGAAAATATCTCTGGTAATTTCTCAATACAGATAATTTTTATACATTCAAAATAAATAAATTGAAATAAATGCTTGTAAAAAATAAAGAGCTTGAAATTATTTTTATATTACAAAGCATATTGTGAATTTTAGGCTAAGGTGTTTAGTATTTTTATAGAAAAAAGTTTAATAAGTCTCCTAATGGTTAATATGCGATGCATTAGATATTGAGCCCTTATTAAACACACAAAATATATAAATGTTTTATTTTAGTTTGTAGTGTAACTGTGGGGTTTTATGGCGCAAGAGCCAAATTTTAGATTGTAGATATTACATACTATAGAAAATAAACAAATTTATGCACATAGTTTAGTAAAAGGAACATATTAATAAAGCTAGATATGAAATCTATTAAACATTTAAATTCATATATTCCACTCATATTGACTTCTTAATACACAATAAGAATAAAAAATGAGAGAAGAGAAAATTTTTGCATAAAAAAAGTTCTTAAATTAGGTCAGATTCAAATGGGTATCAAATACTGCATCAATATATATATATATATATATACCTACTATAACAAAACATTTTCATGTTATTAGTCTTACATTATAAAAGCCTTAAAATAAAAGTTGATAAAAATATTCTTTGAAAGAATTATAAATGAATAAACCAAATTTTTATGCGTTATTATGCACATCACATAAATGCTAGAATTGATTCATAAATTTTAAAATACGAATATAAATAAGATTGAAAATAACAAATACAATAAAATGGCGAGGAGGGGAAATCAGTTTCGATTTCATTTAGATGTCGAAATCTATTATGAAACTGACACAAAGTAGTTCAAGAAAACCAAAAAATCTGCCTTTCAAATGACCCTTTCCAGTTCGGAATTATTTACCATTCCTTTAGCCATGTGGACCTACTTCAAAGATCTGCTTGGTATGAATCTACTTTTAAGCCTTGAAAGAGCAAGGTCTGTTTCTCAACATTTTTCTTCTGACTGTAACCTACCATGCCAGGTTTGGACCTATCTATTAGGAAAACCTGCTGATTTGGAACAAGAAAGAGAACATGTTTCTAGCAAACCAAGAACTTTAGTGTTCTCACTCATTTAGATAAACTAGTTCAAAAGAACAGGCTCTTTTTTTTTTTAATTCCCAACACTAAGTAGAACTTTGTTAACTTGAAGCTATTTCACATAAATCCCTGGATAAATTTGTATGAAAAATTTCCTTAAAATCTTTAGAAGCTATCTCTTCCATGGATTTCCATAATAACACTTATTTATTACATCCTCGAATTTTGAAAAACAATTCTTTTTACAGAAATCTTTAAACAGCTATGAAAGTATAAGAGATTTTACAAATATTCTGTTTCTGTGACATACTTGAATTTTGAAAAGTTGTTTCATTAATAGAAAACTTTTAACAGCTATGATGTATAAAAGAAAGATTTTACAAATATTCTATGTGAAGTCAACAAAAACTTACTTACACTTCTAATCACCAGAAACAAATAACACAGTGATACTATATAGTATAAAAGAGAATACTATATAACAGCTTTAAATGCATTCCTATAGTTCATAAAGTACACATATTTATCTTATATAAATAAGATTCATACTCAATTTGTTCAAAATAATGATTTTAAGTATGTATGTTTTACTTTATTTCATTCCCCCTCCCCCATTCTCTGGAAAACCAAAATTTTTGATCACCTGGATCAGCTATGGTCCTAATAATCAAGGCAACAAGATTTTACTGTATTTACAAATGTTAAGTTCTTACCACATTCTTTATCACATTACACATTCTTCAATTCAACTTAATAAATATTATTCAACCACATTTATGCACAAAACTGGCATTTAACATAAATTAAAATAAAAGATTTTGATTTTAAAGATCTGAAAAAAAAAAGTATTAAAATATATTCCAATAACTTTTTCAACCAAACAAAATTTAGAAATTAAAACAAAAATAAAATAAACATAATTACCAGGCTCTAAATCCAAAATCATATCTAGAGCTTGTCGATAATGAGGTACTTGTTCACTTAGGCCTGTGAGATTAAATTTATCCTGAATATAATCTTCATCAACCTAAAATAAATGATAAACTGAATATTTTTCAAAATTACATAGCAATGCTAAATAATTCATAGAAAGTGATATCAGTACTAATTATTTTGAGTGTAAAATTAAGTTGAGCCAGAATGTGGTTTTATTCAATATTATAATTATTAATACAAGGGTTATTTAATAAGTCCTTAGAGTATCCAAGAGATGGAACTTGCAGAATTGAAAATGGTTGTAGTAAGTTTTAATGACTTACTAGACAGCTGCCTAATTTACAGTTACTCATATTCATGATGATTAACCCCTTTCACACCTCAAAAAATTCCTCATAACTTTTCTAAGCAATGAAATCACCTTCTTTGGAGCAGATTCATCAGAAAAACCCATTGTTTTGATTTGTGCTTGATTTCCAGTGTATAATGACGAATCTGGGTCTTGTACATCAACAACTTGACGCGGCAGCATTGAATTTTGCTTTGACAGCAAATGACTACTAAATCAAAACCAAATTATGAATCGATGTCAAATTTGTTTTTGCTTCATTTAAAGAAAAAATAAGTAACTATAAAATTACAACACTTAAGTCTACCTACATATTAAATTAAATGAAAGATATATAATTTAATTTTGATTTAACTGATTATATTGTAATGATAAAAAAAAAATTACTTTTTAACAGAATGATTTCATTTTTATGTGAATATAAAACCAATAATTTAGGCCCTGATTATGAATCAAAAGAAAAGGATTACAATAAGAAAAATTAAAATTGCATACTTCACAGAAAAATTCATTTCCTCGAAGACCACAGAACCACGAGATCCATGATACTTCCTCGGAAGAACTCATTTCTTCACTCCCCGGGGAATCAATTTTTGCTGTAAATATAAAAAAAATTGGATATCAATTTTATGAAATGAAATATTACCATATTTGTACATTTTAATATACATTTGTTCAACCTACCACTAAAAAAGAACATTACTACAATTTGAAAACTTGCAATTTAAATGAACTTTATTTTAGTATAAAAAATATATCCAGTTCAGTTTTGCATTAAAAAAAAAAATCGACATTATTGGCAATTTCGAATTCACAGTTCATTGTTATATAAAGACGAAAAGTAAAACACAAAAGATAAATAACACCGGTAAAAAAAAAAAAAAAAAAAAGAATTTTTTGAACACGAGTTTCCTTTCAAACTTCTCACTTTGCATAACATGTTTTTTAAACCGTAAATTTTAAGAGCAAAAGGGAATGTTGAGTCAAATTGAATTTATTCAATAATTTGCTTCATTAAATTTATCATCTAAAATAAATATGTATAATATCTTTTAGCTAAAGTTAAGCATTGGATTTGGCGACAAGGCAAGAAACTTAATAAAATTTAATTCTTTAAATAATTAGTTTTAATCAGTTAATTTTTCTTAATTAATCATTAAATTATATTGTCATCCAAAAAAAAAAATAGTGCACAGAAAATTTCAGATCAAATGAGCACTTTGAAATGAGAGAAAAAAGCTTTTTAAGTTTTGACCTAGACGTACAATGAGAGTGAAAGAAAACCCACCATGAAAAAAAATATATTCTATCCAACAAGTGATGAAACTAGCAAAAGTATGAATTGTTTTATTGTTGAAATATAAAATCTTATTTATACTTTCATAGATAATGTCTTAAACTCAGTTATCAAATCTACCATTAAAAATTTTAAATTTCATACATACTGAACATTTTTTTTAAATGCAATTTTTTTTTTTTTATTACTTATTAACATTTCTAGAGGTAAATTTAAAATACTGGATACAAAAAGATTAGAGTTTGGTATGAGAAAATCTGCAGTAAAAAAAAAGCATATTTCTTATTTACAAGCTATCAAATTAGGAAGAAAAAATATTGACTCTTAATTAAAGAACCTTTAATACATATTGCTGATAAGATAAACCACTACATGCTACTGCAGCTGTTGATAATTATTTTGGATTACTTAATACTCTCTATGATGCCACAGGATTTTAACTGGTTATATAAGTTTTATATCAATGTATTCAATTAGGTTGAAAAGGTAGCTTTTAAAGCAAACTAAAGCTAATTTTATTTTTGTTTTTAATAATTATAAAATAAAGCCCTGTGCATCAAGATTCTAAAACAGTCTTGTTTTTACTTCTCATATGACAGAACTCTATAGAACAAGAAACCAGAAGCAGTGACATTTAGACCCGAAGGGAATGATGTATCCCTTCCTTTTTTTTTTTTTTTAAGTATTATTTCTTTGAAATATTTTAATACCATTACTTTAATTTTCTACTTACTAAGCCACAACTTGCTAATAATCATTTCCAACAATTCTGTTACAAACAACTGGCAACAGCATTTCTGGCTATCTCTATTCCTTGATTGCTTAAATGATCAAGCTTATGTTAATTGAGTTTCCCTTTCCCAATATTAATAGGTTTTTTTTTCTCTAATGTGTTGTCTAGCAGAGAAGAGTAGAGCAAGAATGAATATGAAGGTTTATGGCAATAATTACACACACCTGGTTATGCTCCACCAAACATTTGCTAATACAGTAATCTAGTTATTAGAGAAAAATGGGAGAAAGCAATTGGTTAATAATAAAGGTCGAAAACAGAGAAGGGATGCTAAGGCTGCCCCCAGGGGCATATCACCTCTATTTATCCAAAACAGTAAATTGCATGGGAAAGAAAAAGATCATTACAATAGTTTGGGGATCATGATGTCCATACTTACTTTTAAAGAACCCTTGAGGAGAGTGTAGTGTAAGTCTATCTCATTTGAAAGATTCTAGATTGGACTTCCTTTTAATTTTTCTTTAGAATGCAAAATCTATGATCCAGTATCATTTTGAACATCCAAGAAGATAGATAAATTAAATGAAACTAATAATTGTTTTGTTCCTGATTTGATATTGAACAGGTAAGTTTTTCAGCATGAAGAAAGCTTTGTGCTATTTTGAATCTAGTCTCTTTTTACTCCAAGTTTGCATTCAGACTACAGGAAAAGAGACACCTGAAAGCTGCTGCTTGGTAGGAGAAAATGTATGAATGATGTTCCAAAAAGTATTAGATAACTAAAGGAATCTGCAACTGATGTTACAAGTTGTGGTGTTACAGTGGATGGCATGGATTTTTATCTCTAAATGGTTGTGTAAGTGCAATATTTGTTGATAGTGAAAGTTATGGACATTGAAACTATCACAATATTGTAGAGAATGCAATTATTTCGAGATTCACTAAAATCACATAAAGGATCTTCATTTAATTTAAGACTGGTTAGAGCTTATCATACTTCTAAAAAATTTGTATTGCAACATTCAATGGTAATTGAAAGTTGCAATACACTGACTACTATAATAAGGGAGACTTCAAAGTATTTGTGCAGTAAAATACATTTTTGGAAAAGATTCAGTATTCAGACTAGAATGTATTTGATGTACAGAAAGAGCTAGAATGAGGTTTTGTTCATAAAAAGTAACAAAAAAGGGACTAAGAAGGAAAGGTGAATTGGCTAACAATTCAATAAATGAAGCAATGATGGAATATTGAATAAATTGCAGCCTACTGAATATGAAGCAATGATGGAATATTGAAAATATTGAATAAATTACAGTAGCAGTTTTTCCAAAATTGTGGCTTCACAAAATATCAGCCAAAATATGGAAATAATTCATATCTGACAAGAAAGCTGGTGCAAATTTCACCAAGCTAATTTCTATTAGTAAGTTATACCAGGAAGCATAATTGGGAATGCACCAAAATATTATTAAAATCATAAAGCCAGTTTAAATGGCTTTGAGTGATAAGACTTTCCTAATTAAAGGATAAAATTTAATAGTGTGCACTGAAGATGCAAAAATTTGAAAAAGGAAATTGATGAGGCAGGAGTGTGAGTAAATGAATGTAAAGATTGGTACAAAAGCTGCACCAAACAATATTTAACTATTGTCTAGATGTAAAAAAAATTGGGGATAAAAAAAATTGATTGACAAGAAGGGTCAAAAATTAAGAAGGATCGCTAAGGAAATCTGAGAGTGCGTTAGTCATGTTTATCAAAGAGAGTAATCCCCAAGAGAAAGAAAAAGATCACTAGGGTGTCTCGGAGTCATGATGCCTGTACTTATCTAAATAAGGCAAATTCGAGGTCCCTAGAGATAATACCCAGGGTACAGGAAGCCTGGCTATACCCCTAGATGCTGGGTACCCTTTTTAGCCGCTTCTTACAATATGCATGAGCTATAGTGGAACTATTCTGTCATACCCAGTCACCACACGGGTCTGAGGATGCAGGAATAATACTAAAAAATTAATTTAATTTTTTAATTCCAAAGTTGTAATAAACAGAACATTTTGAAATACATATATTTGATAAAAATAAAGATTATACATGTATGCGATCTTAAAGGAATTTACGTAAAGTAACACAATCAAATAAAATTCAAAGTCATTATTTATTACATGCATAACTTTAAAGTAAAATTTGACCCTGTAATATGTCATCTGCTCGTTTAGCTTAAATATGGGTATAAATTATATCAATTCTCTTAAGCAGTTTTCTAAATGTGCATCAGTATATTTGTGAATTTTTTCATGTGTAAGTATACAAGGTGTGGCTATTAAATTACGAGACTAACACTGCTACAGAAGTACGCATGCGCCAAACTGCAGACAGTTGTTTAGCGCAAAGCCTTCTCATTTGAATGCAGTGCCTCTCATTTCTATAAACAAATCTGGATACATGTAGCTTTTGTTCACATTAGTTTCTTTTTTACCAGAAAAAATGATAATTGAGCAATGAATTGTTACTAAAATTTCACACGAAATGTGAAGAAACCACTACTGAAGCTTATGATTTATTGAAAGAAATGTATGGCAAATGTTTATTGCATGCATGTGTTTTTGATTGGTTTAAGCATTTCAAGATGGCAGAAAAGACATTGAAAATTATTCACATCCAGGTAGCTCTACCATGTCAAAATTGGATGACAATATCTAAAAATTGATAAATCTGGTTAGATTAAACCATCGGTTAAGTATTTGTGTGATAGCTGAGACTGCACAAATTGACAAAGAATCCATACATCAAATTTTTCCATCAAGACTATCGTGCTGGCTCATTCCACATTGTCTGTCGTTAATGTTTTATGTTAATTATGGCTTTATCATCTAGGGCCAACTCAAGCCCATCAAAGGTTATGGACCCAGGATTCATCTCATTGTGTTAGAGAATTTTAGCAATATAGTAGAAAGCCACAACATGCAGAGTGAGTTATAATCCATCGATAAAGGCATTTAATACCTTTGTGAAAATCAATGCTTTAAATGCATCCAATTATGCTACCTGGAAAGAAGAAGTTTGAGTACTTTTGATGGAGAGAGGCCAATAGGATTATGTTATCCCGATCGTCAAGAAGAAGTCAAGTGATCCGATGCCCCGGCTCGGAAAGAGGTTAAGGAAGATCCCGACTGCGCAGCAAAGAAGACCTGTGCATAGTCGCACATCTATTTTAAAGTTGGTAAAGAACTTCCTCCATTGCTGAAGGGAATAGAAGATACGAAAATTGCCTGGACTACTCTAGAAAACCAATTTAGTCCGAATGCAAGAGCTTGAGTCGTAGAACTGACTAACGAGATTTTCAACTGCAGTCTCCAACCCGGAGAGGAAATCAACTTATATGGTGCAAGATTGTGGACTATTTATTCAACAGCTGTTTGATGCCAGTTGACCAATTTCAGAGTGGTTGCAGCCATTCCAAATGATCAGTTGGAACTCGAAGAATATAGAGGTATTGTTCAATTGATATATCATTTTGAGAAGTCCCAGTTTATTTCTGAGAATGTTCTAAATGAAATGTAAGAAAAGCTAGCCTAAAATTATTTTGTAAACAAGATAGTGTAAGTAATAATAATGAATTTGCTGTGCAAGGCATTAGTGTAAAATCTAAATTTGTTAAAAGTAAAATTAAAAGCAAGATGGTCAGCAAAAGGGGAATTTCATTAATCAAGCAGAAATCCCCACTAAAAATGAAATGTAAAGTGTTTTTACTGTAGGAGAATGGGTCATTTTGATAGAAATTGTAGGGTAAAGAATAAAGATCAGTCAATGGGTAAAGGTAATCCCAATGTCAGTTTTTTGGCTGAAGCCAGTTTGGGGATGAATACTGACAACACTGCATATGTATTTGATACTGCCATAAGCTCACATTTTATTGCAATAGTGATCTGTTTTCAATATTTCAGCAGACTTCTGGATTAGAAATGAAAGCTATTAACAGGATTATGGAAGGTTCTAGTCAAAGGGAATATAACTTTTAATTGTAAAAATAAAGGAAGGACTCAAACAGTTACTCTTACTGACGTTTTTATATTCACCCGAAGGCTTTGACATAATTTGATGACAGGCCTTCACATTGAAGCAAGTTGATCTTTTGTAGGGAAGAATGGGCAAATCGACATTACTTCTAAAGGGGGCAGAAAACTGTTTACGGCCAAACAAAATAACGATCTTTATTATATGTTTCATAATTATCAGAATATGGGTAATAGAGGCAATTATCAGCAGGAAGAAATCAAATTGCCTCAGAGAACAACCTTGAATTATGGCATAAACATTGTCATATTAATAAGAGCTACATTTTGAAGACAGTAAATAATGTTTGAGGATTGCCCCCACTGAAAAATCAAGAATTGAAGTGTGAACCGTGTTTAGTTAGAAAAGCAAAAAGGGTTTGTTTAAATCAATAGGAAGGATTGGATCATGGAAATCTTTGGAACTTTTATATCTGGATGTGGCGAGTCTGATCTAAACAACACCTAGAGGGGTTCTAGGTATTTTTTAATGATCATCGATGATTTTTCAAGAAAGGTATGTGTTTATTTATTGAAGGAAAAATCAGAAGTTTTCAGCAGTTTTATAAAATTTTAAGAGTCGAAAAGTTTAACAGTAAAAAAATTATTAATATTCATTCAGATAACAGCATGGAATTCTATTTCGGGGAATTTGAAAGGTTTTTGGAAAACAAAGGTATCAAACCTAAAAGGACAAATGTATATACTCCCGAACAGAATAGAGTTGCTGAACGTTTTAATTTAACAGCAATGGATGCATTGCAAACTATGCTTAAGGATCCGAAATTAAGAGAGAAAAATTGGGGTGAGGAAGTGCTATGCTTCATATACCTTTGGAATTGCATATCATATAAGCATTCTGAAAAGTCTAAATTCGAATTGTAATGTGGAAGGGTACCATACGATATTTAAGAACTTTCGGATCAACAGCTTTTGTAGGAATTCCAGAGCAACAGTATAGAAAGCTAGAATGCATTCTGAAAAAGGAATATTAATAGGGTAAGCTATCTGTACAAGAGGATATTGCATGTTAATTTCGGAAAATATCGAAACTATAAATGTAAAAATATGTGAAAATTTAAATGATAGAAAAGAAAATTTAAAGAGAAATTTTATACAATTAGATGGTTATGATGAAGAAATCAAACCAGATATAGAAATAGAAAAACGGTCACGGAAATATCTAAAGATATTCAATTAACTGAAGAGGAACTGGAAATATCGATTCAAAATAATTCGGATTCAACCATTCCCTCAAAATCAATTGGTTTCGAAAAGTAGTACCTTGATCCGATGGATCAAGAACCGATACATATTATGGTTGTTTATGCATATTATATACTGGTTGTATATACCAATACATATTATAGTATAATATGTATGAGCAAGTGATTTAGAAATGACACAAAAACTTACTGAGGGGCAAATGGAATCCCTTTAGAACCTGAAATTTTTAACTTAACTATAGTGGTAAAAATTCGCATACCAGTTTCATTGAACTAGAAATATAATCCAGTTTTTTTAAGAAATCGACAATTAAAGTATAAAGATGTAAAAATTCCAGATTCAGCCGATGAAGCATCTAATTTCCCTGAAGGAAGAAATGAAAATAATCCAAATTCTGGAAGTCTGGATTTAAGTTGAAAAACCAACAAATGCGAAAATATTGGGAAGCAGATGGGTGTTCTCTTCAAAAACCAATTCATAGAGTGAAATATTGCATTTTAGATTTAAAAATAAGGAAAAGATTAGGATTTTTATTTGTATCTTCACGATGTTTCTTCAAAAGAAATGACATATCTGATAAACTTAAAAATTTTCAATACCCAATAACATGAAAAGGTCATCATATACGTCTTCCATTATATCTTCAAGCATGAAATAAAATTCTGTTTTATCTTCATCACAATTACTTCGACACATAAATAAATAATCATCTTCCATTACATCTAGATCAGAGGTGTCAAACATGCAGCTCACAATGGTAATTTCTGCGGCCGACTCAGCTAAAATAATGGAACAATAATATCACATCTTTCATGCCATCAAAGTACACTTCACAACTGGATGAATAAGTAATTCATCTTTTGGCAGCTCACAAAATAAAAATAATGGGATACATATAAAATTCAGCAAATCAAAATGCTTTTTATTTTTTGTATTTCAGGAAAGAAAGAGCAGAATGTTAAACTTGAATCAAATTTTAATACCAGTCATCAAATCATTAATAATGTACATTTTGTTTCTAGAAAAGATAGTAATTTAAATGAATTTTCCAAGAACAATTCATTTCAAATTATCCAATAGCAGTGCTCAACCTTAAAGAACTTTTTCAAGGATGCTAATTTGGGGGGAGAAAGGATTTAATGTGAGTTGATTTATTGTTTCACAAAGACACTATTTGTGGGGTTAAAACTTAACAGCTTGTGTTTTTAACGGAGTTTATGTTATTCAAGTTCCATAAAGTTTTCGAATTAAGTCATCAATCTATTTTAGGTAATTATCATTGCAAAAAACTAAAGAGAGTTATAAATAAAAGAGTTAAGAGAAAATTTTTAGAAAACTTATACATTTATTAAATGCGTGAAAAAAATGCATAACTATTAATTTTTTCAGCCCTCCATATTCACCAAGTCTACCCAAATCAAGTGGTAATACAAATAAATAAAAATTACAGACAAACATCGAAATTTTCAAGAGAAATGAGAAATTGAGTTTTTTTTTTTTGTGTGTGTGTGCAGTGAAATAAGTCAGAATAGTCTGTTTGATATGTCAAAATGTTATAGTCTACTACATTTTTTTAACATTAGCCATTATTATGAACAACATAAATCAATATATGGCACCTATGAGGGATTAGTGAGATAAAAATTGGAAGAGCTCAAGATGGAACTGAAAAAATAACAGTTTATGTTTTCTAAAATAACACTAGACAGCAAAGTGGCAAATCTTGGAAGCTACGTCTTATCAGAGTAGATAATCAAACACAGGAAACTTTACAGAATGACTTTATTAAGAGATGTGTAATTAAAGTTGCAAAAATAATTTGTTCAGTAAATGTGAAGGCTTTTCAAGCAATTCCTTTGTCTCAAAATACAGTAGCTGATTTCACCAACAATTTAAGATATCAGATAAAAGCAAAATCACCTAGTCTCTTATGAAGTCCCCCCCCCTTCATATGCCTGTGATGAGGGTATGGATATAGGGGTGCAGCTTGATTAGCTGTGTTTTTACAAGCATGCATAACAAATTTCAATATTTTTGAGGAATTGTTAGAACTAGTACCAATGCATAACACTTGTACAGGACACAAGATGTATTTGTGTTTTTAACTATCTGTAAAAATAAAATCTACTTCTGTCAAAATTAATTTAATTAGTTACAAATGGTATTTCTTCACTGACCGGAAACAGTGATTTGGTTGCATCACTGTAAAAAAAAATGAAGCTTATGGGAGATCCAAGATTCATTATTCGTATTGCATTAAACATCAAGAAATATGTGCGAAAGTGACTAACATGGAATGCATGTTAATTCCTATAAAAATCATTAATTTCATATGTTGTGGTTTAAATAAGCAGCTAGTTGGCACTAGAAGCAACACGAGGGCTATTAGTGATGGACCTTGCAATTTTGAGCCTCAGTCAAGTGTCGAAGACTATACCTTAAAGAAGCGGTAGTTCTTTACATTCTTAAATGAATATAACACTGATTATTACAGGACTTCATATTATACCAAGGTGTGATGGATATCCTGCTAAAAGGCTCTGAAACATTTCAGGTTTGAAAGAAATATGCCAATTCTTATCAGTAAAAATCAAGGTTATTTTTTGATATTGCATGAATACAAGATTTATTTCTTTCACAATCAATTTTACAAAACATTTATATGATTTAAACTATAACTGAAAGGAAAACACATATATGATTTACATTATACAAACTTGTAAGTATCTGGATTATAACAAACATGTAAGAACAAGTAAAAGCATTCAAATGTAAGCTAGTTGTATGGGAAAAGCAGTTAAGATAAGAAAATTTAACAAATTTTTTGACGTGAAAAATTGACAAAATAACTTTAGATGGAACCACATTATTTAAGAAATGTGGATTTAAATGTAGAACAAGATTTGCTGATTTTAAATTACTAAAAAATGCTTCCTTTATCCTCTTCAATTTATTCAACAAACACAGAATCAGTACTTAATGAGTTGCAAATGGAGGTAATCAAGATACAATATGATTCTGAGTTGCAGGTAAAATTCAGTGAATCTGGTGTACCAGAATTTTACAAATATTTATCTGCCAGTTTATAAAACACTCAAGAACTTGCATACAAGATAATTCATATGTTTGGAAGTACTTATCAATGCCAGCAATTATTTTCTTTTACAAAAGAAAAGAAGTCTAATATCAGATCTAACATTACTGACAATCTTCTTAGGTTAGTTTTTAAAGTAATTACTGAAAACAATATTTTTCTTGAAGTAGAAAAAAAGTAGCAGAGAAGAAATGTCCAAAGTCAGGAAAAAAACGATAAAATTATCATTATTCTGGGTTTTTTTACCATATTTTTCGAAACAATTTTTTTTTATCTGAAAATTATTCTTTAAATATCTCTTTTTCATGCCACCCTTAAGCTTAAGTGTTATAAATATGGCCCATGTTAGCCTTGGAGTTTGACAACCTTGACCTAGATTGTTAGATATACTACACTTTTTTAATGACTTATGAATTATATATGTCAGATTTATTTTCATTCCATGTTTTTATTATCCACTTGCACAATATTTCTAGACTGGCATGATGCATTTGGTCTCTTTTAGTAAAAGTTTTTTACTTCAAACACCTACATATTCGATTGTGATACACATATCTGAAGGTTGAACTATTAACATTAATCCACCTGGAATAACTACCAGGTCTGTGTACACTCTCATCAATTTCTTCATATTATCCATTTAATGGGATCTGTATATGTCCCAAACTGAGACTTTCTGAATTCTTTAAGGCACCAGCACATTTTTGTTCAACATTTCTTATCAACAATTCTACACTATTTTTTGTCTATACACCCTTTCTTGTGAACATGAACCAAAACACCATTTTGCAAGTTGCATTTCAGCATCATCTTTCTTTTAAAAATAACTATAGGTTTTGATTTTGTACAGTCTACTAAGCAGAAAAGCATAATTTTGAGGCAAGACTTTTCGTGAATCGTTAATTTTATAAGAACCATTTTTGTTCCTTTCACAACATCAATTATATTTAGCATACTGATTATTACGATTTTATTTTATTCAATTCAAGTATGCAGTATTTACGAAAATCAAACATACAAACATACTTGCTGCTGCACAATTTGTTTCCTTATGCAAACTGAATGACTCAACATTTCAAAACAGCACTATATTTGTTTAGTTTGTAAGGTGTAGTTCCTATTAGGATTGACTGTGAAAATGAATGTAGGCAGTTTTGTTTATAGATGAAAACATTGTAGGAAACAAAAAAAAAACCATTTAAATCAAAACAGCAAAAAAACATTAAATGCTCATTTCTTTCGCCATCATCTTTTTCAAAACACAACCGTTACAGCTTTTTCTACTCTTACATCTGTTGTCACTCTCTAACAGAGAAACTTACCTCTCATGGAGTTTGATCATGACGCAACATAAGGACACATATTTACTACTAAAAAGGAACACTAGATCAACTGTATTGACTAAAGCAAATGCTATTTACTACAGCCTTCAATGTTCACTACAAAATCAAGGCTGCAAATGACTGGAGAAAGAAAACATCTGATTCCTAATTCTGCAAATTCATTTGGGTGAGAGGCGTTTGTTCTTACCTTAATCCTTTTATCAAAATTTAGAATAACAATCTTGTGCCCATCTGTACAACATAAGTACAAATCACCTTTTTTTGCAAAACTATTTTCTCACTCAAGCATTTCTTACCCCCCCCCCATATATATTGTTCTTTTTTTTACGTCTATTCAGTTACATCATTGTTTGAAGCCTGAAAAAATACTTTGATTTCAAAAGTAAGAGAATCTAACATGAACACTTGAGGTTTCTTTGTCAAGAAAAAGGCACATGTTATAGGGAGAAAACACACAAGAATTAAAAAATGCAATTTGATATTATAGGTTTCTCGTCATACAGTGAAATATATGTCAGTTCAAAAGGTATGTATATCTCAGAGCACATTTTTTTACATGTAATTATCATCTTACATGAAAAAGCCAAACACTACCTTAAGATAAATTTAAAAAATACAGAGAGAAATTTTTCCATTTTTAATATAAATTACACATATGGAAACACAGATCTATTAATTATACCATGTCTCAAGATTTAGAAACAATCCACAAAGCATGTAATAAATATGTATAAAATTAAAGTCGATAAGGAAATGAGTTTTATAATGAAACATATTGCTGGTAACAGGAGAGTGAAGTTAGAAAATATTAATGTTGCAGCGTATATTTTTTGAATCTCAAAAAGTGCTTCTGAATTCCTATTTTTTTTCATTCCATAATGACATCCTTAAAATAGATCACTATTTGAATCAAACAAGTCTGTTGTCATTTTAAACAAAACCTGTTACAAAATGTTTTATCATAATGGGTGCCAAAATATGCACACAAAATATATATATATATACGCCAATTAAAGATACCAGTTTAACTGATGGTGAATTTATAATGTGATATGCTCCCAATCTCAGAAATGAATAATACATAAACAAATTTTTTAAAAGGATATTTTTTGTAGGGAAAAAAAAGACGGAATAAGTTCCCCTTCAAAACATTTTCTTACTTTATATATGCAAGACTTATAATTAATAAAATTTAATTATGAAACATTAACATTTTTATAATATCTTGAGACAATCTGGAAGGATCCCATTTTAGCATACTTTTTGGCAATGAAACTTTTTGTTGATAGTAAATTGCCAAATTAGTAACCCTACTGTAGAAGCAACACTCGTTACTAGATGTGACCACTGTGTACCTGACAATTACTTTTTTTGAGCTGCTTGATGCTAAAATAATGCATTTGAAAAATGGCTATGAATGGATTGTGAAAATGTAAAAATAATCATCAAAACTAAAACAGTTCACAGTATGGATCTTCGTTTGAGGACAGTCATTTAGGCATCACAGAATTTTGCTTGTTATGAAAGCGTGTTTCAGAAAATATTTTGAGATTTTCTTCTAGTAATTATCACCATTTACCCACCTGGGGTATAGACATACTTTCAAAATAAGGCGAGTACTCCCGCCCTGTTGTTTATGTACGATTTTATCCTGCAAAATGTCTGCTTTCACTTTATTTTATATACTTTTCGGATAAAATGCCATCTTGTTTCCTATTACAACAGATTTGAGTTTGAAAATAGTATGTTTGGCACCCTTTTGGCAAGCTGTAAATACTAAAATATGACTTTACCAACATCTTATACCTGTTACATAACTTAAGAGGGTTTTCAATTTCGTGCAAAAATTTCAAAATCAAGATACAGATGATTTTTTGAAATTTGAAGTCCTATCCCAGCTAATGTATGAATTTAAGTATATGTAACCAAATTTATACTAGATTACACAATATTAATATTTCGAATATAAATCTTATTTAAAATTCAAAGAAAGCCTAGAAAATGAATAAAAAGGCAGTATAACTCTTTAGAGAATAATTCTTTACACTCAAATAAAGCTCAAAATATAATTTGAGTTTTATTTATATACATATAAAAGCTCTGCATAGTTATCAGTCTCCATGCCTATAAAAAATATTTATATATATAATTGAATAAAAAAACTCCTTTTGTAATATAAATTGTAAGAAAATTAAACATAAAAAACATAATAAAAAAATATATTAAATGAAGGTAAACCGACATGTAATTCAGTAGACAACACATAAATTAATCAAATAAATATATGGCCATTATCAGATTTAACTGAAAATTTGGAAATAATTTAATGTATTTTCCCAAGATCTTTTTCACAGAATTAAATAAGAACACAATACTCAAACACCAAATAACCATTTAGCAAAATAAGAAAATACTAATCAACTAAAAATTTAAAAGAAATCATAAAACATTTAATCCAGGAATTGAGAAAATTTTAGAAACAAAAGTTCCTCAATACTTTTCAGTTAAATATATTTCATGAAATTTTTTACCATTATACAATTTTATTTTATAAAAGTATTTAATGCTATTTTACCTTTCAATTGTTCAAACAACTGAGAAATACTCTTTTTCTTCCAATTTATATCTACCTCATTTACATGCGAATGAATGGCTGCGAATCCATGTCAAAATATTGGACACGCAGACAAAATGAATAAGCAAGAATCAGATCAATCAAAATTATTCTTACTATTTGCATACAAACAGGGCTTTAATTTAAAAAGCTTACCAGATTTAGATGAAAACAATATTTGAAATGAAAATGCTCGTGGAGCTCCTGGTGATTCCCAGAATAGTTCCCAGGCGAAGATTTCAAAACTGAATAGATACACAATTTGAAGACAATAAATAAAAAATCAACATGCATCATTAATTTCAGATTATTTATTTCGCATATATACCAGAAATAAAATATTCTTACCAATTCAAAATTAGCTGCACAACTTGACAAGTTATGTACCTGCAATTGAACCTCCGATGAAAGAAAGATCCGAGTAAATGAAAGTGATGCCACTAAATAAAACAGAAATTTGTCAAATGGATAAAATTGGACGAGATTTGATTGGATCCAATCTTCAATGAAATTTCTCACAAAAATTACATTTGAACTTAATTGAATGTTTAGAAATCGCAGGGAAATCATATACTCATAAGAATTAGGGATACTGAGATAATTTTTCTAGAGGAGTTTTTAAATGAATCAGAACAACGGATAATTATTCAGTTGCCTAATACTGCGTGACTCAAATGTCTACTTAACCATTTTGTAAATTTGAACCAAAGTAAGACGACAAGATTAGCACCTAAACTAGCATCCTACTTGTTAAATTCTACTACTACAATGTGTTTATTATGAGCTTCATGTTTATGTGCGTCAATTCCTATTACACGATAGTCCTTTTTTTTATTTTTTTGTTTTGGTTGAAATTACAAAACCCAAGCCGCTATCCATGGGTTGCGAGCTCGATATTCCACCAAAAATGGTATCTCAATCAGAAATCTTATAATTATGGAAGACAAACAGAGAGGATTGCAAGTTAGAAACAAAGTGTTCTTTCAATCAATGCACATCTGTACGATCAATAAATGCAAATACTGTTGTGGGACTCTTCATGAGACAAATTGAAATATATAAGTAAATATTTCTAAAAATATATTCTTCAGAAGCATATAAAGGTATTGAATATACTCTAAGTAAAAGAATGAAAAAAGATTTATTTACTTCTGGTTCTCTGGTTTGACTGATGTTAATCCAACAACACACTTGTATTCATCTAACACACCCGCCAAGTAATTTAAAGCAAACGTATTGTTTTTCATCTGGATTAAAAGACTGTTCTGTTTTGGACTGTTCTGCTGGTTCCGTTTTGGTGGGGAAAAAAGCCTCTGTTGCTCCATATCCTTTTAAATCTGTCGATGTTCTAAGTCCTCCCATAGCTTGGTGTGGAAACTTGGAGAAGGAGGTGCGCGCTCGGGTAGCGTCCTCGTCAATTGACCTAGGTTCAAAATTACGAGATCCGTCGTCATTACTCCTCGTCTTTCTTTACTTTGCAACGTAAAAAACGATTATAGTCACACTCCATATCCTTACAAAAAAGCAATCAATCAATTTTTCTTTGTTTGTTAGAAAAGTATAGCGGGGTCGATGTGAAATGCATAATTCTGCATACAGAATTGAAAACTTCATTTGTTTAGAGTATTAAGATTTTGCTTATATTTCGGATCTGTTTTAGTTTTATAATTTCATTCTGTTCTTATTGCTTTGGGTTGGAATTTAAAATTGATACGCGTGTGAGTTAATGAAATAAAAGCTGAGGTAAGCTGTATTTTTTTCCTATGAAAAGCTCAAAATTGTTTTTAGCGCTGCTGTGTGTGTTGTATTTTAATACCTATGTAATTCCTTTTTTCTTCCATTTTTGAATATCCATTTACAAAAAGTTTGAAGTATTTTTATAACTAATATTTTGTATTTATTCTTATGATCATTGTGTAGTAGAAATAATATTTGCATCGATATTTTCTGTACATGAGAGGAAATTAAAATTTTTAATGCGTATTTAGCTGCAAATAAATTGTGAGATGCTTTAAATTTTTTAAGTTATGAATTAAAATATCATCCTTTTCTGAGAGGTTTTTTTATTGCAAATAATGTCAGATACAGCCAATATTATTAAATGAGTGTTTTTATTAAATAAAAACTTAATTCTCAATTTCTAGAAATATGGCTCAAAAAGTGGAAGATTTCAATCTACCTATGACTGCAATTACAAGAATCGTTAAAGATGCCGTAAGATTTATTTTTATGATCTTTTCCTAGTTCTTTTGTTTTTATTCATATCTCAATCTGCTATTGTCTTCTTGTCTTGCAAAATCAGCAAAAAATGAAGAATTGTGTATTGAAAATTTTGTTAATGAATCATGTACAGTCTTGGTATAAACATATATAAATATAACTGTTTTCTTTATAAAATTACTAAATGGGTATATTTATGATTTTATGTTCACACACATTTTCTCCTTTGCTATCATTTTATGTAATTGTAAATGTAAGAAAGAAAAAAAAAATCTTTTTTTATATCTCTTAAAATTTAAGAATTTTGAAGGAATGTATTAGTTTAATTGTCTCTGGTTGAATTTACTATTCATAAATCAAAAATAATTTAATTTTTCAAATGTAGTTGTTATTTTTAACTGGTATAGAATGTTTCAAAGAAATGTATTTATGGTTTAAAATGATGGAAATCTATTCAGAATAAAATAAGAACTTTGTGAACTATTTTTTTTTAAAGAATTATTCTAGATATATTGTATATGTATGATTTTATCAACTTTAGTAGACTGTATTTATTAAATTGTTTCTAAACATACTTAAAATATTGATGACAACTTCAAAAATTAAATTAAGAGTTTATTCCTAATTTTAATTAAATTTAGGATGTCAGACTTTCTAAAACTAAGTGTAAGACTTATCAGGTTAATGATGTATTAAAAAAACATTTACTATTTAACATCAATTGCAAATTCAAGTCTACATCATCAGGTTTTGGTAAAAAAGAAACAAGTCATCAAACATCTTTAATTTATGTTTAATTGTTAATGAACTTTGTTAATAGGGTTAATATACTTATGGTTATTTATAGTGTAAATGACATTTTAATAATATACTAATAATGAATAATATTTTAATTATAATGTATTGTATGTTATTTTAAACTGAAAGAATATAATACTATACATTAATTCAATGTTTTAAGGACAGTTTATCTTGTTGTAATGTAACAAAATTAAATTAAAGAGATGAATGTGCCTTTTTAATACTTTTGTTTTGTTGTATTCAGAATAAATATACAGTAAAATTTTTTAGCACTAAAATGACACTGCATGTTGCATAAACCCAATTTCTGATTCGTAAACTTGTTTATTTATAACAGATAAATGTTCTTTTTGCAGATTAAATGTTCTGCTCTTAGTTTTGTGTAGTTATTTACCTCAAAACTTGGAAGTTAAGTACATTGATGAGTAAAAAGTAAATCATACCTTACAGACAAGGTGAACAATTATGCATCTCCTAATTACATGACAATTGCAGTGTTAACATGAAATAATACTGCAATCCTCACAAGATACTTTGTAGCTTTGCACAGTTCTTTTTCTTTTAACGCAAATAAAAAAAAAATCACTTAATGCGTAAAGATTTCACTTCAGTGACCCAAATTTTTTGGCTCTTCCTCCTCCCATTAGATTGAATCATTGTTGCTACTCTTGCTAGATTATTGCTTGTTTGAATAAGCAGCTGTACTGTCATTGTCAAAACATTTCAATCTACTGGTGTGTTAAGTTTTCAAATTCGAAGATGTGTGTGCTGAAATCCTTTCTTGTGTATTAAATTTTTTTTATTTTTTTGTGTGTGGAATGTTAGGTAATTTGGGAGGAAAACGAATTGGTGTTTTGCTTAAAATGAGGATGGAACTGCTTGATGGAACACTTAAGCTGAAAATAGAAATATGCATAGAGTTTGGCATAGCTAACTCTACATTGTCTATGATAATTAAATATGAGATCTAATTACTGCAATGGTTGATCACAGTATGTTCAAGTCAGGGAGAAAACATATGAGAATGGTTAAATATGATGATTTTGTGACATGAAATGTTCAATGTATATGCTTACATGTGTAAAAGCAAGAAATAAAAATTTTATATTAAAAATATTAGTGAGTTTTATTTCATATGCACACTTATTGGTTAATGCACAATAAATATATATATTTCAACCTCTTCAGCTTAATTTGTTCTATTTGTTGCAAAAATTGAAGAATTGTATTATTTAAAATTAGTTTTAATGTATTACTTTTTAAAAAAATCAATTGTTGATTGCCTCTTGTTTGCAAGCTATGCAACAATTCAAACAAAAACTGCCTTCAAAAGTAATTAAAATAGTATTTTTAGTGTCATAATATTTAATTTCAACCTTAAAATATGTAAAAGTTCTATTTTACATGCATGGAAAATCAACAATTTAATGCTATTTTACTGTATTACTAGCCATATTGGGGGCTGATGCATGTTAAATTGGTTAAGGTCCCAAGTCCTTCCACTGGTAGGGTGTGGGAATTTGGAGGAGGAGATGCCAACTTAGGTGTTGTCCTCGTCACTTGACCAAAATTGCGAGGTCTGTTTCCAATAGCCCTCAGGTTGCTCGTAAGTGCGAAATTAATAAGCTAACAAATACTGCATTGCATGTGAAAATCTATCAATCTGTAATAGTAGACAATAATTATTTATCTTGGTAATTCTGAAACATTTATTTTTTAATTTAATTAAATAAAATTATTTTATATAAGTCCTATGCTGATAATGTTCATGTAACTACTTCTAGAATGTCATCTATTGAAAAACCAGCTAACAATTACAACTAAGTACTTTACCTCTTGCAATGCATGTTTAAAAAATGTAATTGTATATATTGCATTGGAATCAACATTCTTGTATCCTTTTCTCTGTTTCTGGCCCTGTACAGTTGTTATAAGCATTTGTATGTCTATGTATCTTACAGTGTGTTATGTCATAACAATAGAGCAATACATTTCAGCAATGTATGTGTTTAAATTCAGGAAGGGGATGGGAAATGCAACCAAAATTTTTAGTTAAGTGTTATAGATGTATGGCTTTTATGACTTTGGATTTCACTGTGACCATGATAGGTTTTTTTGCCTTGTGCCTTTGAAGTCTCTCCCTCTAGGTACTCTTTAGAGGAATCCAATGGAAGGAGGATGAAATTGTGTGTGTGGAGCCAAGCTCTCAATTTTATCTTATTGCATTGGTCCAGTGAGAAAATAGTTTTCTCTTCTACTGATGTCTCTCACCATATCAAAATTTGCTGAATGCATCTGCTTTCAGTTTGTATTTTGCCAAAAATAACAATAAAATAAAATTTTGAAAACATCTCCAATTAAAGTTATAATTTTTTCAAAATCAAGATGAGACTTCCTTTAAACAGAAACTCTATAATACTATGGCATAGGTCATTGACTAACATTTATCAAGGATTTCATGGAAGATACATAGCCTTTTCATGATATTTTAAAACCATTGAAAATGAGAACCTTATTCCAATGCTTAGTGCATGTCAAATAAATGAAAATGTGAGGAATTTTACACCAGTTTGTATTATTAGTATTAAATTGAAATCATATTTTCTCTTGGTGTCAAGAATTCAGATTACTTAGATTCTGCTCATTGATCCTTGCTTTATAATGCTGTCTATAACTGATTTTTTAATCTAAAGATATTTCTTCAGCTATACTACCTTAAGATTTTCTAGATCTGAGTATTGGAATTTTTTTTTCCCTGTCAAATGGAAAATTCACAATAAAACTCACTGTTTTGATTCTTTAAACTATATCCAAAAGCAGTTTTTTTTTTTTTTTAATTAAAGAATGTTTGAAAGCAATTAAAACATGTGACATGTCTGTCAGCATATTATTTTTTAAGACGAACCTTTTGCATTTATTTTCCAAAGTCATTAATTGATTAATAAAATTTTCATGCATTAAAATATTGGCTGTTGTCCAAAATAATATTTGGAAACTATATCTTAATGATACATTGAACTGTATGTCATGAATAAATTAATGGTTATTTTTGAAGAAAATTGAAAAATAATTGGCTATTGAAATTTATGTAAGTAAATTTCAATATAATTTAGTTTCATTAAAAATATCATTATGAAATAATTGCTTTAAAGTAGCATTTTATCATAATTTTTTTAGATACCTGAAGGTGTTAAAGTGACAGAAGGCGCAAAAATGGCTTTGAACAAAGCAGCTAGTGTCTTTGTATTATATGCAACTTCCAGGTAATCAATGTTCTGCTAATTTTAACCTGTGTAACCCTAAAATTATTTTAATTAATGCTAAGCACTCAAGGTACATTTTTTGGTGGCTGTTGGAGAAGAGAGATGTGGATGTCTCGTGAAGTAACAAAATTTTTGATCATAAATAAAATTGGAAAACATTTTATAAATCCTTTCTTTTAATAAATTATACATAATACTTAATCCATGGTTTAATATTTCTTCTTAAGGCTCCCTTCGAGGCATTCCGAAGTAAGAGTCGATGAAAGCTCCCTCTACTGGGGAAGGGGCGGTACTTAGTGCAGGCGAAGTACTCATACGATACTGGTCATATGGAGCAGAAGTAAATAGCTCTCTTATAAAAGAGAAATTTCAAACTTTATTTTTCTTTATTTCGCTTGGTTTCAAATTTGGAACTTCTTTGATTCTTTTAATTTTTTTCATTTGGGATCTAGTTTTTTCCATTTATGTTTTGACAGCTGTCATGAAGTTTGAAAATGACATCACAGGGTTATAAATACTTCCTCTAGACAGGCTGAAAGGAGCAAAAATTGTGACTTTCTCCCCATCCGAAATCAGCGCTCAACTTTTCCGCTTTTATTTTCATTCAAAAATAGAGAAAACGAAGTTATTCTCTGTGCTCCTTTCATGTCATTTCTTTCTTGCTTTCTGAGAGTTTGCAGTTACCACTAGCGCTCATCAACTCAATGGATATTTTTCCCTCATGAGACTAAATTGCCATTCTGTATTGTTCAAGTATTTGAAAATTATCCCAAACTAGGAAGAAGCTGGCTTTTTCATTGCTTCAAAAATAGTCATTCTTCCCATTCAATAACCTTTTTTAATTCCTTTTTTCATGCCGTCTAATTTCAAAAATTCTGTTTCTACTATTTCATTTTTTTTAAAATCGTATCTTTTTATTTATAAAAGATTAACAATGCTAGTGAAATATCTCTGTGTATTCTGATTAATTATATAAAAATAAAATAAATTTTAATAAAAGCTGATAGCTGGTCAGAACAAATTACTGTAATATATGTCAGTATGTGGTTGTATTAACTGAAATAATTATTAGAATTTTGTTGAAAGTTTTGTGCCCAACTCTAATTGCCCCCAATTCTTAAAAGTAAATAATAAAGAAAATTTATATTGGTATTTGCTTTTATTAGGAGTTTGATTTTTATAATGAAAAGACACAGATTGTAAAATATATTATTTGCATAATTTTTCGGTTTTTTTTTTTCTCTTTTCCTATGCTTCCAGAACCAATGCTGGGTTACATATGGCCATTGACCTGGGATATTGTGGATTAAAAAGTTCTGGTAATAGACAATTAAAATAAAAAGAATTCTAATTTTTTTTTCATATTATTCGAAAAATTGTTTTCCTTCTTATTTTTTTGTGACCTTTTTTTGTCCGTATTACAAAAAGACAATACCTCTTTTTTGCAATTGACTTGGGATTTAATAGAAATAATTGTGGTTTTTACTTATCACCATCTTTCCAAATCTATCGAATTTCCAGAAGAAAATTTTTTTTTTGTAATTATTGCTTCTTCGGGAGTCATGCTTTGTCAAGAGGTGGGGTGACATTTAACCTCAATTGCATCATTGTCAACTAAACCATCTGTAGTGGCTGCTAAATACTCCAGTTTTAGATGTATAAACAGCCTGCAAGTGTGAACTTTCAAATCCAATAATTTTTTTTAAAGTTTTCACAGCCTCCACTTAATAATTTATTCCATAATCCATAGCTGAAGACCAGAAGTGGGAATAAAGTTTTTTTAAAAAATTATTCCTTCTTTCCATTCCAAGAAATTCTGTCCTTTATTCTTTCTTCATTATGCTGAAAGATATAATCTTGTCTTGTTGCTTTAACGGCTTTTCTTATTATTTAATAATTGTAATAAATTTCTGAAACACAAGCTTAATAATAGCAAATATTCTTTTGTACAAATAACTAAATTCTGGGGGGGGGGGGATTAATTCACGATTAATCCACTGATAAATTCACGATTTATCTAAAAGATCTATTGCTCATTTTAATAACCATTAAAGTAATTTGTATAATGTATTTATTAAATACTCAATAAAAATAGCATAAAAAAGGAAGGATTACTTCTTTTTTAAAGAAATCATGTATGAAGTTTACTTTTTAAACACTATGAAATACCACATGGATATCTGTTTTGCAAGCTAGACATTTTCAACGAATATTACGCAACTGTAAATAAAGCTTTAAACGAGAACTCTCTGATCAATATAAATTCTTAGAAATCTGCCGAGTTCTCCCAATGGGTCGTAAATCTCCTTTTGTCAATGGGGTCATTACTATGTATTCTTGCTCATTGAGGTGGGACTTTAAATTTTGTTTACTTGGATGACTACAAATTACAAGCAGTGAAATAAATTTTAAAATATGGATTTGAAAGAGCATTAAAAAGGAAGGATTCTGTGTAATTATTATTTGTTCGATTATTCAAAGTATTTTTATGATCAATTTAGTGTAGGAAAAAAAAAATATTTCCACAGAAGCCTTCCTTTTTTTTTTAATGATCTTTAAAATGCACTTTATTCCATTCAGTTAAAATAAATATTCTATATATGAGACTTAAAGTAGGTAATTCCTTAGGATTAACATTAGGTATGGAAATTCGTGGTGGCGTGTCAACGGGAGCCTTAAGGTAGAATCTTTTAGAAAATTGAACAAAATGCATTTGAAAAGTTTTCTTTTACTTCAGAATGTGCATTTATAGAAGCAGTTTTATAAC
Source organism: Nephila pilipes (assembly GCA_019974015.1). Taxonomy (NCBI): domain Eukaryota; kingdom Metazoa; phylum Arthropoda; class Arachnida; order Araneae; family Nephilidae; genus Nephila; species Nephila pilipes. The sequence continues at coordinate 515,195 of BMAW01034015.1, forward strand.
ACTACTAATTTGATTTTTTAAAATAATTTTTATTTGTTAATGTGATCATGTTGAAATATTATATGAAAACATTTAAACAGAAAAATGCATAAATATTTGATATTCTATTATCAATTAATTCATTTTTCTAATCAATATTTCAACATGCTTGACACATTACATACCTTTCAAAATGTCTTGATTTGCATATAAATCAGTTTTAAACTTATAAATATTTAAATTTAATTATTGTTAATTGAAATATTACATGAAATAGTTTTCATAATAGCTTGTATAAATGAAATATAAATCTTGATTCGAACTTAACATCATTAAATTTTTTATATAAATATTAGTGCAAACAGTTTATCTCAAGATGATAATCGAAAACGCTTGATGGCTAAAGATGTATTTGAAGCCTTGCAAGATCTTGATTTGGATGTTTTAATACCTCCTTTGCATAGTGCATTGAAAGGTAAATTATTTTATTTATCATTTTCAGGTTTTAAGTGTATTTTTACATATAATCCACAAACTGATCAGTGTTCTTTTGAACAATTTGATTTTTATTTCTTATTATCTCCTATATCCATTCTTTGTACATGTGAATTTTGAAAACAAAACTCAACGGTTGAGTTGGCGATCATGTAATTTTTTTAATGAAGGCCCATGTCATAGAAAGTAAAGATAGACTATGATGTCATATGTATTAATTATGTGTAGCGCAGTAATCTTCTGTAAGAGTAAAAAAAGCTGAAAACTTGATGCTCCTTGATTATGTAATTCAAAATTCATATAACATCCATTTTTTTCCCATTCTTTTTTCAAAAGATTACCAAATGCTCATTTGTTTTAATCAATAAATCTGTGGATGTGGAATGATTGAAAAATTAACAAGAATTGATGCTTTTCAGTAATATTTTGAAAAATTCTTCCGAAATAAATCACTCTTTAAAATTTATTTGAATACCTCAGATGTATGAATGATTATTCTGTAACATTTTGTTCTACAGCAAGGCCATGAAGTATACTAATAATTGCTTCAATATTGAAATCACTTCAAGTGTGCACCATCATTGCCCATAGTTTAAATATTCAAATTTTGTAGATCTTGGCTTTTGTCTTTGTGCTCTGTTGCCTGTACATATCAAAATTCTTCCTTTTATTAAAATGTTAATTTCGCCTCCTTTTTATTCAATAAAATATGAAAATATTTCTAATTAGAAATCTCAATACTGTTTCATTTCAGCAAGTGGGTTTTAAATTTTTTCTAACCTTTACCACTTAGCCAATAGCTAAGATTTAAAATATGTTCAGTCCAAGTTCAGAATTTCCCAAATAAATTTGAATTTATTTTGTTTTGAGTGGAAAAGGGGTGAATAATTTAAGTTTGCTGCAAAAATAATAAAAAACTTTTTGAAAAATAAAAAAAATCATCACAAAGCAAAACTAATTTGTGTAACTAGCATTATATTTGAGTATAACATACAAATGCTATGAATGCAAATAGATCAAAATTCTGAGTAAATCAAATATTACATTTATTTAAATAACATGCCAGCTCAATTTAATATAAATCTCAGAAAAGTCAGATAATTAGTTAACTTACATGAAGAAAGACTTTATAAAACTGTTCTCAAATTTGTACTGTTGCCACGGAAGCCTAGTGGTCATGGACTTGCAGCCGGCAGTTTTCTTTGAGCCTTGAGGACATTAATGACCTGCCATGTAGCCAAGGTTGATGCAATCTGTCAATGCTCAAAGTCTTATTGGCGTGTGTGGAAGTTATGAGAGGGAGTTGCCAGCTCCCGTGTCGTCCTCGTCACTTGACCGAGGTTCAAAATTATGATGTCTGTCACCAATAGCCCTTGTGTTGCTTGCTTCTAGTGCATTTTTAATAAAACCAAACAACCATCAAATTTTTACCTTCAATTTTCCTAATAAGATTTTTTTTAGTTCCTATTTTCTATGTATAGTTTCTCATTTGTGACATAAAGTATATAATTTAAACCACCTGGCTACCTATTGCAATGTTCTAATTCAAAGAAAATATACATTTTAAAAATATTAGAATTATAAGCTTATTAAATTGATTTTGTTTGTATTGATTTTTCTTCCTTCACTTTTATCCCTGAAGCATATCGGAAAAGTTTAGAGTCCAAAAAACAAGCAAAAGAAAATAAAAGAGTATCTAATCATGTTGAAGCATTAGAGGAGGAAGAAGAGGAAGAGGCACCAGATGATGAAATGGATGTACAAGTTATTGAAGAACCATATGATGTTATTGAATTAGGTGATTCTGAGAGTGAAAATGAAAATGGTGAAATTAACAACAGTGAAAACAGTAATGATTAATTTTGCTTTCATAAAATATAAGGACTTGCTCTTGAACTTCATTTGTTTAGAATTGAAAATCCATTGAAGTAAAGTGTAAATAAATTCATAATATTGTAAAGAGTTTATCACTTTTATAAAATAAAAAAGATTCTCGTAATTTCTTTTTTAAAGAAATTGTTAGGTTGGATTAGCTCTGTTTACATAAATGATTTTTAAAAATTGGAGTTTTATATGATAATGAATTCCAAAATACATGCACAAAATACAATTTGATATGAGAAAGTAAAAAGTGTTACTTCCTATGCAAGTGAAAATTTGAATTGGAACAATGTTTAACGTGTATTGCATCCAAGTAAGGTCCATGTAAGTCTACAGATATTTTGTATGTTATTAGCCTGTCAATGAAAAGTTATGGATTAAAAATAGTTTTACATTAATTTTTTTAAAGTTATTTATTGAATGATTAAGTATTAACAGTAACATTTATCTATGAGATGTGTATATTTTGAGGACTAGTTTTAATTAAATTTATATATATATAAAAAAAAAAGGTGGAATTTGTATCTTTTCATAGTCTAAACAGCATTTATTTCTTTGTGTTAATCTAAGTGTTTTAAAATTTAAATATAAAACTACTACTTGACATTAAAAAAGAACAAAATACATGTACATAATTATATATAAATTTTGAAAGTTTTTCTTTTTTTTTGGCATAAAATTTATTGGAATCAAATATCATGCAAAATATAAGACATATATAAATCTTAGAATTCAAAATATATAACAATGAACATTGTATATACAATATAAACTATTCTATGAAGTGACAGAATTTTCATTGAAAAAAATTGCATATATATATATATATATATATGTAAAACACTGAGAGAAAGAGATTGTGTTTTTCACAAGGCAAAAATTAAGGCTTCAGTGTGCATATTTTTTAGGAAACAGTTAGGATGAATCTTGAAGAAATTGTTGTTCGACACATGGGACACATTTCAACCTTATTTGAACAATCTCGGCAACAACATACATGACCACATGGCAAAAATACAGCAGAAGTCTGGGGGGAGAAAGTCCATAGTTAATACAAATTAAAATTATTAACATTAAAACATCTTTATTTTGCAGATATAAAAAAAAAAGTTCATGTATTCTTATAAATAATTTAAACTATATATTCATACTATTTGTCAATTAACCTTTATTAATGAATCCTTACCTTAATTATATGAAGAAAAATTTTAAATCTAATATATATAAAAAAATGACTATTCATGTATGATTAAAAAACAGAATCTTGAAATAACTATAAGCAAACCTATAATTTTGGCAGATAAGTTAAGGAATGTTGAATAATATTTGTGAAATTTTTTTTTTAAATTGAAAATAAAAGATTTTAGGACAATTACCGCAAGCTATCTAATTATTACAATCTTTATAGAACTTCAGAATATTAAAATGAAATGAATTTTGAACTACATAAAGTTAAAACAAAGTGTTTGAAACAGAACTAATGCAATATAAATTTTGTCATGGCTATTGTAGATTGCCAACAATAGTAAGGGATTAAAAGTATTTTTACAAGAATGATAATGAAGTTGTACACATTATTTTAAAACATCCAAATAACAAAACTTCATAAATTGAGTAGCATATATCCAGAAGTCAAATTTATTGAATTTAACCATGTGAATGTGGCTGTTATTTACTGATAAATTTTTAAACTAACTTACTAGGATTAGTATTTAATTTTATGGGATAATGAATTTTTTATATGAAATAATGAATAATTTAATTTGGGATAATGAATTTTTTATATAATGAATTTTTTATTAGTACTGAACACTGTATATCTTTGATATAAGGTAATATCTTCAAAATGATATATTTCATATGTAAAAAATAGGTTTGCTTTTAATGGAATTTTTTTATTTGAAAATTATATATTACTTGTAAATTGCTTTTTTAACAGGTGGTTATTTTTAATATTTATTGATAATTAAAGATATATAATTTTGACAGTAAAATTATCAAATATGTCAAACAAAACATCGATGTAAGAATTTTATTTAGTAATTGGAAACAATATTTACTAGTTACCTTTCAAAAATATATTTAAAAATCAACTAATTATTAAGATCACTTGTTAGAAAAATTTACTTAAATCTTTAAAAAAAAATATTGCCAATTCTATCGTATTTTAGTTTTATTTTTTGCTCATAAGATGTATAGAGTAAAAAAATGAGATACAAAAACTATCTCAAATATGTGCTTTCATTTAATAACAATGCATTTTGATTTGCGAGATTGATAAAATTATACTATAAAAATACATTAGCAGGGCAATTTCCACTCACCTAAATACATTCTACAGTAAAACCTCAATAAGTTGGATCAGAGCTGATTTAATTTATCCAGAGAATGAGAAAAAATGAAATAAATTTAAACATACAAAAAATCTTTTTATTGAACAGATCATGTATGAATCATATTTACATGAGATAAAGATATCTGTTTTGTACAGGAAAGGGATATAAGCTTGCTATGTGAGGTAGGTATATCACTTGTGAGCCACACAATCACACCTGACAATCGAAATAGACCATGAAATGTTCTAAATGGGACATTGCCCCAGAATGATTCAATTGTTGATTGATTACCTCTGGTCAAATATTATTATGGAAATTTTCTGATCAAATCTCAAATTCAAAAAACGAATTCATGTAGACTGATCCGGAAATCCAAGTAGAAATGGTTCAACTTATCAAGGCTCTACTGTATGTTTAAATTGTAAATACTTAATTTCAATAAAACCAGCGATAAAGTAAAAAAAATTGCATTTTTCTAATAGTACAGTGAAAGAGCAAAAATGAGAACATATACTTGAACATCCAGACAAATAACACATTCTGCTTGACACCACAACTTTGTCTCTGAATCAGGAGAAAGAGGAGGAGCAGATGGCATTACAGATTCTACAGGTTCAGTTGGAGTTGAAGGTTCTTCAGGAGGAGCTGAGGGTTCAGGCACATCTGAAAATTCTGGCAGAGAATATTTCTCATGAATCTGTACATTTTTTAGATGTTCTTGAGCCTTGTTCAAGATAGCTTCACAAACATCATCATCCAAAATACCCATCTAAAATAATTAGGAAGGTTTAGTATTTAGTATGGTAAAATGAACTGAATAAAAATGAAGAAAAAAAAAAGTTTAACATACTCAAAAATTATTTTGGATACATTCCATTAATGCATCTCATGAACCAACTGATATAAAATAATATTTTGTACATAGTATATTATTTTATATGGTTTATTGGTACCTATATTTACAGACAATAAAACTATTCATTTAGAATACAATATTTTAATATATTATTAGAGAAGGCAATTTCATCAAAAAAAAAAAAAAAGCAAAATTTTGATTGAAAAGGGGGTACTTAAAATACATCAAAATGATAAATAACTTTTAAATATAATAATATAGGATGAGATCAAAAAACAAATTTCATCCCCAAAAATAATTTTTAATGGGTCATTCAATTTGACATATCTGTTAGAATAATTATATAAATATAAAATTTGATTGCACCTTTTTTAAATCCTTTGTGGTAAAATTGAGCAAATTCAAAAAACTGATCTTTTTGGAGGCAAATAAAGGTAAATATTCAACAGCAGGAACATCCAATAGCACAATTTTCACATCCTTGTCTACTCCTAATTCCTAAAAAATATGTCATTATTAATAATATTAAAAATAAAATTTGAAATTAAAGGGTTTGTAATAATATCAGTTTTAGCCTATGATTATATCATAAAATAAATAAATGAAAAGTAAATATTTTGATCAGGAATTATTAAGCTAACTTTAAGCATTATATGAGAACAAACCGTAAAATACATAAAAATAAAATTTTATAATGTATTATAATATAATAATTCAATGAATTTTATCATAACATAAAGCAATAGCTGTTTAAAAAATCTTACACAATTTTTAATTCCATATTCTGAAATTGAAAAAACAGAATATTATATTATTCTAAAATATCAGTGATTTTTGATAAAATGTTTCACAATTTTAAAACTGATCAAATAATACAAAAAAAATTAAAAAGCATACACAAAATTTCTCTTTGTCTCATACATTCTCATTTCTTAGTTCATAAATATGTGTAAAAGTTCAGCATTGAAAATTTATTTCAAGTAAGAACACAAGAAACACAAATTTGCCATTGCGAGCTTTATTAAAAAATTCTTGGTTTTTATTTTAAAACTTCTTTGGTCTTATATTAAATAATTAAAAGGATCATATGTGTGAAAAATGATAAAGATAGTAAATTTTTAAATATTTAACAGATAAAAGGAATGATACACTTTTAGTTCTTAAAAGCTAATACAATGCAATAGAATTCATAAAACATAGGAATTGAGAAGAATAACTTACAGCAGCAATGACACCTTTTGGTTTCCTATCAAGAAGTTTCTGATATTGTATAAGCCAGAAATCCTCCATCTCATGAGCACACTTTAATTCCATTTGTTGCTGAACAATTAATTATGACAATGAATTTTTGAAATACACAAATAATATAAAAATTTATCAACATTTACTAATGTAAAGATATTAAATATAAAATACCAGTCTATCTTTTAGTTCTTGCTCCCGTTGCTCTTTAGCAGCCATCAAATCAGATAACAAAGATGCTAAGGCTATTCGATGATCTGCTAATATATTCTTGAAGCAAAAAAGATCAAATCAATAATAATATGTTATGATAATAAATTCCTTCTGGAATTGATAAATAAAATTCTTCAAATGCACAAATATTGAATAGTAATATTTTATTATGTACCTGTCAACAGAAACACTTAAAATGAAAATAAAGTTGTATATATTTTACACCGAAAATATTTAAAAAGTTTTAAGATATTTTTTAAATAAATGAGATGTATAATATTTCAAACTATTAATCAAAGCAGATACAACTAACAATGAATTTGATATTAGATTACTACTGGTTCTCAAGTATTCATCATCATTGAAAGGTGAAACAAAACCTTTACTCAGACACAAAAGAATATATATATTCAAAAGAGAGTTGGGTTTTCCTCCAAACAAAATTGCCACCAACCATAGAATCCAATGAAGAAGGCAGTCTCCCAATTAATTGACTATTTCTATTTGGAACTTACCTAAAGGTAATCCAAGCTATAGTACAACAGTCTCAAGGCAAATATAAGCTGGAAAATTTGAAGCATCCCTAATGACACTACTAATCCTAGAGAAATGTCTTTGAAGCCATATCCCCTTTCAAAAACAGAGTCTCTCACCACCAGCTGATTGACAGAAGCTGGCTTACTTCTACCATTTGTCTACAGTGAAGAATGAATCAAAGAAAACAGAAAAGGCATATTCACTGGAAGCCATTTTCCTCTTTATGGGGTACATAGAAAATATGTGGATTATCAAGGTAACAGTGTTAATAATAAAAAAAATAATAAGCTAATTAAATAGCAAAAATAAAAGATAACCATTGCCTAGCAAAATATTGAAATTACACTATAATTGAGATTTTTTTAATATGGAATGCATAACAAGCAGTGATTAAGAGTACCATGTAAATGACTTTCACATACATATATCTGATCTATAAAGAGGAAGAAAAAACAAAAATTGTTGAATAAGAGGAGGGTTATATATAGAATAAGATCACTACAGCCTTCCAATGGTATGTCATCTGTATTTACCAAAGATAATAAACACTAGTAAGAGGAGAGGAATGATTACTCAAGCAAATAGTGTCATTATTCTAATACTTATATAAAAAGAGAAAGCTACTAAGGAGATGAAATTATTGATTGATAGAGATATGTATATTATTTAGATATAGATTGATAGAGGAACTATTTATTGATATAGATGAAAAATTGATCAGTTTCCTATTAGATATAAAAAAAAAAAAAAAAGAAATTATACTATATGGCGAAAATTAAAATAAATTGTTCAATATAAATTTATAATCCAATATATATTTTTTTTAAAACAAATTTTCATTCTGAAAATTATTTATATTATATGAGAGAAAATTAAGATCCATATACATCCATCAAATTAACTAGATCTTACAATTTTTCAATGATAATAAAACATTATATAATACAATTATAAAATGCTAAATATAACACATTAATATGATAAACAACTACAAAAAAATTACTAAGGAGGAGAAAATTATTTACATACCAATTCTGTATTAATTTTTAAGTCCTTCTTCTTAATTTCTGCAACAGTCAAATTAGAAAGTTCTTTTTCAATAAGATTGATCTACAAAAAAAGATACATTTTAAATAGAAAGTAAATACATGATATAACTTTCATTCAATACTACATAAATGAATTTTATAGCCATTTATCAGACTAAAATACAATATATTAAAAATATATCAATCAATGAACATATACAGAAAAAAACTTATGACTTATAAAATAATTTTCTTAATTACTTTTATCTATTTGGTAATGAAAGCACACCAATTTTTACAACATATTGTTTATATTATCAGTAATAAACAATTAATAAATTTTCAATTAATTTTAGAAATTAAAACATATTTTTTTAATCACTCCATATGATGCTCATACAACAATTACAATCAAGCAAAATGGAGCTCTTCCAGATACAATAACTTAAATAGCAATCTGAATTAAAAATCATTATATAAAACTTTAATGATTTATTAAACAATATATGCAAAAATACAAGAATGTGTAGGAAATTTTAAAACTCATGAATATTAACAGATACACATAAAATAATTTCCATATTATTACATAAAAATGGTTATTATTAAAAGAAACAAAAATTTATCCAAATATGAAATAAAAATAAGTTATATGTATATATAAGAAGAAAAAGAAAATGTAGAAAGTTTGCATTAATTTTCTCAATAAATGATTAATAAATTTGAAGAAATTTCTCAGTAAACCATTTGCTAGTGTGTTTGCAAAATATAAAACATAACACTGTACTACAAACCAGTATATATCCATTAAGAATTAATGTATTCGATAATTGAAAAATAAACCATATACATACAAACGAGTATTCTAAGAAAAATTTGTATCCCAATGAAAAAAAAAAAAAAACAAGGAACTAAAATTTTTTCAAAACGTGTAGGTAAAATTTCTTTGAATTAACATGAACAGTAAAGACCTACACAAATGACAAATAAATTTTGCATTACAGGTTATTATTTGCATTAGTTTTTTTAACATGTACTAAATGAATTACAATTCAATACCTGGTGAGCAATTTCTTGGTGTTGAATATCTTTTTGTAACTGCAACACTTCAAAAGCTTCTTTCTGGTATTGTTCCTATAAAAGGTTAAAAATGTAGCAAGTGATGTATAATATCATTAACATCATCTATGTAAGGCATGAAATTATTATTTCAGAATAAAAAAAAAAAAAAGAGTACTTCTTCAAGTAATCTATTGATTAATATTTGCTGATCTTGTTCTCTCTCTTGGAAAATATTATACAATTTCCAATTACTCTCATTTTCACTGTAAAAAGAGAAAAAAAGAAAAAGTTATAAAAGCATAAATGATAGAAATTTAGTATATAATAAAACGCTTAAATTTGTCAAAAACTCAAAAAAAAAAAAAACAAAAAAAAATATCTCCCCAAAATCATTTTTTTAATTTATTATTAAATTAATATTTTTTGTAGGATACTTTAATGATTTTTCACTAGTTAAAAATATATTCTCTTAAATTTACTCAAAAATATTTTCAAATTAATACTATACTCAAATATATCACACAAATAATAATAAAAATTTATCATAAAATCTCTTGATATCAAATTAGTTTTTTAAAAAAATTTAACAGATATAAAAAAAAAAGTTATAAAAGAGTAAAATAAGTAAAAAAATTTTAACTCTACAACAAGCAGCAAATTAAATCTTACTCATTTTGTAATCTTTCAACCATATTAGATTTTTCAGCTTCATATTTTCCGTATTTTTCTTCACATTTCAGCATTTCAGTCATAGCCTCTACAAGAGAAAAAATAAAACTACATTACAAACAGATTACTTTGCAAACAAAATATTTTAATTTAAGAATCAATGTATAAAAATAAATAAATAACATTAAATTATAGACAATAAATTAAAAATATCAATAAAATTCACCAAACCAAATAATAAATAATATTTAACAAAAAAACAATGTACAAAATAATATTAAAAATTTATTTAACAACTGATTTTTGAAGTTGTTAATTTTCATTTGCAATCATTTATATAATTCACAGTTAGTGTACATTTCATATTGATATACATTTTTATTATAGAGATTCTTAAAATTTTATTTGTTTGATGTGAAAAGAGATATTACATATATTCAAATTAAAGAAATACAAAAATACCTAAAATTTCTTTCTTTTGTAATTGTTCTAACTTTTCTTGTTTTATTGAGAAAATTTCCTCATTTTCAATCCTAAAGTTTAAAAGATTAATTTAATGAATTTTTTCTAGGAAGTACATAATATATAACAGATGCATGCACATTCAAAGTAAAAATGATTAAATAAAAATTATTTAGAATAAAGTGCATTTCTCTTCAACTATTTGAATTATATGTTAGTAATAAGATATAAGAATATTAATGTTTATTGCAATAAATTTTACATAATGTACATCATTTGACATAAATATTTAATTTTTAAAATAAATAACCAATATGCAATAAACAGAAAAAGTAAAACTATTTAATTCAAAAAGAAAGAACTGAAATTTTCTTTGTTACTTAAAAAATAAATGTTAGATCTCATATTATACTTTAAAAAATAGATAAAATTAATCTAACTCTCACATAACTAATTCATAAGAAAATTATGAATACTTATATTCTGTTCTTTGAGATTATTATACAGTCTGAAAAGATTAAATAACTTTTTGTAAAAATAAAACATACCGTCAGTAAAGATGAAATAATTTTTCATAAAGCAAAATGCCTCGATCTGATTATTTCAATCAGAATATGAAGCAGATATTTAAATACTGCACAATTTAATTCTTTCAATCATTCATTTATTCCCTTTGATTAAACTCTTAGTATAGCAAAGTTTTATAAATACAGCATACTAAATACATAAAGGCAGCTATGTCACATTAAAAGTTACGAAAACTTATTTCTAAAAATATGAGAAGTAAGTTTAAAAATACTATTTAAAGTTTAGAAATTTGCGAGAGAAATGCACTGTTTGCCAAAATTATCTACAAATTAAACATTTATTTGTGAGTGTTTCAAATATAGAGATTTTAAGTGTGAAGTTCAGTAAGGCTCAGTGCTCTAATGCAAATTATTTCAAATTAGATTTAAAATATGAAATTCGTCAATGAGATTTAAAACTATAAAATAAAAATTTCACTAAAAGAAAGGGCTCAAGGCTTAAAATTAAAAGTTTGTTAAGTAGGTAAATATTCATTTCCATAGGACAGTTATACATTTACATAGATTAAACTTCTCAAAGAAAGGTTCATACATAAAAATGCATGAACCACAATTAACTAACTCAAAAATAGTTTATTTCTTTATTATTAATTTTTTTCAAATAAGTTGAATGCATTTTCTTTATTAAAATGATAACAGTTCAAACTATAACAATAATTTAATTAGAAGCAAATAAATATTTGAATTTTTAATTAAAATACAAACCTATCTCTTTCTAAAACTGCTGCCATTTTTTCTAATTGCTTTGCTCTATCATTCAAGGCCATAAGCTGATCAATTAACTTAGCAGAATGGTTTTCAACTAAACAAAATAAGGATATTTTATGTACATGAGAATGTATCAATCAAGTTACACAAAAAATTCATATTTTTTCAAAAGCATGTTACATAAAATGTGAGGAAATATTTTAACTTACTATTTGAAAGAACACCTAAAAGATTTTTCTTTTCCTTTTCTTTCTTTGATTGCAATAGCATAATTTCATTTTCCATTCTATCTTGTTCCTAATGTAACCATACACAAAGTACAAAACCCTTAATAATTATTACACACACAAAAACTGCATAGAATAAAAAGAAGCACGAAAGTAAAACAACTTCAATTTTAAGGAAGTATGTAATTCTTTTTATTATTTTTTTTACCTCACAATACTTGAAAATAATTTTAAAAAAGGATTATTCGAAATCGATAAAGAATAATAACTCTAATTATTTAAAGACCTGAATTCCAGTTTGTTTCAATGAGCACTAATCAAATAACTAAAGCTTTTTCATTTAAATTAATGCGAATGAAGAATATGATCGTATAGAAGAATAATTCCCTCACAAGAGTCATTGTTTAGAGGTTTTATTTTTAAAATTAAAAAAAAAATTACGAAAAACAAAAAAGGTTTTTCAAAGAAATAAATAATAAGTATTTTCACAAAGAATTTACTAATATTTATTACGACATGAAGGAGAATGGTTGAGTATTAAACAATTATGCTAATAAAAAAATAAATATTATTACCAGCATACACTTATTCATTTTATATCTCTTACTTATTTTCAAAATCTTAATTCACATAAATATTTTTTTCATCAGGTAGACATAAGATATTCCATAAAATTTATTTCTTAATATAAATTTCTAACAGGACTTTCCTTCCAATACGGTTAACAGGTCAGTTGAAAAGTCCCCGGCCTAACACATAGATGGCGCTACTAGAATTAAATCCATATGTTTTTTAGTTAGCCCTAACCCTCAAAAGATGCGT
>BMAW01034015.1:528308-599334 GCA_019974015.1 Nephila pilipes
ACTGGACGCCCAAAAGAGGTTGTTACCGACGAAAACATTAAAAAAATCCACAAAATGATTTTGAATGACCGTAAATGGAAATTGAATGAAATAGCAGACACTCTTAAGATATCAACTGAACGTGTACATCATATCATTCACGAATATTTGGGTATGAGAAAGCTCTGTGCAAAGTGGGTGCCGCGCGAGCTCACTTTTGACCCAAAACAACGACGAGTTGATTATTCGGAGCAGTGTTTGAAGATGATCAAGCGTGATAAACCCGAGTTTTTGCGTCGATATGTGACAATGGATGAAACATGGCTCCATCATTTCACTCCGAAGTCCAATCGACAGTCATCCGAGTGGACTGCACACGATGAACCCGCTCCAAAGCGTGGGAAAACGCAACAGTCGGCTAGCAAGGTTATGGCGTCTGTATTTTGGGATGCGCATGGAATAATTTTCATTGACTACCTTGAAAAAGGAAGGACCATTAACAGCGACTATTGCATAGCGTTATTGGACCGTTTGAAGGACGAAATCGCCGAAAAACGGCCACATTGGAAGAAAAAGAAAGTGCTGCTTCACCAAGACAATGCACCGTGTCACAAGTCAGTGAAAACGATGGCAAAAATCCCTGAATTGGGCTTCGAATTGCTTCCTAATCCACCGTATTCTCCAGATCTGGCCCCCAGCGACTATTTCCTGTTCTCAGATCTCAAAAGAATGCTCGCTGGGAAGAAATTTTCGTCGAATGAAGAGGTGATCGCCGAAACTGTGGCCTATTTTGAAGCAAAGGACAAATCGTACTACAAAAATGGTATCGAAAAGTTGGAGGGTCGCTGTAATCAGTGTATCACCCTTGAAGGGAATTATGTTGAATAAAAAAAACTAATTTTGCCAAAAAATGTGTTTTACTATGGTAGGCCGGGGACTTTTCAGTTGACCTGTTACAATAATCTTTCATCTCTTTCTAGGTGTCCAATCTACTCCTGTATTTGATGTCATTGTTTCTTGACTCATAACAGCCCTTGTGTTGCTTCTAGAGTGACAATAAAACCAAAACCAAAGCTTCTTGACTAAATATTTTACAGCAATTCCTACTTGTAATTAGATTATATACAAAAAAAATCTTCATTCTACAGAGCAAACTATAATAATGAGTTGTTCCAATAGTAAACATGATGTCTGCTCCTACTAGCAGTTACTAATATTTGATTGGTTCCCAGAACAAAAACAGTGATTGACCAGGAAAGTTAGACATTACAAACCACTTTATAGTTGTGTTTGTTTTTTAGATTAAAGTACACATAACTTTTTTTTTTTTGTATTACAAATATTTTAATTTTTTTTTGAATAGAATTCAATATTAAATTTTCTTTAAAATGATGTATGCTAATTTGAATTTTGTGAAACGTAACACTTTATGGAAGCATACAAAGATAAAAAACATAAAAATTTAAAAAAGTGCCCACAATTTTGGCCACCACTGTATATATATATATATATATATATATATATATACACACAAATAAACAAATAATAATTTGGGGATATATTCGCACATACATCTTATTGATACATATTCAAATCAACCAAATAAAAAAAAATTAAGAGTAGACAAATATTCATAGACAATCTTTAAAACCAAAACTTGTTAAATTTATATTGAATAAACTAAATGGGTTGTAAGATATTTGAAAACTGTGAGGTTGATCTCAAAATGAAATAAAAAAATCATACTTTGAGCAAATATTACACTTTAAAAGTAAGCACCATCAGTTTTTTCGTCCCGTAAATATAATAATTATAATATATTAAAATATATATAAACTATGCAATTCTTTTAAATTTCATACTTTTATATATATTTGTATGAGCTGAGTTCTATTGCAAATATTTTTTGCAACTCTTTTATTTCCTTTAAAAAAATGCAATGACTTGAAGGTCATTTAGCAACTCATAACAAGCATATCAATGCATGCAATAGATTGCGGAGAAGAGTGCTTAAAAATCAACAAAATGTACAAATGTCATAATTTCCAATAAATATTGCAGAGCATTAGTTTGAGCAACATAAAACTAAAATGAAAAGCAGTAACAAATTAAAATATTTAAAAGCTGCTACATGCCTTTGTTCTTTGGTAGTGCAGGTAAGATGCCTACAATAATAGTAAAACAATATAAGCCAGTTGAATGTGATTGTTATACATCATGCATAAGCTCAAATATGAGATATTATGTATAGTGCAGCATATTTTATACTTCACAATATATGGCAATAAATGTATAAATTTAAAAACACTTTTTTAAATATCACATAATTAAGATCAAATTTATAATTAATCATACAATAGCTTCAATATAATTAATTTTTATGAAATTATTTTAAAATTATCTTTAAATATCATTTTCATTATGCTTCTCATTACAAAGGTGGTTTATATATAATCTCATTACAAAGACAGTTTATACACACACACATATATATATACACGAAGGAATCATAAAGTGTTTTAATTATTACTAAAATTGATCAAGACAGAAGCTTAATTTTAATTTTTTAACTTATTATTCTTAAAACTTCTCTATACATAGTCACCATCAGAGTTATACATTTCTCCCAGCGTTTCTAGACCTTTTGAATGCCTTTATTGTCGAACTCTATTAATTGAACTCTGTCTTTTATATACTATAGGTTACTTCAACTTACAACTTCTTGAAACCAAACAAATCAACATTAATAGTTGTAATTTACAACATTTTATACTTAAAGATCATTTAAACTACAGAATAAATTTTATACAGATATCATGATTATTTCTTATTAATAATTAGAACTTTATGATACCACCTTGTATGCAAAAGTGAATATATTTGTATCAGAAAAATATTCCACAGAAACCAAAAATACAAGTATTTAAATTACTATAGTAAAATACATTGTTGTACATTATTTTATTTATAACACCTTTAGTTTTAATTCTTGCTCCTATATTAATTTTAGTAAATTACTTTTAGTAAATACTCCTATATATATATATATATACACACACACACACTAGTGGCCAAAATTGTTGAAACCTTTTGACAAAAATATATTTTTTAGTTTTGATGGCTTCTAATGCAATGCTTTTTGGAGTAATCAAATTATACCAATGAATGATATTTGAATCTATAAAAAAAATGTAACACAATAAAGCAGTTATAAATATGGTTTTCTAACAAAATTTCCAACCAAATAACCAGAAGAAGGAAACAATTTTTTTTTTTCATTTAACTGAAGCCGATAAGCGTGATTGTCTAAAGAGCCAATTAAGAGTCAAACAAGTCACACTAGGATTCTGTCAGTGTATTAGGTGATTGCCATCAAAGTGAACAGTAAAAATATTTTATTTGATTTAGTGAGATAAAAAATAATACAATTTAATAAGTGGTGAACAAGACTTCAGTTATGAAGAAATTAGAAGAGCAATAAGGTGGAAACTTAATCAAAGGTGGCATTTCTAAATCCTTCAGACTTAAAATGAGACTCAATCACTACAAAACCAAACCGGTGAAGACAGAAGAAAAAGTACAACTACAAGTGATGACAGAAGAAACAAGAGACTGTGCCTAAATAACAGGAAAAAAATCATTTTAAAGAATATAAAAAGAAATGCCAGAATACAATGTGAAGTTTAATGCAAAATCTCTGAACATACAATGTAGGATATTGGTTTTAATGATAGGGAAAAGCCAATTTTATCTCTCAAACAAAGGTTGAAAATATTAAACTGAACTAAATCACATGTTGACTTTACAGCAGAAAAATGAGAAAATAATATTTAAAGCAAGGAATCAACAATTAGCCTATTTAGCAGTGATGGCATAAAATATGTAAGGAGAAGTAAAAAAGATTTGCATCTTGATTACATACCTACTGTCAAAATACCTGCTTAATGCTATTATTTGGAAGAGAAATGAGAGACAATTTGTGTGATTAGTAGGAATTTTAATTCTAAAAAATACTTCAGACATAATTGGAGAATTCCACATATAACATTTTTTAAGAGTCATTTTTTTACAGGAATCAGCACCACTTCATATTACAGTTGTGTACAAAAAATGTTTTCATGATAATCATATTCCGCTGCTGCATTGGCCTAGGGAATAACCCAGACATTAATCTGACCATAATACTATGGAGCAGTATAAAGGAAATTTGTTAATCAGAAGTAATCCAGAACAAAATCAAATTAATAGA
The DNA here is from genome assembly GCA_019974015.1 of Nephila pilipes. Lineage (NCBI taxonomy): Eukaryota > Metazoa > Arthropoda > Arachnida > Araneae > Nephilidae > Nephila > Nephila pilipes. Next base: position 532,537 of record BMAW01034015.1, read on the forward strand.
AATACATAATTCAATCACTAACACCTGGAGAACTAAAAAAAAAGTTTTCTCCATGGAAATGTGTTGTCAGGCTGAAATTGAGGCTAAAAGTTTCCCAACAAAGTATTAACTGACATGGTTAAAATATTTGTATACGTTATTTTTTTTCTCTGTTTCAATTTTCTTTTTTATATAGATGCCATACACATAACATTTTATTTTTAGAATTTATTCTATTATAACATTGATTAGATTATCTTTCCACTGGCATACAATTTTAATGGTATTACAGCAAAAAGTAGTTTATAAGCCATCAAACTGAAAAATAGGCTATTTTCAAAAGGTTTCCACAATTTTAGTGACTAGTATACAATAGTGGCTACACACATGTGCGTGCGTAAATAAGTTTATCTTTATACATAAAATATGTTTTTTTTTTCTCTTTTATAGTTACTTATTAATGATCAGATTTGGGATTTTTGTATAATTTTGATCTATTCCATAATCATCATCCCTAATGATAATGTTATAACTGGAGTTGTGATGGTTGGATCTGTGGGATAAGTTTAAATACTCTATTCTCAGTTTAAAGTCTGATGAAATATTTATAAATTACATTACCTCAATTTTTGAATTTTTCTTAGTTATATTCTCTAGAGATATGCTTTGTATTCCTTGGTAGAGTTATGTTTAATTAAATAGGTTGTGTCATTTGGTGATAATTTTTAACTTGGTTATAATTTTCAAAATTATCATGTTTAATATGTATTATTGAATTTCTTTAATATTGTATATAAGTAATTTTATGGCACCATTATGTTATAAAACTTTGTATGTTTCAAATTTTTATAATATTTTAAATTTGAATGCTTTTTATTTTTTATTAATAGTTTCTATTGTAATTCTGCAACATTTGCAACTAAATAGTTCTAATATTTTTAACTTAATTTTAGTTTTTTATTAGTCACAATTTGTTATTTAGTATGATTTTATATACATGTTAAAATTATGTCCAATTAACTTTAATGTAATTATATAAATACACAATATATATATAAAGTAATGCTATATGAACATTACAATAAAAGAAAGGAACAATTGCAGAATTTACAGAAAGAGGTGAAAAATCCATAGATTTCCTATCTGTCTCAGAAAGCTCTTCATCAGGAGAAGTAGTGCTTGAAGAGCTTTTAGCAACAGGTGGTGTATAATCTTGTCCCATTTCTATAAAAAAATATTTTGGCTAATAATTATTACAAGTAATATTCATTTTTATAAAAAAATAAATAATCAAGAACAGGTGCAAGTATGTTTTTTTTTTTAAATGCATTGCCTACTAAGTTTTAAACGTTTTCATAATTCTAAAAAATAAACTAGTTTGTAACTGTAACAAAAATACAGTTGGATGCCGTTAAATTGTGAGTCTGCTTAATTCGCAGTTTTACTATAGCTCCCTTTTTATGATATTAAGATTAATCTCTTTTTTTTTGCTGAGGATTCAGGACTTTCTGTTAAATGAAGACAATATTCCCCCCTCCTCCTTTCCCATGATATATATTTTATATATATCATGGGATAAACATGCTATAGAATTCCAATTTGCAATGGCAAACTTATAAGCGGGTGAGAGAAATTAGAAACGTGAAAAGGAAATAACTAAAAAGGTGTTTACACACTTAAAAGCTAGGGGGGAAAAATTAACGCAAGAATAAGAAGGAATTTTTATGAAAACAGAACTAAAAGAAATATACCGACGAAAGAGATGCAGGAGAGAAACTTTAAAAAGTTCCAAAAATGGACCAGCAGAGATCTGAATCAAAAAGAGAGAGCCAAGGAAACAAAATTTGTTGCTACCCTTGGAAAAAGCATGGCAATTAAGCAAAAACCGTAAAGAAGATAACAAAAATCTGAGTGAATAGGAAAAACTTTAAAGAGTCTGAAACGTAAAGACAAAGACTTTAAATTGAGGCGACGGTCAAAAAATTGCATCACTATTCGTTATTTAAATCCAAGTAAAGCAACGAAAATAAAATACAAAGAAAACAAAAAAGAGCAGAGGAAAGTCTGTGCTCTGAATGTTTAAAACAAGAGGAGGAAGCGACGAAGGGCTGCAAGTTCTCCGATCGTAAAGCGCAGACAGTGACTTTCATTACAAAAGGGAGAAGATAAAAATCCCACCAAGCGGGGATGAACAAAAGGTTGTCTTTTGAGATACATCCCTCAAAAGTTTGGGACTAAGAAAGTATCGACCATTTCAATTCTTTAAATTTAATGGTGCTCTTTTTTATTTGAATGCTTGGATAGGATGTGAATCACTATTTCAAGGAATTTAATTTAGTTTTTATTAACGTCGCACTAGAAACAACACGAGGGCTATTGGCGACGGACCTCGTAATTTTGAACCACGGTAAAGTGACGAGGACAACACCTGAGCTGGCACACCCTCTCCTAACATCCACACCACGCCAACGGGAGGACTTTGGCTCCGAACAGATTTAACGTGCATCAGTCCCGGCTACATGGCGGGTCTTTGGGGGCCAAGGATCGAACCCTCGACTGAACGAAAACCGCCGGCCGCTAGTTCACGACCTTGACGACTAGGCTACCGTGGCACACTATTTCAAGGAAACTAAAATGTTTCAGTTTGGATTTTCTTAAGGGACTATTTTCGGGATCTTGCAGTCAGTAACATTAGCTGTATAAAGAACCCTTTTCATTGGTTAAATTTTTAGAGCCATAAAGATTTTTTCCTCCAAAAAATAAGTGATTTCTGTAATAATTACGTTGAAAGAATGTACACATAACACAGAAAATCTATATAGATGTGGAGTTTATACTAATGCTAAATTTATATTAATACTGTAAATCGCGTTTCACTTAATTCAGGTTAACTAATATGCACCCCAAATATTGCAAATTTACAGGGTTTACCAGTACATTAGTAATTTATTTGAATTACTGATAGAAATGACAGACCACCAGCTATGAAGGTCATTCAACAAGTCCTTAGAAAAAGGTTACACACACAGATATATATATATATATATATATATATATATATATATATGTTTAAAGTGGAGTTTTTGTTCAACATTATCTTCTTCATACACTTTTCCAAGCGTTTCTCAAACTTTTTAAAGCCATCTAAAAGGTAAGATTTCGGAAAGATCCTCAAAACAGGCATCTGTTTGGACAATGACCTTTTCATTTGATGTGAACCGTTGTCTGCCGAGCACAATTTTTTAAGTTTGGAAATTAAATAAAATGTCACTGGGTGCCAAATTCGGAGAATACGCGATGTGTGTTGTAATAATTCAAACTTTAATTCTTTGATGTTGACCATCGGAACCGCACAGGTGTGCCCCCCGTGCATTGTTTTGCTGGAAGAGGATCTTTTTCTTTTTCAAATTGGAGAAGTTTTTTCTTGATTTCGCTCAATCAGTGCAATAACGTGCATAATACATTCCAGTTATAATTTTCCTTTTTCTAAGTAATCAGTGTAAATGAATGAGAGTGTATCCCCAAAAAACATGGTCATCACCTTGCCGGTCGATTTCACAGTTTTTGTTTTCTTCGGAGCCCATTTGCCTTCAAAACCTCACTGTTTTTACTGTTCCTTTGTCTCTGGAGTGTAGTAGAGTATCCGCATTTAATCCACAGTTCGAATGTATCGAAACAGAAACTTGTCAGGATTGCGACGACAAAGCCCCCGAAACCACACGATTGCATTTATTTTCCACTCAGAGCAAACGATGCACCCATCCTGTCGAGATTTTTTTCACATCCAATTTTTAGTGCAAAATTGAAAACACTGCCAACACTGCCCTTTGCGATGTACCAGGGGCCTCAACTATTCACTCAAAACCATAAAGAGGAATTTGTCAATCATCCCGTCTGTAGCCACTTCCACCTAACGTCCCGAATGACGTTCATCTTTTGCGGATGTTTGGTCACATTTAAACTCGTTTATCCAATTGTAAACAGTTGAAAACTCGGGAACAGGTGTGCCTTGAGCTCCATTCAACTCATCTTTGATCTCCTTCAGAGTTAAACTTTTAAATATAAGTGTTTAATCATCGATCGAAACTCAATATTTTTTCTAAATAAGCACAAGTTTCTTGCTTCAATCGACAATAAAAATGAAACCATGCGATGAAAGTAACTGAGACTAAGACATCTGTTTAGTGAGTCATGATGTTTACTAAAACCAAACCGTTTTCGAAGCTACGAGAGCCATCTCTTGGATTTTCTAAGGATTAATTGAACGACCCTCGTATTCTGTCACAAATTGTTCTAGGAGAATACTTAATGAAGCAACATCAAAATTGTTCCAAATGTTAACAATGTGTATTAGTAATTACAAAAACGCAGAATGCATTATTATTCTTATATAACTTTATAAACGAGAGCTATTTTCTATCCAAGTTCCGACTGGTCATGAAATCCGGTGAAAATCCGATGCAGCGCGCAGATGTGTTGCGCATTGTCTCTAGTAATGCGCGTGTTCAGTTATCAGTTCTGAGCATGCAGTGAGCATGTAAATATCCCAGGACAACAGTTTCCCACCAAATGTGAAGTACGGTTTATCATTCGGTATCTGAATGCTGAGGGGTGCAACGCTGCTGAAATCCATTGACGAATGAGTAATGTGTACGAAAAAACTTTCATGAATAACATTGTGCAACCACGCATTGTAGCTGCAACATAGATTCTCCTATAGCGTTTTCAATGGGGCGTGTTTAATCACCCATCATACAGCCGGATTTGTTTTCCTCCTATATTCATTTTTTTGTTCACATGAAATGCTAGCTAAGATGGCAGAAGTTTCGCTCAGACAACGAGCTGCAGATCAGCGTCGAGAAATGGCTGAAAGGACAGACAACTGCCTTCTATGATGAGGGTATTGGAAAGTTGGTACCACGTTACGACAAGTGTCTCAATCGGAGCGACGATTATATAGAGAAGTAATTTGGAGAATAACCTAAATGTTCAAATAAAACAGTTTTAATTTTCACGCAGCAACGCAGTATGTACAATTTTCGTTTGGAATCCCATTTGAATTTACAATATAGAAAATAAAGTTTTATAATACATTATACCTTATTTAATTTCTCATTCCTGCATATTTTTTAAAATAATTATTTATCTTTTTTTTTTACCGTTTAAAGTATGTGTGTTTCGTGATGGGTTCTTATTCTCAGACTTGTAAGAAATAATTCTTGCACTATTTTGTTACAAGATGGCAGAAAATTAGAGCACAACCTCAATCATGACAATTTGATAAGCTTTGCGAGGAAAATGATGAACGATCAAACCAATTATTATTGCACACCAAAATACGATAGTTGTCAAGAGATGCATGTTTACAAAAACTTGTTGAATTGTTTAAACAGTTACAGAATTTCTTACTGAAATTATCCAGTCTTAAGTGACGAATTGCAAAAAAATAAAAATTCTTATTTGCCCGATGTATTTGCAAAGTTCAATGATATTCAAACACGTCACCAAGGATGCATTTCAAACACGAACAATTATTTTAAGCTTTCGAGATAAATTAAACTTGTTTCAGTCTTCATTATTACGTGAAGATTTTCAATACTTTTGAAATTTACGACAGTTGGATATAACCGACGTAGAATTGGAAATGCATACAAATCATCTCCAAAAGTTAATCTATTTTAAATTATGTTTTGGAGATACTAAAAATATAGATATCCCAGAATGGACAATCGCGCCACTTTCTGCTCAACTTGAAAATAACGATAGTCATTTGCAAGATGAATTCATTGAATTATTAGATGACTTTGAAGCAAAGATGGTTTTAATAATTTAACTGTGAGTTAATTTTGTATAAATATATATTAATATAAATATTACGCAAAAATATCGAAAACTAGTTATACAGCATTTCCCTTTTTAATTCATTCTCAAGCTCATGTTTGGTTGAATCTGGGTTCAGTCATGTTAATTCTATTTTAACAAAGAAGAGAAACAAATAGAATATGGCACTCCGAGGCGAAGTAAAACTGAAATTAACATATTTTGAACTAAATATGGCTAATCTAGCCAAGAATCCTCAACACATCCTTCTCATTGATTTATATAAAAATTTGATTTCATCAAAATCAAAAGAGAAAAAAAAATTAACTGTTTATTAAATGATTTAATTTATTTAAGAAAAAGGTAATTTTTTTTCTTCTTTTGTTATCATTTTTTACAGAGGGGATCGATTAAAGAATTAAAAAAAATTTTGAGGGTCGATGATCAAAAAAAGTTTGGCAAACCCTATATTCTACATAAAACTATTTACAGCATTTAATACAATTTAAATTTTAAGTATTACTTCAAAGTACATAGTTAAAATCACACGAACTTAAATCATTTCAAAGCAGTATAAAAAAGTAAGGAAAACAAAAAGCAAATAACACGATTCTAAGAATTGCTCTCTAATAGTTACGTTTACTTTGAAAGTGTTACGGCATTAATAAAAAACAACTGAGAGAAAAGATATAAATGATTACAATCCTTTTATGATACACAAGTTAAGAGAAACCATGTTAACCATTTAGAAAATACAGAAGAGTGAAGTTTCTTTTTAAAGATTTAAATACAATAAACAATTAAGTATTTAATAAATATCAAAACTCTAATTTATCAAATATATCTTAATTACTCTATGGTTTTGGTTCACTACAGTTTTTAAAATATAACGGCCAAATCAATAAAAAAAATAAAATGTATTGTATTCTCTAGAGATTTTTTTTTTTTAACACTGGGAATTAATAATAATATAATAAGCATTTTGTCAACACCACATTAAATTTAGGAATTTAAAAAAATACACACAAGTCAATTTTAAAAAGTACATCTTACCTTCACAAAGAAACTTCATTATATTTTCAGTTCCACTCATACAAATATCTGCAATCAATTGTAAGCATATTAATTAACAGAAAAAAACTTCAAAACAATGTCTTTTCATAAGAAGCAAACATTAGAAAACTGCTCTGTTTACTATTATTAAATACATTTCATTTTAAATTAATTTACCTTGATTTGGATATATGTAACGCTCAACATCAATGTGTAAATTTTTTAATGCAGTTAAATTGCAGAGTTCTTTTGGCAAAGATTTGATTTTAGGATTGTCACTCAAATTTAAGTATTCCAAATTCTGTAAAGAGCAAACCGGCACTGGAAAACACTGTAACTTGTTACCTAAAACGAAACAATCAATCAAGTTAAATAACATACAAACATTATTTTAATTTTTCCATGAATTTATTTTTATCTATCTTTAATTAATTTTTGACATAGCAACAACTAATTAGTTATTAAATCACTTGTAATTAGTAAAAACGCTTTTTGTAACATAATTAATGAAATACAGAAGGTGCCTTTTTAATTAGTAATCATTGGATTAGAGCTAAACAATAGAACAACAGGAGCAGTTATTTTGACTGCAAATCTATTTTGAGAACTGATTTTTCTTAAAATATTTGAGTAAGTTTATTGAAATTTCCTGACTTTTATTATATTTTTGATGTTTTTAAATGCATCAAATTTTTTTTTCTTCTTCAATACTTTATAACAAGCATATAAAATAATGTTCTATCTATTATAGAATGACTGAAATGGTCAAAAAGACTGCCATAAATATTTGAGTCATCTGCTATTAAAATACTTTCTTTTTCTTTTCCTTGCTCCTCAGCTTTTCTTCTTTTTTACTCCATATGCCTATGTGCCTGTTTGTAGAACTATTGTAGGCTAATGTGAGACATTATTTCAAGCACTAACAATTGCATGCGTCTCACGGCTGCTTTTTTTTTTTTATAAATATCTCATTTAAAAGGACTAAGTATTGATGAGTGTTCAACTCTTTTTCATCAACTCAATGAAAATTACACTGATAATGATGAAAATAGATTTGAAGATTCTCTGTGAAAGTGAAATTTTAGAATAAAGCTCAGACTCCACCGAAGAAGAAATGGCCAATAAAAATACCATATTGTTGACTCTTCAAACAATCTTCATGCAGAAGATAAAACTCAAAGGAAAATTCTACATGAAAACGTTATTACATCTTGGAGATATGCTCAAGAAGCGAATTGAAAGGGAAAATAACATTTATTTTAAGAAACGCTAAAAATTTTTTTGAGGGAATTAAGTTTTATCTTGGCCTTTGCTGGTTTCCAAATCCATATTGAAACATATTAAAAAATGCAAGACTGAAAAGGCTCACAACCAATTAAAATTGGAATCATGGGGCATTTCCTTGGCAGAAATGGATGCTTTTATTGCACTAGTTCATAAAAGAGAGAAAATGTGCTATTCTAGACTTGAACGACTATGATCAAAACAGTGGGGTCCTCCAGTATTCAATAAAACTATTGTTGAACTATTTTAAAGAAATTCTATGATTCCTGCAGTTTGATAAAAAGGACGAATTTATTCTTGCTTCTGAGTTATGGTCACCTTTTGTCGAAAATTTTCAGTTGTGTTTTATAACGGCTGAAGCTATAGCAATCGATGACCAGTTATTGCCATGCAATACATGTTCCAAACTTATACAGTGAATGGCAAATAAACCTGATAAACTTGTATTAAAATTCTGGCTGATTGTGGATGTTTAGACTAAACATTTCTTGTGTGGTTTTATGTATCTACAAAAAGAGGGGGCCAAGGGTGAGTAACTTGATGAATATGTCACTATGGAGGAAGAAATGTCACAGCAAAATGAACTTTTATTGCTGGTAAAATGCATCTATATCAAAGAGAGCTTCCATTGATACAACTTCGTAAAGTTGTATAAATTTATCTAACTTCGCAGCATTAATATATTCAATCAAATGAGGTGATTGTACACGATACGATAGGCTTCAAGGGGTACCTGTTAATATTTTTTACAGTGTTCCCGATTTTGTCAATTATAAATTTCTAGATTTTTTCAGAACATGTAACTCTTTACAAAAATTTCTAAAAGATCTTTTATTTTAAACCATATTAATGAACTGAGATTATAACATTTATCAAAGAAATGACCAGCATACCATCCTACCTCTTCTAAAATCATGAGTAATAAACATATTCAATGCTCGTAATACCAAAATAAAATCAAAGAGTATAAAGTTCATTTGTGGAAAATATCACAAGAATGATGCATTAAACACTTTAATTGTAAAACATGTGTTAAAGATTAAAATGAGTAATAAGTGCTTAGTAAAATGTTCTTTTTTTTTTCCAGAAATAAAGGTATTTTATTTTATGCAATACAAACTTTTATCGCTAAAAATTTGCACGTATTTTGAATTGTTTAAAATAACTTATTTAAACTTTTTATAATGACATTTCCATTAAAAATCAAACTTATATTCTTATTATGATTAAAATGACTACCAACTTCCGTTCTAGGAAGTTAAAATATTCGGTCCCTTTCTCTCTCTCTCATTTTATTGTTAAATAACAATAAGACCAATTTAATAAAAATTTATAGAATACAATAAATACATATGATGAGTAGATTAAAAAGGCACGGAAACATTAACATGTAAAAGCTTACACTATTACTGCAATTTTCTAAGGCCAAAATTTTATGCAACATATTTATATAAGGAAGCATTATGTTCCAAAATAGATCAATAATTAAAATGAATCACTTCATGAGCTGTAACTACATTGTTAATTAGTCATTTGTTAGGGATTACAATACAGGTAAGCCAGTTTACTGCCTGGTAGCTGTATGAGACTAAAAATAGTCTCAAATAGTTACCAGTAATTCTACATTGTTTGTACCTGTAATTTAGTAAATTATGTACGCAACCATAACAGGGCCACTTTTCCGCTTAGGCACGTGCCTAGGGCGCAAAAAAAATGGAGAGTGAAAAAAGAGAAAAAATTTAAATTACAGCAAACGTACTACCGAATAGCGAGCCACGTATGTGTTGTGTATGTGTGTGCGCAGAGCGGAAGTGCGAGCAGTGCAGTGCGCCTGACTGATGATGAGTAAACGGCAATGTTTGCAGGCGCAGAGACAAGACACGGATACAGTATACCTGTTCCCCTCCCACCCCCTTTAACAGGTGATGGATCGATTCTCTCCTCTCCCTCTCACCCGCATGCTAGAAAACTCTTAGCCTGTTAGCGACGGCTTATTGTTTCTTACGTTAATTAGTTTATTTAATGGCAAGCTGAAAAAGTTAAATTCGTCAGTGACTGAAAATTAGTTGTAGTGTTTTCTAAAACGAACTGGCATACTATGTATTTAGTACTATGTACTATTAACACAGGAATCCCTCAGGGCTCGCATCTTGGGCCAGCCTTATTCCAAATATTCGTGAACGACATTCCAAAACACGACAACACTATTCTCTGCATGTTCGCAGATGACACAGCGATACTAGCAAAACACAGAAACGACAAAGTTATCACTCATCATATCAACAGACATATCTCAATACTAGAAGACTGGTTTTCCAAATGGAAAATTGCACTTAATGTTACTAAAACGGAGGCCGTCTTCTTCACAAAATCGACAAGACCACCAATACCACAAATTTTCATTCACAACACACCAATCCCCTGGTCTCAAAAAGCCAAATACCTTGGAATTATCCTTGATAAAGCACTCACTTTCAGACAACATATTACATATCTACAAGACAAATTCCGACTTGCCGCGAATAAATTAATCCCACTCATCTGTCGGAAATCCAAATTACCTATTAAATATAAGTTGCTTATCTATACACTGTATCTGCGACCCATCATTACCTATGCTTGTCCAGTTTGGAATCAGGCCGCTCAAATTCACCAAAATAAACTAGAAATCTTACAAAATAATATCCTACGTATGATTGCCCAAGCTAGATGGTATTACCGTAATGAAGATATCAGAAACTCTCTAAAATACAGTAAACTTCAAAATTATAATAATATAATAACTGAAAAATTTAATAATGCCCTACTCAACCACCCAAACCCCTCAATTCAAGAAATCAATCATTATTTTCAAAATTACAGAACCCCGACAAGCCTAGACTAACATATTTATATTCCATTAACGCACCATCCCCTCATCCAATAGGAAAGCACCCTCTCCCCTACTAGAAAGAAGAACCAAATTCTCCTAACCAAGTTTGTAAATATCACAGCACTTGAGTATCTGCTTCCTGATTGGACAAGCACTACCATCCCCCACCCACCTCCACCTCACTGCTCACTCACCAAAGCTCATGTATTATTCCACATCACTGTCTTTTCATATATTGGTTAACTTAATTTTTATCTTATTACTTCTTTAATTATAACTTGTGCAGCATCCATTTAACCAGGGTATAGAAATAGTTTTTACAGGTTCAACTCAGATATAGAGATATAGGCCCATCTGGGTTAGGTGCTCTAATTTCACCTTCAATACGGACTATGTATTTAGATAAAGTGTAAGTGTGCAATTTTGTGAGTAGTTTTTACTTATATAAATTGTAATGTATTTGTGTGGATTAAGACCGAGTCAGATTTGGAGTAGTTTTTTTTTTTTTTTTCCTGATCTAAAGCGTACTATCGTAATGTATTTGAATTAGGTGCATACGAACAGTTTTATAAATAGATATTTTAAAATCTAAAATGTACTATATTTGGATTAAGTGCGAGTAAACAGTTTTGTATGTGTGTTTTTACTGACAATCGTGAAGTAAAATCATAAATAATAGTACTAAAAAGAAATTAGATTTCATTGTTTTGCTCTGACACACACACAGTAAACAAATTTCAGTTTACTGACATTTTTTTAAAATTTTATGACAATAATTACGGTCATTACAGTATATTTTTTTAAAAAAGTCTTAAGAAAAAACGAAAGTGGAATAGAGTTCCGCAGAAGAGCAGCTGAAAATCAGCAAAAAGAAGATGAAAACTTAAAAAAGTGGTTAAGATAACAATTTTTTTTTTGTTTCAAATCATGAGTCAACTGAAACTGAGCCCTCACATTCCCAAACTTATTTATCCGGCGAAGTGAAAGCTGGAACAAAATCAATAATCAAGGTCCACAATCAACGACCTAGACTCACTAAGTCACCGACTCTGACACTATTAAGTCTATAACACTTTACACTCATCTTGACAATGGCTTCGTGCTGGAGGACCCGGGTACATAGAATATAAAAGACAGAGTACAAGTATCTAAAATATTTAAATCGACTTAGAGGTAGATTTTTCTAATCCTGAACATTGTTATGAAGGCATCAAAATTAAACGCTAACTTTCAACAAAATTATTTTTTGGCGAGCTACCGAATGGAGAAAAGTATAAGAGCAACTAGTTCCTCTATTCAAAATCGAAAGGCCGGTTATTATCTTTCTATTGCCTTCTCTTCAAGTCTGATGTAAAACGTGGGGCTTTAGCAACCGGCTGCAACAATTGGAAGAACTCTTTCGAGCTTACTTCGCTGCATGAGAGGTCAGACGACCATAGGGTAAGTGAATTAAATTTTATGTTAAGAAAAGGGACCATCTCATTCCAGAATGTAGCCTAAAGTCAGTATGACAAGGAGGTGAAGTATTGGCGAAATATCCTAACTAGAGTTGTCTCTGTTGTAAACTTTTTGTCGGCAAGAGGCCTTTCATTCAGAGGCGACGACCAAAAACTTGGATCTGCATCAAACGGGCTCTTCTTAGGATGCCCAGAACTCATAGATGAGTTTGATCCGTTTCTTGCCCAACATCTCACAAAATATGGCAAAAAAAGATAAAAGGAGTACATCTAATCTATCGTCTGACATTTCTAGAGAGTTCATAGATGTAAAGTGCAATAGAGTCTTGCAAGAAACATTAAAAGAGATTCAACTCGCACATTTCTTTTCACTCATTATTGACTCTAGACCCAACGCTTCACACACCGACCAGTTGGCTGTAGTATTTCGATACGTTTCTGTCTGCTAAACCTGCTCCAATGAACGTCTTGTAAGAGTAATATCAGGCGTCTCTCATAAAGCTCAAGATATGGAAGAAGAAACTCTCAACTTGCTTGAAGAACTTGAACAAGATTTAAAAAACTGTCGGGGCCAAAGTTGCAACAATGCTTCAAACGTGTCGGTAGTGTACTCATGTCATCTGTCGAGAATAGGAGAAAAAAAAAAAAATGTCTTTGCTGAATTTGTATCACGTGCAGCCCATTCCTTAAACTGAGCTGGTAGTTTTGCGGCGGAAAAAGCGTGCACTAAAGCTACTGGATTCGTTTCATTTTTTTTTTTTTTTTTTTTTTTTTTAAAAGTATTTAAAATTTTTTTTTTTTTTTTTTCGTCATCTACTCATAGATGGAATGTATTAAGAGATCATGTGCAAAGAAGCAATGAACAAAAGCTGAAAACTGAAAATAGATTTCTTGTGTTGAAATCGTTGAGTGAAACTAGATGGTCTGCAAGGGCAGATGTTCTCAAAGTTCATGTTACAAGTCGTATCGAAATCAAGAACGAATTTGAAGATTTAATTGAAGACAATACTCAGACACCTTACACGCGAGTCACAAAAGAAGGATTCCGCAAAACACTAGAAAGATTTTAGACTACTTTGTTGACAGTGATTAGGGACAAAATCTTACAAAGAGTAGACAAAACCTGAGAGATACTATAGAAAAAAGAACTTGACTTCCTTGGTGCAACTAAGGAATTATAGATGTTATCTTTGTTTTTATCTGAAAAAAGATCCAACTTTGGTGATTTCTAAGCAAGAGCATTGCAAGTTAACGTGCCTGAGTCCAGCCATGAAAAAAATCTGCTAAAGGATTTTTTTTTTTTTGTCAGATGAGAAAAAAGACCCAGATTTTGAGAGAATGACTCCAAGAGAGAGATTTCAAGCTGGAGTTTTCGTACCAATTATTGACAATCTTGTAACACAATTTAAACAAAAGAAGGTTAAATTAAACGGAAAAAAAGAAGCTCTCAACACAAGATTCCAGATATTCCGAAATCTTCATACTCTATACTGTAATTGCGAATGATTTCATTATTTTATTGAACTAATTTACAAAAGGATGGGTAGTCCGTATTGCCATAAGGTAAGAAATGAACAAGAGTGCCAAACCATGCTACTTTCCTTTCCTTACGGCTGCCTGTTGCCATCACCAGGACATGGCGGGTCCATTGGTTGTGGATAATGGAAACACTCCCTAAAGAGCAAAAACAATGAAAGGGAAAAGAATAAGAGAGTTATGGTGAAAATCCCTCCCGAACCAAAACTGGCAAGGTGAGAACTGAAAAAGGGGGTGTTTAGGCAGTGGAGGGGCGTAACAATTTGAAGTGCCTAAGGCGCCGAGGAGATTAAAAACGGCTCTGAACCATAATATAGTTTTCCTTCAACATCTGCAATTATGTTATCCATAACAAGAAAAACTTAATGATCAAAACAAAAACAGAAATATAACGTAATTTATGTCTAACAAATAAATATAAATATTAATTAAATCATTAAAAAAGAGTATTTTCAATAGGAATATAAGGGGAAATATATTCAAACAGAATATGATTCTTTAATAATTATTAAGCCAACAGCTAAATATCTTTTTCGATGGTGGGATAATTTTGTACAAAAATTAGATCCCAATTAAAAGACCAAAGTGTTGATCAATTATTTTTCTTACATATTATTTTTTAGAACATGTTGGCAAATCGTTCATGCATTTAATAACATATTTTATAATTGTTGTTCCATCGTGAAAAAATATTCATGTATAAATACCACTTACAATTAGTTAAAAATTGTGGAATTTATATTATTAATGTTCAGAATACAACTCATTTTCATGTACTTTAGTTATGGTTTACAAGAATCAAATAAAATGTCTTGTAATTGTGAATTTTTATTTCATATTCTCGGTTTTAAAAAGGCATCGGTAATTTACCAGTATTAATAAAAGTGAGTAAATTTGCATATTCTAGCCACAACAATTAAAATAGTGTCAACTTTAAAACTAAATAAAAATTATACAACTGCTATATAATATTCAAGGGGAGATGTTCAAGATCCTAATCGAAGGCTTGAAATTAGAAGTTCTCTAAGTATATTGTCTATATAAAAATTTATGTATATTATCTTCAAATTTTAAATGCATTAAATACATAAAATTTATAACAATATTGAGATATATATACGGAACAAATATTTTAAACATTATACACAATAAACTGTTTAGATAGTCTTATTATTACATTAATTATAATAAAATGCGCTTCTACAAAGACAAAAAAAAAAATTACTTTTTAAATTTAAGTGACATAGATTTGCTAAATTTTCAAATGTTGCAGGTAATTTCTTCAGTTGATTATTTTCCAAATCAAGAACCTAGGGGGAAAATGCATTGTATAAACGATTTCTGAAAACAAAAAGTAAATATCTAAGTGTTTATTGAGGCAACTGTAAAAACGTACCTTCAACTTAGAGAGATAGCTAATTTCAGAAGGCAAAGAATTCAGTTTGTTGTGATTTAAATTGAGGACCTGAAAAAAATGAAGCATCACAAAAAATAGTTTTTAAGACTTACGGTTATTCTACAACATTTTCTTTAAAAAATATCATTATTTTAAACATAAATTTTTTTATTTAATTGAAATATGAGATTAAATAAGAGTTTTCATTTATTTTAAATTTCTTAATGCAGTTAAAGCCGTATGGTACATTTTTTTCTATTTATCATCTAGAATAACTTCCTGCAAATTACTCTTATTAATAAAATAAGTGTAAATTGGAAATGTGAAATTTGTCCTAATTTTGAAAAATATTAGTTATAATAACCTTTTCAATGACAAAAATGGATGTTTTCATAAAATATCACACAAAACATCAACACATTTATGCGAATTTTTGTCATACTTGGTATGTTCTATTTATTAACTTTCCATTTTAAAGTTATTCAAAATATTTTTCTCAATATTCTGTACATGATTACAATAAATTACATTAAATAAGCATCTAAGTAAGAGAGAGAGAAAAGCCAAAAATGTCTTGTCTATAAATAAAAATAAAAGCATGTGAACTTACTAGTAACTGACTAAGATCTTTTAATGAGCCACCACTGTTGAGGCTACTTAAATGATTATTCTGTAAAAGTAGAGACTAAAAGAAAATAAAAACTTGAGCATTTCAATAGAAAAAAAATGATAAATAAATTGAATTTAAAACAAAGCCATTTCTCATAGTATACCAAACACACGTTTTTTTGAAGGAAAAAAAATTCTAATGTGCCGATGCAAATTTATAGTTTCTTAATGTGTATTTGTAATAATATAGTTCAGAACAGAATCAACATTTACCTCAATTAACAAGTAAAAAGGTATGGACACATTCTAATTAATCCCTGCAGATAAACCCTATTTTTAAAAATGTGCAATTTTAATTCCCAAAAACACTAAGCAATTTAAAATAGATATACTGCTTGACAAAACAAATAATTTTAGGCAAAATGGAGAATTTTAATGCATTGTAACTATGAATCTCTGCACTATTTTCAAATAAAAAAAATAGTACTAATAAAATTTCATTTTGAAAAGACAATAAATTATTATACATATGATTTTCTTTTGATACCATTATAAAAATATAAATGATGTAATAATTAACTAATAGCAGAAATCAGACCAAATATATTCTAAAAGGAGTACAGTATAGTAGTATATCAAAGAGATTGTTGTTTCTAATTCTGTCTGGTCTATCCAATGGCCTAGATCAGATCCATGAGCTCAGAAACACTCAAAACGTCAAAGACAAGAAGAGGCTGCTTCGTCAAGTCCTCCCTGGAAAACCCCAGACAGGAAAGAAGATATTCAGAAGAGGAATGATTAGAGGTGCAGTTTTTACAGATGGAGAGGATTTTATTCACCTGCTCAAATTTGAGGCACCTCAAGTGACCGTTCAGAAATCTTGATATTGCAGTCTGCTGGGCCCGATCACCTTCAAAAACGATGGTTCCACCAAGCCGCTTGTCACAGAACCAGTCATGCGTCAGAGGAGAACGTCAAGAATGGTCAACAGTTAATTTAATTCTTGAGCAAGTCTATAGAAAGTCGAAGCCATTGAAGTATCCTCCTTAGCTAATGTATCAGCCTCTTCACTACCACTGATATCAGTATGAGAAAGAATCCATTGAAGATATACATCATGGCAAAATGAAAGCTTTTGAAGTAAGGTAAGTAAAGAGAATGATGCTCTACCACTAATGCGAAATCAGTTCTGCACGTGTTAGATAAAACTAGGACTGTCAGTCAAAATCCAGATATCTTCACAGGCAGTGCAGGAAGCTGCGGTCTTAAGATCCTCTTCAATTGCAATTAGTTCTGATCGAAAAAACAGAGCAGTTATCAAAGTTTCTGATTTTTAAGGTAAAGCTGGTAGAAGGTGTTTTAACAGAGATACCACTACCACTTAGGTTATCCTCCTTTTTGCTGCCATCCAAGAAGATTTGGGGCGCTTTTGAGGGGGAAATGGTAAGTGTTTCCAAAGCAGTTTGAAGTAGATATTTTGGCATATCACGTTTTTTGCTGGTATAAAACACAGGATCTGTATTAAATTACACTCTAGGTAGTTCTTAATGCAAGGTTTCAGAGGATCGTCAACATTGGTTTTAATGAAGCTCATTTGGTTAGCCAATGAAGGACTTTTTTCTCTTTAATCTTTGATTGGTGGCCCAATTTTGAAGTCAAAGAGATTGATTGGTTTTATTGGCAAAGAACTATATTTGACCAGGCAGTGCTAAACACATGTTATTCTTACTGAAAAATCATAAAACCCTGTAAATGCAAGAAAAGAAAAGAAAATATGGAAAGACAAAGAAAAGGTTAAAGAATTGAAAAAAATCCTTCGAACATCTTAGGAGCACATCACCTGTGTTTACCAATGACAGCAAATTTGATGGAAGGGGAAAAAAGATCATTCAAGAACACCCAGCATCCTAAAACCCATACGAACTTTAAAAAAACGTAAGACACTGAAGAGGTATGTGATTGGGAAGTTTGTTCACTTTAAGAATTTCAACAGCTTGTTCATTCTGCAAATTTTTTAAAATAGATTCAGGAACTATCAAAGCAACCATTTATTTCACCAAATATTGATGCTGCGATATTTTATAAATCAAGTAATGTTTTTGCAATAGAAAGTTTGAGAAACAAAAGCTTAATGAAATATTATTGCATTACTTTTAGTGAATCAAGCTTTCTTTTCAGAAATAAATATTTTTTTTTACTAAAATAAATTTTGCTAACATATTAGAGATTGCAAAAAGTAGATAATTATTTTTACAAGAATTTATGAATATAAAAATTATATGAAACATTTATACGCAAAAATTTTAATATAATTTTATTCAATACATAAATCTATCTTAAGCTATAAAATGCTAATTAGTACAATTTCTAGTCAGATAAATTAAAATAAGAATTTGATTTCAATAATTCTTATACGAATCTTAAACTAGGTAAAAATAATTCTTACAAATTCTGGAGAAACGAGTAATATACTTTATAATAATTATTGTGTCCACGAATAACTTTATTTTAATGAGTAATAAATATGAATGTGTTATTAGTATAAAAATGAATTAGGTTCGTAAAAAGAGATAAATTTTGCAAAAAAAAAAAAAAAAAAAAGGAAAGAGAGGGAAAAAAAAAAGTTCAAAAATTTAATAATTCAAGTGTAATCAAAACATTTCACCCAATTTTTAAGATCAAAAGAATTTGAGAAGTGATAGTTACATTTGAAAGATAAGCATCTCAAAATTATAGGAAATTTTATAAAAATAAAGTGTAATTAATTTTATTAAATAAGATCCTGGCAATATCAAAATTGTTATGAAAATTTACACAAAAATGTTATTAGTATGCAATACATTTATTATTATGCATAATATTATACGTACATATTGAAACAGGTTGAATTGAACACAAAATAGTTATTTGAATAATGTGATTTATTAACAGATTATGAGCACCTACACTTGGCTGAGAACTCTCTCGACTGAGAACACATGGGTTTATATATTACATGAGAATATTTCACAATACTGTTCTACGAACGTAAAGAATATTCTGGATGCTTTTAGAAATTACAGAAAATAGGAACAATTAAACAAAAGTTTAACGTGAATTTTTAATGTTGCCAACATTGGATTTTGAACCTGGAAACTCTAGTACAGTATACGAGCTTTTTACCACTGCGCCATCGGTGCTTGTAATCTTCGTGGCATTAATTCACCTTGAAAAATAGCGCTCCGTTGTTTAGAAATTCTGCGGTCTCGAGTGTCATGTGTCTTGAATAGACGCGACGGGATGGCGATTTTTTTCGGCAGCTGGATCTGTGCATCGGGATCATAGTAAGGCTTCATTCGAAGAATATGTACCACATTTATTGTCCGTCGGCGCACAGTGGGACGAAACGGACATTTTCTTGGACATGAACAAAAAATTAAAACTTTTTTTTTTCAGCTCAAAGAGTAAATATCATTATGTTATAGGCTCTTGGGTATAAGAAAATGTAGGGATAAACATGATATATTAACGCTACTCACTTTGATTGAGGCAACTTTACCTGAAATTCAGGGCATGAATTTTCATACATTCATATTTTCATAGTTTAATCGGTCCTAGAAGATACACTCTCTTCATAAAGTTCTTCTATCGTTTTTTGCAATTAACGAGATATAATAGAACTTCGAAAAATGTTATTAAAAAATAAATTGCTAGGAAGAAGATTATAGCCCTTGGATGATAGCAACTTCTGAGAATTTTTCGTACTTTTGGGGGTAAATATGAAAAAGTTCCAATTTGATTCGAAAAAAGGACTTCACAGATGTTTACCTTAGGTATTTTGTGAGAGAAATAGTGTTCAGAGCAAGATATGGTGCTTCCCTGCAGTGGTTCTCTTGTGAAGGAAAAGAAACATTTACATAGATATCAACAGTCAGCAAGGGAAATTTAAATAATGATCCATCAGAGAAACCTGGCGACAAAAGGAAAGATCTCGAATTCGAAACTCGAGCAAATGGAGTTTAAATATGACAATATGGGATGAAAAGGTTTTCGTAAAATCCCGCTGTTCAGATCTATTTTATTTTTCGTTGGAATAATAGTTACATTTTTCTTCATATATATTTAATTATTTATCGTTTGCTTTAATTTTAATGTCCGAATAGAAAATCGTAAACTTAATAATTTATCATTTAATACTTTATTGACATTTGTAATATTTTATCGTTTGCCTTTATTAATTTGTCGTAAAATTGGCATCATTTTTAAACTTTAGAATGCTTGTGTGTGTGTGTGTGTGTGTGTGTTTAGAAAGTTGTGTATTCTATATAAAACTTCGATCGTTGCGCTTGGAAGTTATTTTTTTACAATAAAAACAACAATTTTTGGACAAACCGTGAGTTATTTAATTTATTAATACAGCATAGCAGTCCACAAAATTATCTAATTCTATAAGAGGAGATTTTGCTCAACATCTCTGCTTTGAATTTATCTTAGAGTAACATTTTACTTCTTGAAAATAAATTTAAATCGTTTTGTACTTATTTGAAAAGAAAAAAAAAAGATGGATAAATGCTTATCACAACAAATAATTCTTTCTTTGTAAATATGAAGAATGGCTCAATAAAGGTTTTGATTATCCCGAGGGATTTCTTCAGTTTTCTCAAGAAATCGATGTTACGATTAAACATTTCGGTAAATTTTCTGAAAGGCACAAAATACATGGAGTTAGAGAGTTGAGGGTAAAGTATTCGGTAGAGTGAAAATGAATTTGAGGTAAGAAGGTCAAAATATCAAGGCCAAAATCGTTAACAAATTACTAGACAATACAGATGATTCAGAGGTTTTAAAAAGTATGCGATGTCGATCGGAAATCTGACGCGATTTCCTTGAATTGAGGATGCATGCGCCTAAAATACGTCTCTCAATCAGTCCAAATCGTAGAACTTTTTTCCAAAAAATGCCACTTTTACATCTTATTATGAGCTCGTCAAAGACAAGAAGGAATGTTATCCTGAAGAATATGTGAATCAGCGCGAGAGTGTGAGAGAGAAACTAGAAGCTCTTTTCAAAATGGGAATGCGATGGGTCATCTAGCTAGAATGTGTACAAACAACCTTTTTCATCGAACAATTCCACAAATACGGCTGATTCAGCGTTACACTTGATTGCAATAATACGAATCACATTAATTGATACAGATAACTCAACAATGCTTGGGAAAATCTAAGAGCCTCGTCAATTGCTGTAGATGTGAAATTTGTGTATTGCAAAGAAACTCCGGAAATCATTAAGCATGAAAATGAACGAATGGAATCAGATATTGTCTCACTAATCCTCACACAGATTAATCAAATAAAGAGAGAACACGACATTTACATGAAGATGGTTGTTGGCAAAACCATAAATGTTGTGACTGACACAAGTTCTTCCATGCTTTGCTGTGTGCGGTGTTACACCAACAATGGTGAATGACTTGAAGAACAATGAAGAAATAACTTCTATTCTTGAGCATTATAGGTTAGGCATTTCTCCTCTCCATACCAAATTAGATTTTTCGATTGTTAATTACATATTTCTAAAAGCTGAACTTCAAAAAGATGGTCAGCAATAACAGATTTGCACAAGAACAACAACAACAAAAAACAATTTAAAGATGAGCTGGGACTTCATATTAATAGGGCGAAGCAAGATTTTGGAACATAAAACGATAGAAATACGGCACGTATGTTTTTCAATGATTCAATGGCTTCAGCAAAAATCACTGAGCTTAACGAAAAGGTCATCAAAAGATTTAGTAGGTTATATTGCAAGCAGTTCTTTCTAGTGAGCTGGTTTTATTCAAAAGATTCGGATCCCTTGCATGAAAAAACGCTGATATTTATGTTTTACAGGTGGTATTCTATGCCACAAACTGTGAATAAAGTGTTGATCATTAGAGAAAAATATTAGAAAGTTTTATTCTTCTAATTATAAAATTCAAAGATCTTAACAAAGTTTTTCGCCAATGCAGAGAGAGTTAAGACCTAGAAAAATGTTCCGAAAATCTACAGATGAGGATATAAATAATCTCTGAGTTAGTTCTGATCTCAGGATTACAACAATGAGACTACAGTGCCCTTATCAAATGACCAAGATTTTGTTCTTAGAAACTAACAGTTGTTTTTTGTTGCAAATTTGTCACCGAAGATGAAGACCATACAGCAGATTTTTTGGATATTGCGGGAAGATGTCAAGAGTTAGAACTACAAGCTTTTTTAATAGATTATGTCGAAGACTTTGAGTAGAAGAAATGAACCCTATGATAGAAATCAACTAAAAGAATCTTATTTTAAGAATTTTATTGCTTAATACATAATATAGTTGTACTGTATAAAATATAATTTAATTATTTGTTTTGCCAATTTCAATGTGTTTTATAAATTTGTGTTTATATTAACATACAACAAATTTTACATTTTATTTCTTTTAATATTTTTAAATTTCAAATTTTAATATTTTGCTACCTGGCAACTGCAACTTTGTCCGCGTTGAATTATGGCACATCTTTTAGTTTCTGAAAGTGTATTTAAAGTTAAAATTCGGACTTCTTTTTTTAGTTTTGTTTATTATATTTTAGTAAAGTTACAGATTTGAGAAAACCGTTATTATCTCTATATAATAAAATCAAATTGTTTAATAAAATTGAGCTATGTATGTCAAGGAGATGGATTGCGAAGAGTTAGTGAGTCAACTAATGCTTTTGAATAGTTGAACATATATGTATTTAAATCTAATCAAATTCAATTATAGGCAAATTACGCCTTGATTAGAAAAAAAACCGAGAGAAAAATCACCGAAAAATATGTTAGTGCTCCCAAATGATTATATGTTGTCGATATAACAAGTACTAATTTTCAGGTACAGGTTTATGTTAAGTACATAGGTACTATTTCAGATGAAAATAAATAAAACTGAATAAATTTATTCTGAGAGCTCTAGCACTTTTTGCTTCGCTCCTATCGTCAAACATATCACCCTTTGATTCGGCACAAATAATACATAGATTATAATCCTCATTAAAATTGTTAAAGGGATAACTGGTTGAAAATGCAATGTCCAGTAAATCACTCCTTTCGTCCTAGTGTGCGAAAGAACTGGGATCAGTCTTGAACTTGATATGTAACGTCGGATAGACGTCGTAGGACTTGATAAGAGCCGAAGTATATTTTAAGTAACTTCTCCATAGACCTAATTTTCGCACAGGTATGAAAAACCATATTAGGTCTCTAGGTTCATAGAAAACTATTCGCAGTTACGAATCAACTGTCTTCGGTCCTTTTCTTGTACTTCCAAGGTTCGTAATCTTGCCAGCTATCTAGAGATTCTTCGGTTCTTGATAGTAATCTAGTAGTGTAGTCACCTTCAATCTCTTCAGTGTGTATCGGCAACATAGTGTCGAGTGTCGTTCAGTTTCACGCCCATGCATAAGATAAAACGATATGAATCTGGTTGTGTTCTGCTTCTCGTTGTTGTATGCAAAAGTAATGAAGGATAATATTTCTTCCCAATATTTCTGCTCGACTTCGACTTTAAAAAAAAAAAACATGTCTATTAATGTCTTTTTCAAGCGCTCTGTTACCTCATTCGTCAGAGTAACATATCAATGTACAGTGCGATAGAGGCCCAGCCAATAGAATTGTTTCTTCACTCTGTCATACATTCAGAAAAATCTTAAGTGGACTGCTGTAGGTGTGTCACGAAAAGTCATAGAGTATCAGAGAATATTTGGGTAGGTGTCTCGGAACGACCAGTAACCTCATCTTTCAATCTGGATTAATTTTTTTTTTACAGAGTACTCCATCAATTCATTCATAAATTATGCTTATTGGTTCCGATTTTTCTGTAGAAGAGACAATTTTTTCGAGTTCTGAATCCTTCCTCAGTTCCGCTACTAGATCAGAGAAAGAGTCAATGACGTTTAATTCTTCAAAGGAGTCAATATAATCTTCCAACGGATTTCGAGAAAGGCTGTCAGCGTCTTTACATATTTCTAGCCACTCATATATACAATGGACATTTCATATTCTAGAAGGCGTGAAGCCCATCTTGCCATTATTTCCGAAGGGTCTTTAAGGCTAATAAACCAGCAAAGAGAATGATGGTTTCTTACTACATTAAATTGCTTCCCGAAAAGTTACGACAAATATATGTGCACTGTCCATCGAAAGCAAGACATTCCCTTTCAGTAGTGGAATAGTTCCAAGGGTGATACACTGATTATAGCGACCCTCCAACTTCTCGATACCATTTTTGTAGTACGATTTGTCTTTTGCTTCAAAATAGGCCTCAGTTTCGGCGATCACCTCTTCATTCGACGAAAATTTCTTCCCAGTGAGCATTCTTTTGAGATCTGAGAACAGGAAATAGTCGCTGGGGGGCCAGATCTGGAGAATACGGTGGATTAGGAAACAATTCGAAGCCCAATTCATGGATTTTTGCCATCGTTTTCACTGACTTGTGACACGGTGCATTGCCTTGGTGAAGCAGCACTTTCTTTTTCTTTCAATGCGGCCGGTTTTCGCGATTTCGTCATTCAAACGGTCCAATAACGCTATGTAATAGTCGCTGTTGATGGTCCTTCCTTTTTCAAGGTAGTCAATGAAAATTATTCCATGCGCATCCAAAAATACAGACGTCATAACCTTGCCAGCCGACTGTTGCGTTTTCCCACGCTTTGGAGCGGGTTCATCGTGTGCAGTCCACTCGGATGACTGTCGATTGGACTTCGGAGTGAAATGATGGAGCCATGTTTCATCCATTGTCACATATCGACGCAAAAACTCGGGTTTATTACGCTTGATCATCTTCAAACACTGCTCCGAATCAGCAACTCGTCGTTGTTTTGGGTCAAAAGTGAGCTCGCGCGGCACCCACTTTGCACAGAGCTTTCTCATACCCAAATATTCGTGAATGATATGATGTACACGTTCAGTTGATATCTTTAGAGTGTCTGCTATTTCATTCAGTTTCAATTTACGGTCATTCAAAATCATTTTGTGGATTTTTTTAATGTTTTCGTCGGTAACAACCTCATTTGGGCGTCCAGTGCGTTCACCGTCTTCGGTGCTCATTTCACCACGTCTAAACTTAGCATACCAATCCTTGATGGTTGATTTTCCTGGGGTAGTGTCCGGAAACTCGGCATCAAGCCATGTTTTTTTGCTTCGACTGTATTTTTCTCTTCAAAAAGCAATATTTTATCAACACGCGAAATTCCTTTTTATCCATTTTTTTTACAATAACAAAAGTTGCTTCGCTCAAAATGCTATAATTCACAAACTAATGATCCGACAGCTGTCAAATTTATACACGCATCTTTTGAGGGTTAGGGTTAACTAAAAAACATATGGATTTAATTCTAGTAGCGCCATCTATGTGTCAGGCCGGGGACTTTTCAATTGACCTGTTAGAACAAAAACAGCGCTATTCCGTAAAAGCTAGCATCTGTATGAGTGACATGGGAGCTGCTCTTCGTCCATTAAGGAATAACATTATTCAGATAACTATTTTATGTTCAATTCAACCTACTCCAATATTTACGTTACATTTAGGAGGAGGCACACGGTACAACGACTACTACATCCTGGAACTGCACACTGCGATAAGAAGTAATCAGTTTCAAAATATTTCTTCTGATACTGTGTCTAAAAGAACAAATGCATCAAAGGAGATGGCTACAGAGGTTTAAACGAAAGTGGAAAACACCACGATGTCGTCTGATAACAGAAGCACATTGTCCATTTTTAGTGACGTAGTAGATTGTTCAACATTCTTTCAAATGTTGCGGGGGCATTACATAGACAAAAAGGCAAAACTTTAAACTCGAACAGTCCTTCTGTGGTGATAAATACTGTCTTTTCACGGTCAGCTGCATCTACCTCAATTTGCCAGGTCCATGGTCCATGATAGAGAAAAATGTAGCATTTTTAGACAGTCTAGTATATCGTCTATAAGTGGTAGAGGATACACATCCTTTTTAGAGTTCTGAAAGAGGAGGCGGTATTCTACACAGAAACTTTCATCTTTCTTCTTAACCAAGACAACCGGAGACGATCGAAGGCTCTTAGATAGCTGAATTATGCCGTTATCTAACAACTTCTCAACTTCTTGTATTATGCAAAGCTCAATTCGTGACACTATATGCTCTTTGGCTTAGGCACAGTATCAGGAGAAATATTTTGAAACTGATTACTTCTTAACACAGTGTACGATTCCAGGATGTAGTAGTCCTTGTACTGTGTGCCCCTCCAAAATGTCATATAAATATTGGAGTAGGTTGAATAAAACATATAATAATTATCTGAATAATGTTATTCATTAATGGACGAAGAGCAGCTACACTTGACTGAGATCTCCCTCAGACTGAGAACACATGGGTTTATATATTACATGAGAATATTCCAGAACACTGCTCAACAAATGTAAAGAATATTCTGGAAAGTTTTAAAAATTATAGCAGAAAACAGAGAACAATGAAACAAAACTTTTATGTGAATTTTTAATGTTGTTAGCATTAGGCTTTGAACCCAGGAATTCTTATTTTGTAAACGAGGGCTTTACCTCTGTGCTATCCATGCTTGTACACTCATGGTAATATGTATTCTTAGAATTAGTTAAAAATTGATGCAAAAAATAGTTGTAAATTAAATTAGATGATCATGAATTAAATTGCATGCTCCCCAAAAAGATATTTTGATACAACTATGACATGTTATTTTAATATGATATTATTTTTAGCTTTATAAACAAAATGAAAAATAATTTTCACGAATGAAAAATGTTCAGACATAAATTGACAGTAATATTTTTCATTTTCCTTGCTTTAAATTTCTTTCCCTGAATTTATAACTTTCGCGAAACTTCAAAAAAGTGTTTAGAAAGAATTTAAAATGTTTAATTAAGGCATAACAGCATAATGCAGCATTTGTTTTATTTTCCAACTGAAATAATATAATACATAAGCAGCTTCTTCCAAAATGCAAATGATGTCACAGGTGCAACAGATACATTTCCCCAGGCTTTTAAAATTCAATTTTTTCAAAATTTATAACAACAACAAAAAATTTTCTCCCAAACATTCCTCTGTGATTTTTAATATGATAAACAAATAAAAAAAAACTGTAAATATTACCCATTCTGTTAACAAAATTGTTAAAACACTAAGTATATAAATTCTTAACAAAAAAAATTTTTTTTTTATCTACATAAAAAATAAGGTCAAAGAGGTTTTATTTATTTATTTATTCTTAACTTCAAGTAATTATATATGAAAGGAAAATTATACAGCTAATGTATTAAGAATAAGATATAAAGATGGTACAGTAAATTTTTAAATTTTCAGACAAACACATTTTATGCAAATTTTCTGTAAGACATCATTTCAGAGTGTATGATTGTGGTTAATGAATGAATGTTGGAATCCAAGTGTGTATGAAACAATACATTTAAAAAGGCAAAATATTTATACATCCCACTAGTAATGAATATAAAAGAAATCTTACTCCTGACCAGATAGTCAAAAATTTTCAATCATTTCTTCAATAACTGAATATTAAAATTACTTTCCATTGAACATCATAAATTGTTAAAATATAACAATTTTTACCTTTTATGCACTAGCTAATTATTGCTGAAAAAATGAAATATGTCTCACTTCTTATGTATTAATTATTTGTTTATTAATAGAAGCTACACAATTTGAGGACTATTGATAACAGATCTCATAATTTTGAGTCTAATTCAATTGATGAGGTTGATACCCCATTCTCTTAACTTGCACACTAATGTAAGGACATTTGAGTCTCAACAGCATCAACCCTACTATTGGGTCTTTATTAGTATCAGGATTCGAATCCAAGACTACATAGAAATGACTCTGTCCATGAGCTTATGAATACTCAAATAGCAGGTACTTTCTATAGAATAGAAAACCAGTGCACGAGAATTTTTTTTAAAAAAGAGAGAGAGAGAGAGAATTTTTTATAAATTAACTCTAACTTTTGGCACATCAGTTTTTATAACAAATTACTTTCAAAAATACATAGTAATACAAAATAATTAGCAATTTTAATAAATTGAAGAAAAAAAATCATCCATAGTTAAAAAATAATTTATTTTTCAATTAACAAAATTTTAAGCAGTTCATTTTTATAACATCAAAGCATTTCAATTATTTTTTGAATAATTTTATCCCATATTATTAATTTTTTAAACAAATTACATTGAACAAAATTAGTAAAAATTAATTAAATGTTACTAACCTCTTTACGGAAAACTCTACACATAGAAAACACCCCAGGAGGAATCTGAAACAAAATATTGAAATCAAATTATTTTAATAATTGAATACCTAAGATTAATTTGTTTATATTTAATTTTCTTACTTGAGATAAATTACAATCAGATAAGTCAAAACTTGGATCTGGGGCTTCTTTAGCCTGTTAACAGAATACAGAAATATTAATAAGGAGAAAAAACCATACTTAATAACACACAAAAACTTTTGCTGCTGTTATTTTAAAAAGATATGAAAAAATATAGATCTCACATTTGCAGTTTAAAAATTGCAGCTTCAATTAATATACTACTAAACATTTCCTTTCAACCCCCTCAATTTTTATTTTCCCTAGTAGTATTCTTATTTCACAAGAAAATACTTTTTAACAATTTGCTCTGGAATTTTTAAAGATCATCACAGATAAAATAGTCATTATGTTAACACTACATTTAATGAACTATAATACATAGTTTTTTTTTTTTAAAAAAAAAAAAAAAAAAAAGAGGGCTTTAAGCATTGACATCATACATACAATGAATTCTGGTTTTCATTAAAAAATTATTCTAAAATGAAATTATATAAAGACATCTTCGTTCGAATATTACCAAAAGAAAAAAAATTACAAGTATTATTTTATAATTAAAAGAAGCTTTTTTAGTGAAATCCAGTTTTAGCCTATGCCTTGGGGATAGGAAACAAAAAGGCACCAAAATGCTAATAGGGTTGCTATCATAACCTATATATAATAGGCTTACATTATTATAAGTGTTGTTTATTGCACATCCATTGTCCATTTTGGTATTATTTTATTTTGCATCATCAAGGATGGGCTAAAATACGATCCACTCATAATAGTATAGAAGATATACAAAAAAAAAAATTTCAAATTTAAAGAGGATGTGGTAGTCACGTAGTTTAGTTAGATATGAAGCTCCAGTGATAGTTCACATTTTCTTATCACTAAAGACCCTTCAGGAAGAGGGGCTGATACAAAATAAATCTGTAAGGGTTCAAATTTTTACCATTAGTATTTGAATGTATAAAGTAGATTATCAGCTCAGAAATAGACTTCCATACCTGACCATAGTATAAAATTTCGAGGAATATTTACTGTGGTTAGCTTTTCTAGAGTCAAGCAGAAACAGACAATCCGAAAATGTTTAACAGACAAGAAATTCTTAGTGCATATCTGTTACACATTTATATTATAATTCATGAATAATAACTGCTTCTCTACATTTTAACATATTTGCTTAAAATTTGTTCTGATTCAGAAAAAATCCTTTCATATGGAATTGAAGTTACTATAATAGAAAAGTATTCTCTAAATTTTTGTCACATTAGGATATGCACAGATATATGTGTGTGTGTGTGTGTGTGTGTGTGTGTGTGTGTGTGTGTGTGTATTTGATTTCTTAGAATATATTTCTCATTTAAACAGTTTTCAACTCTATGGCTTCAAATAATATCAGTCTATTAATTTGAATTTAGAAGTTTTGTTAACAAAATTATATTAAATAAATTTAGACTTCTTTTCTCCTAAAAAGATGAAATGAAAACCGAATTTGAATTATTTTTAATATTTCATTCAGCAAACATCATTTTTATATCAGACTTTCTTTATCCAAATTATTTTTATCATATATTATGCATTTTTAAGCCTCACATCATCAATATTTATCCTTATACTTAGTTGGGTTTTTTTAAATAATAAATTGTTCAGTGTTAGATTGGGCTTGATGATAAATATTCTAATTAGGTTATCCACTATTGCACTTTTACTTAACTAACAATAAAATTGTCACTAAAATTTTTAATACTCGCTATATATATGTACTTTTGTATGATGATTTTCAACTTCAGTTGCAAAATCTAAGAACTTTCTTTATCAGAATATAGTTTAAATGAAAGATATTTCAATTTAAAATGGATATTGATGACTGAAAAGAAATTTTTGGGGGGTGACAAATGGGATACAAAGACAATCAAGAATTTTCATCACAAATTAAAGTTGGAAGTCTTGCTGCCCATTTTGATAATAATAGATGAGTGAAAACAATAAAACAAAAAGGTAAAACTTCAATGCAATGAACTATGTGAATTTGTTACTTTCCTCAAAAAAGTGATTCAAAGTTACTTCCACTCCCTTCCTCCTCACTTTCCCTCAAGTACACCATAAAAAAAATGTTTTTTGTTACTTTTCTTGAGGCTGGATCCTTGCTTAAGTGTAATTCTTGTCTATTTCATAAATGCTCCCAAACTCATGAATGGAGAGATAAAGCATTGCAAGAAATGACTTAAAAGAATGGATTTTCATAACAGTATTTATATAATTAAATAATTACTCTTATTAATAAATAACCCTTTTTCGCATAAATGTTTCTAATACTTTGATTGACTCTACTTAATATATTTAGTTTAAAGGGGGAAAATTTAAGTTAAAACCTATTTTAAATTATTTTGAAATGAATATACAGAACAAATAGGGATAAATTTAATTATGAACTTGAAGAAATATGATATACTCAAAAAATCAATTACAATATGCAATATCAAGTTGTTAAATGCCTTTAAATTTTCAATATAATTTTTGTTAAATTAAATCTTTCTTGAATAAAAGTTATGAGTTAATAAATGTCTTGCAAGCACAGATATTGCAATAATATTACTGTTGCAACAAATAACTGAATTTGTTGTTTGCTTGAGAATCCTTTTTTAATGTGGAATTTGAAAATATAAAAGAAATAAAAAATTTATAGATAAGAAATTAATTGTAAAAGATTGCTCCCTTATAGGTTAATATAACACACACATATATATGAAGTTCAAATTGGTGGAAATGTAAATTAAATATTGATTCAATGTAATAGTATTTATAAAACTATCATAACCTAGTCATGTAATTAGTTTTGCAGATCAAACACTGAAAAGCCTATTAACAATCAAAATGCGCTATTCCTAATGATACCTAGGTAGCAAGCAAGAATTTTAGAAATAAAACTGTATATAAAGATAACAAAATATAAAATAGATTGGAAATTTAAAACTTAATTTGATACTATTTCGATGCAAAATCTATAATGAAACATAGTTTATTTTTTGAAGATTTTGAAATTGAAATCTATTTGCAGAGACCTTTCCAATATCTAATGATTTAATTAATAAAAACTGCTTAGTTTAAAACAATTATATTTTTTAAAAAATCCCATTAACATTACAAAAAAAATGCTTTAAAATTTCTTGAAGTGATGGAAATTTAATTTTGTTCTTAAGATTGTTATTCAGGGATTTTTTTTATATATATAGTTTGCAATTGATGGACAGAGAAAGGATCACACATTTTAAAGCTATTTTTCTTTAAAAAAAATAATAATAATAACAGCTACAATTGCTTAGATTTTTTGCCCGAAATATATTTGCTTAACTTCAAATGTATGTTTGAATAAATAGAGATTTGAAAAGAGAACCAACAGCAAGAACATATAGGAGAAATAAGAATGATGAGCATTGAACAGGTCACAATGAACAAAAAAGCAAATGCAGCAAGTAATGAATAGATGGAAAAAAAGCTGTCTGATAAATTACTTAGTCTTAACAATGAGAGGAAACAGTTCCAATTTTCAACACTATATTGAAGTCAAAGTATTTTCATTGTTTTGGATGAACAATTTCAAAAAGATGATTGTTATTGTCATTCTCAGCCCTTAGTAAAAGAGTATGTTGGTACTAATAAAATATGAGAGGAAACAGGTTCAAAATTTCAACCTCACCTCAAGCAACCCAACTTTTTGATTTTTGCTTGATTTTCTGTACATAATGATAAATTCAGGTCTCCTTAATGTTGACAACTCAACACAAAATTATGCTGACAACTCAACACAGCAGCAATCAAATTTTGATTTGGAAGCAAATGAATACCCAACTAAAGCTTTTCATACATCTAAAATTCTTCATCATAACTTTTTCTGCTGATGAGACCATCTTTGCCTTTTTTTGGAAAAGATTTTCAAGAGGCAAAATGTTTTGATTTTTGCTTGATTTCCTGTACATTATGATAAAACTGTCATCTCATCAAAATTGACAACTCAACATGGCAGAAATTAAATTTTGATTTGACAGCCAATGACTACCAAATCAAAACAAACTTATGAATAAATGTCAAATTTGCTTCGACTTTGTTTAACAGATGACAGTGCCCAGTAATAACAATATACACAAAAAATGGTAACAACAATATACCTTAATGATGTCATCTGTCTTTAAATAGAAGTAATTTTTTAGCCACCCTCATACAATATTTCATCCTATTCCCTCATCCATACATTTGTGACTACTCATTTTAACTGATACCATAAAAAAATTTCTCAACTTTTGCAAGAAACATGGCAAATGTTGTGGAGGAGTAACAGAACAAAGATTGTCGACCTGCCCCCCCAAGTCACAACTCCAAAGACACACACATATATATACATGTATTCTATTTGGAAATTTGCATAGCTTTTAACCATGATTAGAATCTGTGGTTCAATACTTTCTGTAAAAATAAACATAATTTACAAATTTTCTTACTTTTGTACATGAGCATATGTATAGGTTTGTATATATATGTGTGTGTATCGGTAGTTCACAATTTACAGTAGCAAATTATATAAGAAATATATAATAAGAACTTACAATGCACATTTTATGTTCAAGTTTAGCTCTATAATTTTCAGTTTTGGAATCACCCCAAAATGGCATCTATTTTTTAAAAAAAAATCGGTATAAATATCACAAAGTATTAAATAATGATTAAAATATATACTGTACAGTTCTATTTAAATTAAAACAAGAAAAAAAAAATAATTTAGTTTTTGATATTGTCATTCTGCTACTACAATAATTATTTTAGATATTATTCTTTAACACTTAGATGAAAAATAGAATTTATTAAAATATATTATGTGATTAAATATACAAATATATATATATATATATATATTGTTTTTTATTACTTAAATTATTATTATCAACTTATATAACATAAAAAACTTAAAGATTAAAAGCAGAATTTACTATAATCTTTTTAAATATTATCAAAACAATTTTTTTTATTAATTTTTCAATATTTACTATCATTTTAGATGATTTTTTATAGAATTCTTTTTAAGATAAAAATACAACAATCTGGAGTTGAAACTTTTATCTTTTAATTTACTTATACACAATCATTGATATACATTTTTAAATCAACTATCAAAAGAGTTTTAAGCTTTGCTAGTGATAATGATCTTTCCTTTTGATTATGATTTAACTGATAATCATGATTTAATTATGAAATAACAGATTTAAATGCAACTATGAAGTGAGAGATACATTTTGTTAGTAACCCCAATAATAGAAGGAAAAAGATGCCCACACAGTTAAAACATATGTAAAAAAACAAAACTGTGATCCTAAAATTTTACAATAAATAAATTGTAATTGACAAAGTTAAAATTATGGAATAAATATATATATAGTTTTGCTCTTTCATAATATCATAATACAAATCAATCAAACATTAAAAAACTATACACACCTTTATTATCTATTTATTTCCTTACAACAATAAAATATATTGATTTCATGTCTGTCAAAAGAATCGCCAGGCAACAAACTACCAAAACAAAGAAATTATTGAATGAAATCTTCAATACAAGAGGAGGCATAACATAATAAATATATATACCTGTAATAGTTATTAATAATATACTTGAAATATTCGTTAGATTTAAATTATTAGTATGTTACATAAATTTCTGAATAATATGTAAATCAGTTACAATATAGAACAGCTATTATTTGTAAATTAAAATTTTTATTAAATAATTAATAAAAACTTTAAATACAAAAGTCCTTAAAACTTATTAATCACACAATCAATGAATTTTTCATGTAATGAGTTGATTAAACTTTCAGAAATTATACATAAAATATGCTTAAACATTACTAAAATCCTATAAAACATAAAATTATACATTTAGTACTTTTGGTACTTCCCTATTATAGCAGCACATGAGGATGAATTGCTGAGAGACAAAGAAATATTGCCAAGGTATGTTGTATTGAAAGATAGGCTTCATTAATTTGGCTACAACTTGCATAGTTGTAATTTGACAGGGAAATACCCTACACTTTCAATAAAATCATGAAAAATGATTAAAGAAATTTTAATGAAAAATTTATTTTGAGAGTAAAATATTTTAATTTAAATTTGCTATAATTCTTAACTAACACATAGTTATTCAAATTTTTTTCTTATCATAATATTAGGATAGCAAAAAACAAATTTTTAAATGTAGATAATTGGTCTTTTGATACTGAGCCAACACTGCAGTCAATATGTCATGATAATATATGAATAGCAAAATTCAACAAATTGTTATTTGATTGTGAAATGAGATTGTAACAATAATTCAAATTAAATCTCATAAGACATCATTTAGTTTCATAAGAAATTTGTGCGACTCTCATCTACAACAACCTCAGAATTAAAACGCCTTACTAACTAGCCAAAATGAGATGTCTTTTTCAGTCTGGTTGGTAAAGGCACAGTGAAAAAACGACTGGTAAACATTTTTTGGACTCACTGGTCCAGGGTTTGTAACAGCAGCCATTAACCGTATTGTTCTTATGTGAAATTGATTGATTGATTATAAGTGCAATGTTAGATAAGATTAAAATACAATTATTTCAATAAGAACCTTTTTACAATAAACTGCAACACACAATTGTAAGACTGTCATGTAAATAAAATAATTAAAATCGATAAAAGACTATTCACAAAATGAAGGGGGAGAAAAGTGTTGAATTTATTCTTTTACTACAATGGATATTTGGAAGTGTGCATGATGAAACCAAAGAATAGATTTTGGTCAACATTCTTGATCACTGTGCAATTCAGAAAAATGTCACAGATGGCAGTATAATTTTTTAAAAAAAGCATACTAGACAGAAAAGTTGAAAAATACAGGCTATGAACATTTAAATGTCAATCACAATAATAATTTAACAGACCCTGGCACTGGATGTCATAGCAATACAGTAGAGCATTTGTGATGCAGCACCAAATGCTCGGTGAATGTCATTGGGGCACAGTTCAACACCATTTAGAGTTACATTTATTTATTGTACTTGTAATGGGTTTATGTGTTGTTGTTTATATCCCCAAATTGTCATGCTGTTAACAATTTTATCCTTTTTTCAGCGTATTTTTATTAATATACAGACCTGATAAAATAATCTTATGATATAAATTCGTAAATTTATTAACTTTTCATACTCTGATCTATTTGATACCAAAGAATATTTAGATTAGTAGATAAAAAGAAAAAAAATTAACTTAAATAAAATCTACAACATCGCAATCATTATATCTAGGATCCTAAAATCAGAACATAATATTGGTGTTTAAATTTAGTAATGATTTTTTTTCGTAAAATAAAGCACATATTGTACAAAAAAAATTAAACAAGACTTATTTTAAATAACAATTGAATATTTTATTCATTAAGTTCGTAAATCTTGAGAAAAAAATAGAAAAAAAGTTTACAGATTACCTTAGAGCATGCAAATATTATGCCTACAGAAACAGGTTGCTACTGTAAAAATCATTTTGCGACAATCATTTATTGATTTATCGCACTTCGATAAACCAAATAACAGTATGCAACAATAAATGTTTACTATCAGGTACTAAGCAAAAGTTATAGTTTTGTTTTGCTTACTTCTGCAAATGAGTATGTACCGGGCACAAACTATATGTATGTTACATTAATTTCAGACAAATTAAAAATAATGTCTATTAATATTATAAATAAATTTTGAACGGAGTGAAAAAAAAAGGGAATTAATTATTTCTAAGTAGCATGTTAATTTCATTAATTAGTTTTAACATAAGATATGAGGCTCCGTTACAAAGAGAATCCCCAATTAGAAGCAACTTGCTTCAGAACGCGTAAGCAGAAATCTGCTTTCGGTTTGACGTTTTTTTTTTTTGTTTTGTTTTTCGGTGGGAGAATGTTTAAAACAGTTTGAATGAAGTAAAGCAAACAGTAAACGTTTGAAACTGCTGCGGAAATAATATTTCTTTAAAATGGAGAAACTGTCATCAGCTGAACTTCGGGAGCAAGTGTAAGTAATTAAATAGTTGCTTTAGTAATTCTAATTTGAAATCATTATAATGCATTTAATTTCTCTGCTTATTACAGTTTTAAATCTTTTTAAGTATTAAAATTCAATTCTCAACATGAAGTTTGATTAGTCTGTTTGCATCAAAAATATTAGAAAAAGTCCCAATATATTATGGTAATGCGATAAAAAAAAATTTATTATTTAGTTTAAAATTAAGAATCGTAGTGATATAAATTGTCCGTGTATTCATATTTTATAGATATTTCACCTCAGATACATTTTTATTCTTCATTATTTTTTTAAGTATTGCAAACTCAATATCTCTTAAAATCTTCTATGCAATAAACTATCATTATTAATTTTAAATTGGTTTATATTATATTTAAATATGTATATTATGTAGTAAACATCTTTGTATATTTTATTTTAAAAAATACTTTTTCCATGAAATAATGTTAGAATTTGCTTAAACCTCCTGAATATAGTAGTTGCTTCATATAGTGTTTGTGTACCATATGTCTTAAAAAGTTCAGTTTTATTTTTTCGTTTTTATTACTTGGACCTTGTTTAGTAATTTTATAATGTAACTAGAATTTATCAGTTTATTTCTATAATTGTGTTGTTTAGCTTTTAAAATAAATAAACATATGTATAAATTTGCCACTTTTATGTGATAATTAATTTCAGTTTCTCCTTTAATTGTTTTTAAATAGATATGAATAAATTTAATTAAATATTGTAGTTTTTTTTTTTACTTAAAATGATGCTGAAAATCTCACATCAAAATACTAGTCATCGACCGCTGAATACCTTTAACCTTTATCTGGTCGAAACGAACTACGCAGAAAGATATTCAAATCCAACAACGCATCCATATTACGTGTGTGTGTGTGTGCGTGTGCGTGCGTGCGTGTGCGTGTGTGTGTGTGTGTGTGTGTGTGTGTGTGTGTCACAAAATATTTCCAGAAATTTTAAAGTAATTCTTATGTTACTGTTGAACTACTTTTCTTCAATATATCACAAACTGAAATATTATCTTAAGTATGCTTTTTATTTTAAACAATTCTTTGAACTGGTATTTAAATTTGTTAGTTATATGTATATGAAAATGTATCTTGTTTTGTGAAAAAAAAATACCTATTTTCCTTTTCTGCTTAAAAATTTTGAAATTGCATTTTTCTGTTGGATAATCATAATCAGTCTCTTTTTCTTAGGATTTTAACTAAGGAACAATGCAATGAAGTATTTACTCTTCCATCCTTACAAGTATTTCAGGTTAAGATATTAATATTCTTGTTTACTTTATTGTTTAGAAAATCGTTTTTCTAAATTTGCATGCAAATATATCCAATACATTGCAATATTCAAAACTAGGAACTTATTTTTTCTTTCTATTATTAAGTTAAATATTTTTCTATCTGATTTTCCTGTGAGCTTTTTCAGTCCTTCCTCTTTTATAACATAGTTTCAAGTTGAACAGCTGTTTGGTAGGGAACAGATAAAGGAACATCCTTCCTTTCACATATCCTTTCAGGTTAAAATTAGGAAGTCAAATTTATATCAGTTGTTTTCCTCAATAGATTATTACTTGAAAATGGATTGCAGTTCCATTAATATTTTAACATATTTTGATATGTAAATAGCTAATTTACAGAACACCAAGATTTGCTTAGTAATTTCTCTCTCTCCTTTATTAATAATATGCATTTTTTTATAACTATTTGTTCATTTATCTACAATAAAATGCTCCTTAACATTACAAAGATGTGTTGAGAAAAGTTATTTTTCTTGCATTTATGTTAATTGATTAAATAAAATATAATAAGATATCCCACAAATTTTTATATAAGACTATATTACCTTTCAATTATCATTTTTAAAAACCTCTGTTTTATTTTAAAAAAAGCTTACTAAATTATTAAACTATATTTGTATCCTATTTTTTTTTTTTTTTTAAAAAATTTTTTTTTCTTTTTTTTTTTTTTTTTTTCTAAAACTTATTATTATTATTATTTTATATTAGTATTAACAATGATCAACTGTAAGAAATTAAACTTTTCAAAAGTTAAAAAAGTTAGTGAAGATTATTTTTATGCTTAGGGAATTACATTACATAGAAATGTATAAACTTCTCCATAGAAATTAAATTTGTATCAAATTTTGAGGGTGCAATTTATTTTCAAAATAATGGCTGATTATCCCTTTTGTAAATTTAATTATAAATTATAATTACAACTTTTGATGAGTTTTTTATAAATTTTTCTTACAGCTTTTGATAAGTTTTTTAAAAACCAATAAATATTCTTAAATGTGTTCAGTTCTTTTTGAAATTTATAATTATGTAATTTTATCCTTTAAAGTTTATTTTTGTAAATTTCAATGGCTGCTTTAAAAATTTTTAAACTTTCTGTAAAGTTTAATGGCTAAGCTGATTAATAAGAATTTTACATTAAAATTTTTAAATATAACAATATTTATTATTATTTTTCCCTTTAAATTTCATGTTCTTTTTATTTAATTATTCTCATATAGTTTTTCTTCTTTCTCATAAAATTATTTATTTACTTTTTAAAATCTATGTGTGAAGATGATATGTTTGCTGTAAGTTTACTTATCAAAATATTAACTTAGAATTGCATATGTTGTATAATTGTATTTCAATAAATGAAAATCACCCACAAATTTAAGATGTGATTGAAATATTTCAAAGATTGATAAATACAAAATATTCAGAATAATAAACTTTCAATACAATCTCTGTTCTCTTGATAAATTATGTAAGCAAATTAATGAAGATTTTAAAGGAAGTCAAACTTTTATTTTTTTTATTATGCCAAGAGCTTAAGATTTTAAAGAGTAACAATTATTATCTAGTGATTTAATTTTTATATGCTATTGTTAAAATTGAAACTTAGATTGCTCTAAGATTATTTTTCAGTTTTAATCATTTTTTACAATAATACAATTCATAATATGGAAAATGCTGTTCTGATATCTAACGGTTGTATTCATTTAAGGTAAATGATAAATTAATTTTTTATCATATATTATTGTTTTAATACACACTTCTCTCTCTCAGTTTCTTTAATCATATCTAAAATCTTATAGCTAGTTACCAAATCATTCATTTTAGGTTTGTTCATAAATTATATACTCTACAAAATTTCTCGTAGATCATTACAACTAATTCCTTAAATCATTATTTTTATTCTCAAGAAATTAAGCTGTATAGAAATATTGATTTAAAATGGTTTTGGGGAATCAATTTTCTTTTGAAATAAATGACAACTTTTTTAGAATTAATTTTTACTATTTCAATATTTTTATTACAAGATATTAAATGTTAGTATTTTTTCCATTAATTTGCTCAGCTTGTACAGACAAGTGAAGTAAAAGTAGCATAAACCACTTGCAATTAAATTCATGTGTTAGAAAAAATTTGAATAATTAATAAGTATTTTATCATAGTGTAGAAAAAAATCCAGTGATTTAAAAGGACATCGTCAAACAAAGGGTTCTTAAACCTTTATTGACAAATATCTTAATATTTATATTAGGTGATATTGAAACTGTAAAAAAAAAAATAGCTGAAGGTCATTTTAAATTCTGTGAAATAATTTCGAAACATTAATATTTTGAGAAAATGTATGTTAATTGTCATATTTTCAAAATCCTTGATAAAGAAAGATTTTAAAAAACGCGTTTTCCGTTCAAGCACATATCAATCTTGAATCAAGAAATTATGCTATTGAAGCTATAGTGCTATTACGGTATTGAGACTTTAAATTCATTATCAAACTCTATCAATTCTAGGTAATTCCGAAAGCATGACCACTAGGCCGCGGTAGCCTAGTGGTCATGGGTTTCGGATTCGTGGCCGGCGGTTTTCGTTCAGTCGCGGGTTCGAGCCTCGGCCGCTAAAGCCCCGCTGTGTAACCGGGGCTGATGTACGTTAAATCTGTCGGGTTCCAAAGTCCTCCCGTGGGTGTGATGTGGAAGTTAGGAGAGAGGGTTCTAGCTCAGGTGTCGTCCTCGACACTTGACCGAAGTTCAAAATTACGAGGTCCATCGCCAATAGCCTTCATGTTGCTTCTGGTGCGTTGTTAATAAAAACTAAGCTGAAACTCAATTGCATAAAATCATTACCTGAATTGTAATTAGAAGCAGAATTCTGTGAGATAAAAAAAAATCATATTTATATTTTAGTATGCTCTTTGCTTAAATATTGACACTTAAAGATTTGTTTAAAAATGAAGTAAAATTGCATATGGTATATGTGGAATTGAGAAATTCCATTGTATTCGTAAGAATTATTCACTATTTTATGCTCTAAAACTGTCATTTTTTTTTAAAGGTAAATTTCCATTTTGCTGGATGCTTCTGCATAATATATAGAAAGATATTTATTTAAAAGTCATATAAATTGATTTTATAAACTTGTAATTCCTTAAAAAAAAAAAAAAAAAAAAAAAAAAGTGAATTATTTCACAGCAAACTTGTTTAAAAAAATGTGCTGAAAATTTAGTATTGAATTAACATGCAGGAAATCATTTATTGATGAAAAAAAATGAAAGTAAAATTTCAGAGTAAGTTTGCCGTTCTAGAAACCCTCACATTAATAGATCTAAAAAGTGATATTATTTTTATTTTTGCATCTTTCCTCTTTTGCAACAGTATTTAGTTATAATTAGCAAAAACTTGGGATAAATTTCATAATTTTTTATCGAGTTTTCTGTAAAAAAATATTTTTCATGTCATTCTTTACTTATTGTCATTTTTTTAATTGTTTTTTTTACTTATGTTTTAAATGTTAAATATTTTATTTGTTACTTGAGCATGTATTGTAAACAAATTTTTTTAGTCTCATAAAAAATTCTTAAATTTTTAGCATTTAATGGAATAAAATTTATTTATTGGACACTATTTCACAAAACTACTCCATATTGTCTTATTCCATTGTGTTTTGTTTTTGCATGCTTTTGATTTTTTTTTCCTTATCTGGTAATGTACTATTGAACTTGAGTTATATGTTTTTATTTCTTATATGATCATAACATTTATTAAATTTTTGCATTAACATATGTTATAATTTTTTTTAAATTTTACATTTGATCTTTATTTTATTCGGGTACTTTAAATTCCAATGTATTCATTTTTTGAGATATTTCTAGTTTTCTTTCTTTTTTACGGAAAGCACACGATAAAGGTTAAATTTTCACAATTACGAAATTTCAGTGTATCAGACAAAATATTACCTGCTCAAATAATTGAAAAGGTAATCATAATATATATATATATATATATATATATATATATATATATATATATATATATATATATTAGCAAAATAAATTGTTTTTCTAATACTTCTGATGATAATGATTATTATTGATAACTGAGTTCATCAGATTACCACTCGGAATTTCCTTTGGTTGAAAGTCTATTTTAAAACCAGTTCATAGACAATTTTTGTTATGGATTTCAATGGATTGGGAAACATTTTTCTGTTATAAAGTACTCTTTTAATGAATAATGTTCCACCAAGAAAATATTCAGAATAAATTAGAAGAGAGGATTTAAAAAAATTTGTGCCAAATAATGAATTTTTGAAATATATCAGATTTCATGTAAAAGAAATTTTTACAATTTATGTCCTTTTTTGCATGTTTTTCTTATCATTTAGCTATATTTTACTTGAACTTTTTTTTAAAAAAAATATATTACTTTTGAGCCAAGTGGCTTGATTTGAAGATGTTAAAAATAAGAATTATAAAAGCAAAATATAACTAAAATTGCTGACTAGAGATAGTTTATATTTCCAATAAAAATATCAGAATTTTTGTATTAAAAAGTATTGAGACAATCTACAGATTTTAATAAATGTAAACAAGGCTCTTATCTAATTCACCTGTGAATATAACTGATTGATATATAAAATATTTGAAGTCATTTGTGAATATTTTATATTTGAATTTATGCTTTAATTTTATATTTTGGAAACTTTCTTTTTCACACAAGAACTGCTGAATAAGATAAAGTACTAGAAATTTAAAAAAAATTAACATTTGATAGGTATTTAGAAATGTTCATTAAGAGTTCCCTCTAGAAGTGGAAAATAAGAAATATTACAAAAAAGTGACTACCCACGAAATAAAAAATGTTTGGCTTTTCATTGTCTTAAAAAATATATTATTTAATATTTAAATTAATTAAATACATGCTTCTCTCTTATTTAAAATCCTACTGATCTCTCTCATTTGTATTTTTTTTTTTTTTTCTTTCCTAGGTTCATGATGATCCATGTTACATACTAAATGTGACTGTGCTTGAAGCTCATAAAATAACAAAAGGATGGGTTAGAGACTTAGGTAATCAGTTGTTATTGACTACTACAAATTTTCATTCAACACAAAAAAAATAATAATAATAATAATTTTAATATTTATAATCTATAGGAATAATTTTAACTAATCAACAATATGCATATTGTAAAACCTATTAAGATTCATTTTAGAAATTTACTCATTTAATAACTTTAAAGCTTAAATTTCTTGCATGCAAGCCATTTTTAAAGCACATGTTATTTTTAAAGTTTAAGTTAAAATTTAT
The DNA here is from genome assembly GCA_019974015.1 of Nephila pilipes. NCBI lineage: Eukaryota > Metazoa > Arthropoda > Arachnida > Araneae > Nephilidae > Nephila > Nephila pilipes. The sequence continues at coordinate 575,601 of BMAW01034015.1, forward strand.
ATTTGAAAAATGTTACAAATTCATATTTTCCTCTCATTGACATCAAAAAAATCTAAATTTTTCTTTCAGTTGATAAACCAGATCCTTATGTAGTTCTATTTATTCCTGGCAGTCCAAATGGGAAGAAGAAAACTAAGTATTTCGACAACACTGCTAGTCCTACTTGGAATGAGGAATTTACTTTTATCCTTGACTCTCAAAAAAATTATGAACTGCGTAAATTGCTTTTTTTTGTAGCATGTTATGTGTGAACAAATATATTTTATACCGTTATAACAATTCTTTTATAGAAATACGTATCATTTAATTAAAAAAATTATGTATAAGTTTGAATGTAAGTGATGAACTTATAATTGACCACAATTGCCTGCATTTTGTTTGTTACTTGCCAAATTATATCTTTGTAGCAAAGCATAACTCTAAAGAAAGTGATTACACACATACATATTTATGTAGTTTATTTGTGATTTAAATTTTTGTGTAGTTCAATTACATATAAATATCAAATTATATATATATATGAAAATAGTGCAATATTATTATTTCTATGTTACTATTCATTTAATAATTGTTCTTAAATCATTAAAACACAACACTACTAAGAATATAATATAGCAACTTTTACATGATTAATAGTAATTAATGAATAAAGCATATTATACTTAGTTCTGTGTGATAATATTAATTTTAAATATTAAGTTTATCTAACTTATGCTATATATATGTGTGTGTGTGTATATATATATATATATATCCTCTAATACATATTTAAGTTTCAAAACAAATTGTTTTTTATTTAAATATCTCCTGGGGTTTTTTTTATCATAGAGATTACTTTGATGGATGCAAATTATACAGTGGATCGAAAGCTGGGTGTTCAGAAAATATCTTTAATTGATCTCGTTTTGAATGAAGAAAGTACTGTATCTGTAAAATTCAATGAGGTAATTTTTTTGCTTAATTCAATCAACATTCATAAATCACCAGGAAATGCCAATTTTTGATAACAAATTTTGTTTTTTTCCCCTTGTCTTTTGAAATAGGTTACTGAAATAATAGTAAAGCTTCTTTTGAAAGTTGAGTAAGTAGTATTATTTATTAGGATTTGTAAATATCGTACATATATATTTACTGATGTCCTAAGTCATTGGCAAAATTAAATATCTTTATTTCTAGTTTGTTTTATTTTTAAACAATTATAATTTTTCAATATTTTTTGTTGTTTTTAATTCCTTCTTTGTGTTTTTATCATAATTTTTTATTATTTATATATTTTCTTACTTAAATCTTAATTCTAAATAATCTTTAACTGTAATTTTAAATAATTTTCAATTTAATCATAGAGTTATGTTTTTATTCCATCAACTTATCCATTATAGCTGTATTAAATTTAGAATTTTGATTCCTTTCTGTTTAATTTAAAGTATTTTTGTCTATTTTAATTTTATTTCTCTCTCTCTCTCTATATATATATATATGGCCTTCCCCCCCCCCCCCGAGATACTAGTGGTAATGGCAGAGACAGCAGGCATTTTAAAACTCGAACCTATTCTTTATTGATAATAAGATGCATAGCAGGGATGGTGAGCCATTAAGTTACATGTTGTTAGCATCAACATATATCTGAGAATTCGTGCCTTTCAAAACTTCTACTTGGAATTAGAGCTGGTGGGGTGCTTGAAAACAGTGTCAATTATAAATTGCAGAAGCTTGCAGGTTAATTTTTAGTGTGTATACTTTTTAAATTCTCACATGTAAATAAACTTGGCATACCAATGAAAAAGGAAAGTCCCCTTTTTTACCCGATGCGGGAATCGAAACTAAAAATCCACCGCCATGATTGAAAACCAATCCCGGTATTAAAGAATTCTAATACCCCCCCTCCCCCCATTTTTTTAATGTGTTCAGATGAGGTTATAAAATAATAAGACTGACGCTGTAAAACACTTTATTTTGAATATATATATATATATATATATATATATATATATATATATATATTTACCTTCAATATACTCCCCTTCTCTATTCCTACAATGCTCCATGCAAATCTTCCATTGTTTGAAACAGTGCTGTAAGTCTTCTGTCAGCTCCTTCAAGATGCATGCCACTTTCTCTTCCACAGCTTCATCAGACCCGAATATTGTTCTTTTTAATGCAGGTTTTACCTTAAGAAACAGATAGAAATCGCTTGGCGCAAGATGCGGCTAATAAGGCGGATGGTCTTACACTGGATGTTGTACTTGGCTGAAAACTTCTTGACAGACAATGCGGAATGACTTGTCCTTTCACTTTCGAGTCAATTTTTCCTTAATTTTTCATGGAGTTCAGCAAGAACGGAAATTTTGTAATGTTGGTTAATAGTTTGACCTTCAGGAACTTAGTGAAGATACACAAACGCGGAAGTATCGAAAAATATTACAATCATCATTGCTTTATATTTTAATTTGCTCCTTTTAATTCTCTCTCTCTCTCGGGAAGATGTGCTCGTCCAGTGCATGAATTGGTGCTTCGTTTCAGGAGCATAAGTAAAAAACTACAATTCGTCACACGTTATTATTCTTTCCAATAAGTCTGGGTCATCTTCAATGGCATTCAAAATGTCAGTAACAAACATTTTTGCGAGCTTCTTGTTCAAACGTGAGAATTTTATGTATCATTTTAGCACCTACTTTTTGCATCTTAAAATTGTTATGTAAAAATTTGCCGTACAGATTCCTTGTCTATTCCTACAGATTCAGATATCGCTCAAATACTTAACCGGCGGTCAGATCGAATCAGATTACCGATTTTTTCGATATTGCCATCCGTTTTTAACGTGGAAGAGCGACCCAGACATGGATCATCTTCAATGTCTTCTCAGCCGTCTTGAAAATGCTTAAACCACTCAACAACACTGCACTCATTAAACATTCATTTTTATACACTTTCTATAATTTATAAATTTCAGTAGCGGTTTTTCCAAATTTCATGTGAAATTTCACAACAATTCGTTGCTCACTTATCGTATTTCCTGAGAAAAAAAGAAATAATAACTAAAGCGAACGAAGGCCACGGCTATACCTATTTGTTTGCAGAAGCAAGGGGCACTGCATTCGAAAGAGAAGGTTTTACGTTAAACAGCTGTTTGGCGCATGCTTACTTATTCTGCAGAAGCATCTGTCTCCTTATTTAATAGCCAAACCTTGTATTCCTCCCATAATTGTTATTTTAGTCTTTAATTTCCAGACTGTAAATAATTAAGTATAAGTAAAAAATATTTTTAAATCAAGCTTTTATTTAAGATGTCTCGTTATTTAATATCCACACCTCTTGTAAATAAGTTTAGATTACATATTTTTAATGTAAATACTTAATATTGTTAAACTCATACTTATTATTGCTATACTTATACTTATTACTTTTAATGTTAATACTTATTATTATTGTTTATTTACTAAGGTTTAAATGTAATTCCCCCTTGTTTTCTTTTATCTTTTTCTGTTGTCGAATTACTTTTTAGTTTTGGGATATTTGATTATTCATTGTCTATACTAGATCAGGGCAAACCGCGGTCCTCAGAACTGAATCATCTGAACAAAAATGAAAACTTATTGTACTTTTTATTACCAATGAACATTCCGCCATGAGTCGTTCGTATATCCCGATAGTATCAGAATATCTCAGTGCCTTGATTCAACTATTTCGTCAAGATTTTTCTTCTATAGACTCATTTAAAACAATTACAGGGCCGCGGTAGCCTACTGGTCAAGGTCGTGGACTAGCGGCCAGCGGTTTTCGTTCAGTCGCGAGTTCGATCCTTGGCCGCCAAAGACCTGCCGTGTAGCCGGGGCTGATGCAAGTTAAATCTGTTCGGGGCCCAAATTCCTCCCGTTGGCGTGGTGTGGATGTTAGGAGAGGAGGGTTTCAGCTCAGGTATCGTCCTCGTCACTTGACCGTGGTTCAAAATTACGAGGTCCGTCGCCAATGGCCCTCGTGTTGCTTCTAGTGCGACGTTAATAAAAACTAAACTTAAAACAATTACACAATTGAGCTCATTTTCAAAAAGCTGTCTTTCGTAAGTGGACGATACACAGTGTATACCTAACCAGCAAACCTACTGAAAAGCGCGGATGGCCATTACTAGATGTAGGAAAGGAATGCGAAGCATGGATAATGGGAAAATTGAAGTTCATCTGCATCTAGCCTAATGGAGTTGATGCATGTGAAATCCGTCTGGGCCAAAGTCCTCCCGTTGGTGTGGTGTGGAAGTTAGGAGACGGGGTGCCAATTCAGGTGTCATCCTCGTCACTTGACCGAGGTTTAAAATTATGAGGTCCGTCGTTAACAGCCCTCATGTTGATTCGCGACGTTAATGAAACCAAACCAAGCAGAAAGCTTAATACATTTGATGCAGAAGCGTATGGTTCCTCGGTATCTTTTAATTGTTAATAATTTAGCGCCAGTATTGTGTAATAATTGTTGGAAAGTTTTTAAAATGATGTTTTAAACAAATACATTTATTTCAGTAGATTATAATTTCCTACAGGATATTAAATCTTATTAATGAGGTGTTGGGGAGGATAAGTCGCTTCCTGTGATTCGAGAGGTGAAAGTAATAATAGTTTTTAACTTAAGAATTTTAATTTGACTTTAAAAGATTCAAAATTAAAAAGAGAGATGATAAATCGAATTCATCACACATATTGCGGTTCGCCGGAATAAGATGCGTTTCTAAAGTGGCCTGCAAAGTCTTTTGGGTTCGATAGGTCTGGTCTGTCATACCATTATTGATAATGTAATTACTGAAGTTGGAAGGTATTATCCATGAAACTAAGGTAAGCACTTATTCTCTGCCCAAAATCTGGGATAGTATTCAAATTATATCTCCTCCATCCCCCCTTCCCTTAACACTATTTCTCTTGAGATTTGCTTTTTTTTTTTTTTTTTTTTTTTTTTTGATAAATCTGTATTTCTTAACTTGGTCATAATTTTTTTTTATTTCGATTTTTAATTCTCCTGCTAATTAGTTCTTTTGTTTTGTATTTAAGTGAATTTATGGGGTTTTTTTTTTTCATATTAATATTTTGTATGCTTTAAATTATAATATGTTTAGCTTGAATCATTTTGGTTTATTATTATTATTATTACTAATTTCAATAAATTTGAAACATTTTCAGTATTTTAATTTTTATAATTTTATTTTAATTTTGGTTCTTAATCGCTATAATTTGTAATTTTTTAGTATGACTTTGTGTAATTTAAAATTTTGTCTAATTAAAATTAATAATTATATAATGTAATAGTATTTTTGTAATTTTTCCTAGCTTTTGTAGTATTTTTCTGAATTTATTTTTAGCATTTAATTTTATTTTTTGTATTCATTTTTACTTTTTACATTGTTTACTATTGTAATTTTTCTTAACTTTTAATTTTTTTTATTTGATATTGATTTTAGACTAACATCTCTAATATATTTTCATTTATAGTAATTCCACTTCATGGTTTTTAAATATATATATATATATATATATATATATATATATATATATATATATAATGAGAGAGAGTGTGTTTCACAACTCATGGGCAAAAATTTAAAGGTGATAACATCTAAACAAACAATTTTCACTATGCAGAGCATAGTCAGAGAGCAAGCGGTGAACTCCTAGATAGTGCTGTAATGTCTTCTGAAATCCAAGCTAGAAATGGCAATATGTAAGAAAACTTGCACTTTAGACTTTCCATTACAGTGCCGTCTAACGGTTCGCTGCTTGCCTTCTGCCATGCATTGTATGGCAAAAATTGAAAATTTCATGTTAAGATGTTTTCAAACACCCCTTAAATTTATGTCCATGAGTTTTAAAACATCCTATGTGTGTGTGTATATATATGTATGATTGCAGAACTCAACTATTTTTTTAATTAATATAAATACTAATATATAAATTAGAAAAAGAATTTATCAAATTATTAAGAAGATGATCACTTCTATTACTAGCAATTGATTTGAAAATAATTTCATGGAATGGTATTAAAAAATCAATTATAAGAATTTATTTAATACAAAAACAAAATATCAGAATTTATAATTACCTGTAGTATTTTGTACTCACCAATGAAGATTTTAATCTGTATGATTGGAAGTTCATTCATAAAAATGTCTTCATTCTTTTCATTGCTGTTTCTTTAAATTATTTAATCAAGAGAAAGTTGACAAACAAAATACTCATTTGTCTGTCATTTGTTTCTTTCGTGATTTAAGTATTTTTGTTTTTCATAACTTTTGCAATTGTGTTTTATAATCAATTATTTTTAATACATTACTGCATATCATCCATTTCCCACCCCACAGTGAAAATCCAGATCTTCGATATGGCCTCTCATTGTGTGATAAAGAAAAAGATTTCAGGAGAAACAGAAGGGAATATGTGAGAGAATCTTTAAGGTCACTTTTTCCTGAAAATGAATCTTCAAAAGAAAGTGAAGTAAGGATGTACCAGATTTTGCAAATGATTTAATTCTGATAAGTATATTTATTTGAGATCGATCATATTACAGAAAATTAATTTTTGAATTATTAGGTTACTATTGAGTCTCAAATGAATTTTTAAAAATAATTACTACATTTATTTTGGTAAAAAAATACTTGTATTTGAAAACAGATGACATCGTTAAGATAAACTGTTGCTACCATTGTGTGCTGTCCATCTATTAAATGGAGCAGAAATAAATTTGACATTGATTCATAAGTTAGATTTGATTTGGTATTCATTTGCTGCTAAATCAAAATTTGATTGCTTCCACGTCGTTTTGTCACCATCAGTGAGATGGGGATTCATCGTTAGGCACAAGAAATAAAGCAAAATTTGAAATATTGGGTTGCTTTCAGTAAATTTTTTCCAGAAAAAGACAAAGAGGGTCTTATCAGTGGGAAAAGTTATGATAAAGAATTTTTGAGGTGTGAAAAGGCATAATGATCAAGAATAAAAGTAACTGAGACAGCTGTCTAGTGTGTCATGATACTAAAAACAAACCATTTTCCATGTTACAAGCACAATCTCTTGAAATTTTTAAGGACTTATTGAACGAACTTCATACTTTGCTTATAATAAATTAATAAAAGGATTTTTTTTAATAACTGTTAAGTGTGTTCAAAATTTTGCATTCAATGTTTTGAAAATAATTTTTATACTATTCTTTAAAAATAAAATCAATAGTATTTTGAATGCAATTTTTTTGAGAGGTGATGTATTAAATTTTAATTTTTTTTTTTTCTTAGATTCTTTCTTTTCTTTTTTTCTTATTATTCTTTACATTCTTTAAGTAATTTAACTATCAATTAGACCACTACATTTATTTCACTGTAGTTTCTGAGCAATTAAAAATTAGATGTGTTGTGTTTAGAAAGTTTTCAGCCCAAAAATTTCATCAATTTCTAAAAGGTATATTAGTATGATTTGTTGTGATGATAAAAGTTATTTTCTTATCAATGAAATATTTTGTAATGAATTATTCATTAATATTTTGTAATACAAAATTATAACACCAAATTGACAGTTATTTTTATTTTATAGATACCAGTGATTGGTGTTATTGGCTCAGGAGGTGGATTTCGAGCTATGACTGCTCTCAGTGGTGTTATGAAAGCTCTTTCAGATACTAAGATACTTGATTGTGTTACATATACAGCAGGATTATCAGGATCTGCTTGGTAATGTACCTCAGATTTTCTTATTTTTAAAAGATATGTGCATTCTAAATAATATTTTTATTATGTATAATTGTTTCTGTAACATTTTTGATATCACTGCCAAGTTCAAATTTTTATGATGCCAAAAGCATTTATTTTTTAATGTATCGTGCCTGTAAAAGATTGAGAATTTAGTAAATTGATTCCACATATAAATTAGAATGCTTTGTTTTATATTTAATTAAAATTTACATATTTTTAAAGTGACACAGTATTAGAACCATTTATATTTTCTTTGTTTTTACTCTTATAATGTTATAAATGCTTACTAATAATTTATTAGATTTCAGTTTAGCATTTTTAGTCACAATAAAATACAAAAAGTGTTGATGTTCTCTACTTGCACATCCAGAATTTTATTTACTGAAGTTTGCACATAAGCAACCAAAAAAAATGCTTGTGCCACCTCTTGGTTTGAAAACAAAACTATATTAACACTTAATGAAAAGTCATGGTTTTTAACTATAAGATCTATGTAAATGAATATATTTTATCATATAAATTAGCATTTTAGTACATGAATTTTTTTAGAAAATAAAGTACTTTTTAAAATTATTAATAAAAAAAAAAGCTGTGTCAAGCATCTCTGTTTCAGAAATTTGAGTTTCTAATTAAGATTTTTTTTTTTTAAATTTTAAATTTTTTTAATAGCTTGTTTTGATATGATTTTTTTACAAAGGTATCTCTCAACTCTTTATTCACATCCTGATTTCCCTGCAAAGTCTCCTGGTGAATTACTGGAAGAAATGAAAGTTAATGTTCGCCATAGCCCATTTTGGTTGTTAAGTCCACGATCTATGTATCGCTACATATCAAATATCAAAGAGAAGCATAAAAATGGTCAGCCTGTCAGTTTTACAGATTTTTTCGGATATTTATTAGGTGATACCTTGCTTAAAGGAGTAAGAACTTACATATAAATTTGTATTTTACATGTTATATTGAATATTTAATTTTAAAATTATATTGCTCGATATTCATTTAATTAATTTTGTTCAATATTTTTAACACATATTACTCAAGTATTATCAGCTTTTGAAATAAAATATAATGTAAAATATTCTTTTAAACTTATCAATTCAAATTATACGTTTAAAAAATTTTTAACCTAGAAAATTAATATTTTCTGTGAATAAGAATTCTTTAGAGAATTAAATTCTTTGCAATATTAATTTTAATTTAAGTAATTCATTTGCTTATGTCATGTGGTATTTGAAATTTATTGTTCAAAAATAAAACAAAAAAGACAGAAATTATATTTCTTTTAACTATGTATATAATTTCAAAATAATTTGTTTGCCTAGATGTCTTATATTTCAATAATTAGCATCATTATTATATAAAAATCAAAGTTGCAGATACTGAACTCAAAATGTTTTGAAGAAAATTAATGTTCTTTGACAAATCTGTAAATTTCTTAAAATTTAAACAAAACTTTCCATTAATTTTTTAATTAAAATATTATTCTATATAAAATTAGTAAAACATGATATCCTGATCTTTCTATTATTTGAAATGGGGTTAGTAAACAGACAGTTTAATGTTTGTTTATCAAAAACATTTTATGTTTTATTATTTCTGCAGTTTTTATCATTATTATGTATTTGGGAACTATTTGAAATCAAAAATTCATTCTTTAATATATATATTATGAAAATTATAACCTTTTCTGAATAAATGTTCGTAATGTCTCAGTTTCCCTTAATTCCAAAAACTGAAATATTTTGAAAAACTGCTCTACTTATTTTAATGAATTTAAAAATTTGCATTTTCAGTCAAAAAAAATATATATATTTAAAAAGGTGTTATAATGTGAAAGATTTTTGAATTGTTTTTTTTTTTTTTTTAAAAAAAAAAAACTTTGAATTTCAATATTTTACTTAGTTTTTAAACAATAAAACAACAAATATTTAAAACATTTTTATGTAAAAAATGATGTTTTATAAAAACTTCAATCTTTATACAATAAGTTAACCATTCAGAATTTAGGTATAATTTCTAATTTTTAAAGAAATTTAGTTGCCTTAAAATATCAGAAATTTTATTATTTTTTTAGTATTAAGTAAAAAAAAATTTTTATAAAGAATATTTAGTTGATATTTCTCAGTTAAGTAACTTATTTTGACATGTAAAATATTAAATTATAATTAATATTTATCTCTCACAAAGAGCTGTTTATTTAATTTTAAATTTTTTTATGTTTTGTTTGAATTTATGTATTCTGTTTATATTTTTTCAGAGGACAAATGTTCGTTTATCTGATCAGAAAGAGAAAGTTGATAGTGGAGCAGTCCCTCTTCCTTTATATACTTGCTTACATGTGAAAAGCAATGTGTCTGCTAAAGTATTTCAAGGTTTTCATTAATATTTTTGTGCAATTTAAAAATATTTTTATCTAAAATCCAAATTAGAAATTATTTTCAATATAGAATATCTAAAACGTAAAATATTATTTGATAGATAATATTAAACACAATAAAGGAGAATTCTAGTGGAACTTTTACTATACATAAAAAGTCAATTTTTTAACAATTTAAAGGTGTTACCATCATAGGAATATTCCATATCAATAGATAAACCTATTAAATACCTTATTAAGAAACAATAAATCCTCATTTCTTTGTTTGAATTCAATATACAAAAACTTTATTCCATCTTTAACTTAAATACCCTTGTATCCTTGAAATAAGATTATGCTACCATGTTTAAATTGCACAATTAAATTAGAATTTGAACAATGTTTCACATAACAATGACAATCAAAATTTCATTAAATAAAATTTTATACCCATGCCATGAAAAAAATCTCCATTGCAAAAGGAAAAGAAACAAGAAATCATATATTTCATTCATAAAATTGTTTAAACTGTGTAAAATAGATGTGTTATTAGTTATAGTAAAAGATAAAAACGAATTAATTTGTTGTCAGTAGGCACTTTCTTCAATTTATTTTCTCTTTGTAGATTGGCTAGAATTTTCACCGTATGAGATTGGTATTGCAAAATATGCTACTTTTATGAAGTCTGAAGATTTTGGTTCCAAATTTTTCAAAGGAAAAATTGTTAAACGCTTTTCGGAATTTCCTCTTCACTATTTGCAAGGTGAAATTAAAATTTTAATATTTTTCTGTGTTATCATAATTTTCTTTATTTTTATGTTTTTTTGAAGCATTAAATAAGAAATTTCTAATAATCTGTGTAATTTTAAAAATTTTAACTTCTAAATTTCATTACATAAATTTGTAGATTTTAAACAGCGTTTCTAACTCAGGTATATGGGGCAGTGCTTTTTCTATCCTTTTTAAAAGACTTATTCAAGAGAAAACAAAGCTGTCCTTGGACTTTCCCATTGTTGATTCTGATGAAGAAGAAGATGTATATTTTGATGCTGAAGAGGAATTTCAACATGAAGAAGAGGATCTTCGAGATGCTCTTGGTATATTTGATTTTTATTTGTGAAATATATATTTTTCTATAATTAAGTGTAGTTGTATGTTTTTGCTAGATTTTTAATATTATGTAAAGACCTTTATTTGAAAGAATTTGTCAAATCAGTACTTTGGAAATTTCATTAACAAGAATTATATAAAATGTGGAAAAAGGCTTACAAAAAAATTAGCGTATTTATGAAGTTTAATTCTTTTTTTTTCCCTTTAATTTTAACTTGAGAAATAATTTTATTTTTTTACTAGGAAGTAACTAAATATCACGGATGTGCTGAATAAATATAATAAATTTATTATGTACCTACAGAAACGTGTAATATAAGTATTGTAATGAATAATTCACTCACTAGTAAGAGGAGTTTTTTATGTTTTGTATCATTTTTGCTTTTTTTGTTTTTGTCCTGTATAACTTTTTCAAATACTTGTAATTTTAAATAAAATACTGATGACATATGCATAAAATTCTTGCCTGAAGATGATGCAAATTTTTACTTTTATTATTTTTTTTTATTGAAATATGTTTAGCAGCATTAGAATTTAATGACAATTGACTGTGGTTGATATTAAATACTCTATAAGTGTTTTTAACAGATTTTAGGAAACAAATTTTCTGGCTTAGTAAAATTTTTCCTGTTATATAATGAAATTGTTTTTATTATAAAATGTATGCATATCTTGAGGAAATTTAATTTTTTTTAAATATTAAATTTCCTCAACTAATGTTTAAATTTTTTATTACTTTTTATAATTTTTTGTTAAATTTTATGTTCAGTGATTCATATTGTTATTACCTACCTGTTGAGAGCTCTTTGTAAGAGGAAAGTGTAAGATGTTCACTTACACGATCCCTTAATGAAAGCATAATATTTGAGAGTGAAGCAGATCTCTGTATTTATCACAAGGTGACATGCTAAACATAAGCTGTGCTATTCACTAAACTTTTTAGAACTTTTAATAGGCAACCAAGCTGCAGAGTATGTGATAAAAATGCAAAAGGTTAAAAGATGTTATTGTTTTACACCCAAGTCTGTTCTTGTCTGAAGTTTAAAGATAAAAGTTAAATGAGGGAAAGTTATCATTAAAAGTAAAAAGAAATTTAATATCTCAGAAGTGGGATGAAATTAGAAAAAGAAAATTTCTAACAACTATATTTATTAAAACTACAGATTCAACAACTAAATGGATGACATTTTTTTCATAGTTTCTTTATTTTGTTGCTTAAAGTATGTTTAGAAATTACTATCATAATAAAGAACAGAAGTTACACTAAAAATCAGAGAGATAGGAGAGAGAGATAGAAATAGAGCCAAAAGACTAGATTGGAAGAAGTTGCACTAAAAAGTAAAACAGATGTTGGACTATTTTATTTTTGAGTTATTCAAGTATTTCTGTATTTTCAAAATCATAGAACTGCAAGATATTTCAATTTTTTCAGTACATAAATGTTAATATTCTAGAGCACTTGGATCTTAGCAATGGTGGTATAGATGATATTCAATCTGAAAATGAAGATGAAATTTCAGAAGAATGGTAAGGAAAGTTTTTTTTTTTTTTTTTTCTCTTTTGAAGCATAATTTTTCTGTATTGTTTTAAATATATATAAAACTGTGGAAAGTGTGTAATTTTATATAAAGTAAATTATTAACTGTGTTGGTTTTGTCCTAAAATAATACTTTGATGAATGAAGTTGAAAAATATTTATATTACAAGAAAAATTGAAGATATGTATATTACAAGAAATTGAATTATTGAAAAATATTTATATTACAAGATTTAAACAAATTTAATGATAATGTTGGAAAATGAAATATTAAAAAATGTAAAAGAAATATATTTTTGAAAAATTGTATTCATCCTTTTTTTTTTATCAATTCTTTGCTTCTTAGCAAAATGTTAAGATTTTTTTTCTTATCTTAATAAACCATTGTATATGCATATTCTTTTATAAATAGGCAAACCATTATATATGCAAACTTTTATATTGATAACATTTGTTTTGAACAAGTGACTGTAAACTCAATCTGAAATAAAATTAATTGTTTATAAATATTTTCTAATTAAATGTGAACTTTTTAAAAGCAAATTTCACATTTAATAATACAAATGTTTTTGACTTAGAGGTAAATTTATAGTAATTGATAACTTCCTTTTCTTGCATATAAAATAAATGAGATATTACAGTTAATACATTATACTAATATTTTACAAATTTATTCTGAAATTAAAAACCAATTTCTTTTAAAATTTACATTGATTAAAAATAAAAATTTGCTATTATTTTTCAATGTAACATTTCACTTACAAATTTAAGGCATGAAATTGTATTTCAAGTGCTTGTATTTATCGCAGGAATCTATCATGATTAGATTCTTAAAATTTTTGCTTTATTAAGTATTAATCAGAATATCATTACTAAATTTCATTTTTTTCACCATAATTCTAGTTTGACATGGATGAAATTTTCTAGGATTATAATAATTTTATTAAAGTAACTTTATTTTATTGAAATGATTATGACAAAAATATCAAATTTAGAATAAAATTCTATAAATGGATTACTTAAAATACCTGTGTTTTCTATTTTTAACTAAATTTAATTCAAAATATTCAACTTGAATTAAAGATCTACCAATACAGGTTATGTAATTTTATAAATTTGCCGATTAACAAATTATTTGAAAGTTTTAAATTATGTAGAAATTTTTGTTTCTGTCACAAAGAGTTTGTAATCTTAATAGTCATTCAAATATATAAAATAATTTAGTCAAAATTCAATTGTGTGTGTTTTTTTACTATTGCTATATTTTTAATCTTCTAATTGATGAAAAAAGAGTGATTGGTAGTTATTTAAAATTAAGGTAAAATTAATTATTCCAGTAATTAATTTTACCTTAATTTTAAGGTAAAATTCTGATATTCATTCTTATACGATTGAGATTTTAGTACAAAAGTTAATTAAACTAGGTTTTCATTCAACATATTTTAAATATGAGTATTTCTTTTATTTGTTTCTACAAGTATTTGAATCAATCTACTTTAATATTGATTTTTTTCCCAACTATATATTTTTATATTCTATGATGTTTGTATGAGTTCTTTCTCTATGCTTCTAAAAACTATTTTCAGTTTGTAATAAATATGCTATAAAACGATACATTTTAATCTTAGCTCCAGAATGGTGTTTTGGTCTACCATGAGAAATTATTTTGCAACTAAACAACTTAAAACATCAACATCATTAGCCTCATTACTAACCCAGAAAAGCAAAGCAAATTTCTTAGAAAGAAGGTATTTTTTTGCAGGAAAAATGCCAATTCGCACTTTGCATTATGCTGCATTATGCTAATTGCTCATCACTTTTTATTTGTGCAGAATACAAACAAAACATATTTTTATTACAAAAAAAAAAAAAAAAATGTAGATCATTTGCAGTAACAACTAAGCAATGCATTTCTTTTTTAATTATTTCTGAATTTTAAAAAAAAAATTGCTTTTTTTTATTATTATTATTAGCTGAAAATAGTATTTGAAGTATTAAATCCATCAAAACAGTGTATTACTAGCATCAAATTTTTAAATCATGTTAAGCAACTCAAAAACTTTAAATCAAGCTTTGAAATTTTGGAGTTTTACATTTACCAATGATTTTTGAAGCATTTTAAGTAAATCAAACAATTTAAATCCAAGTTTGAAAATTCAGGATCTATTTTAGTTATTGCTGATTACCATCGTAACTTTTTATAAATTTATATGAAATTTGACGTAATTCATTAAGTATTACATATTGAAGTATTACCACTATTTTTTAACTACCTATTCTACACAGTAGAGTACTAATTATTTCATTTTTTTAAAAAAAATTGTTTGCTATGGCCTACTAATTTTGTATTTTTCTGAAAATTTGTTGTTCATCTTTTAATTTTAATTGCTTATTAATTATGCACAAGACTGAAAAATAATTTAGTTAGATTTAATATGCCAGAGCATTGCTACTGTATTATAATGCCTATTGCATTGCACCAGCTTTAATGTAGTATAAAACATAAATACTTCATTTTGAATATCGTGCATTTTTTTTTATATTTTACTTTTCTTATTTTCAAATTTTGCAGAAATATTTTTTAAAACAGTATTTTAACTGAGTAAAAATTAAATGGCCTTAGAAGTACATAAAATTAATTTAAAGTAATGTATAAAATAGATAATGCATGTTTTAATTTTTAAGTATTACATTATATATGTGTGATAATCAATTTATCATCTTTCTTTTTATTCAATTTCTTAATGCTAAACCTTTTCTTCTACTTTTAAATATACTGATTTGTGTTTTGAATTCATGCATTATAGTAACATCTCAGGCCTCTTTTAATTGCTGAATTAACAAAATTATTTTGGGAAATTCCAGTTTTCCTTCCTGGTATAAAAGCATTCTGTTCAATTTAGTGTCTCTTTCTCTGTTGACATCTGCTGTGTGATTTACATGCTTTATTTTATCATGGCGGGGAATTGACCTACATAAAATGTTCCAGAATCTTTGAATGAAACCTAAAATTCATTATCATTAACAACTGCCTTCTTTTGCTAAATATCAACATCAATAATAACATTGCAAATATATGTATATATATGTACTCGTATATTGCTATATATATATAGCTATAATTGGTAATTTACTATGAATTTATATACACATTTGAAAATTATGCATATTTAACATTAATATTATATATATATATATGATATAAGTGGTATTTTATTTATAATGAATACTTTAAAGGATTGATGTTTTCTAATTTAAGAGGCCATTTAAGGTTGTGAAAATTTTATAATTATAACAAGCATTGTTCTTTTTCATCAATTACATGTATGAATTTATATTAATAGATATATTTAAAAACTCATGCAATCAAATTTTGATGAGGTAGTTTCAAGACTTTGCTTATCTCTACTGCAATTGTCTATAGTATTTGCTGATTCAAGGTACCCCTAGAACTATAACGTTTTTCAGGAATGACATTTCACTCTCAGAAAAATGTATCATAAAATAATATTTAAAGCAGATCAATATGTAATAAGAACATTTTGTAAAAACAAAGAAAGAAAAGTTTTGTACTTTTTAATAAAAATTTTTAACATAAAATCAATGCAATTTATTCATTAATAGCATTATGCTCCAGGTGTCATTTGCCCTTTTGACTAGTGACTAGGGTGTGCTTGCATTTTTTACACATGCTCTGTTAATGTTATTTTCAATTGTTTTCTACACTCTGCTATAATTTGTTTTTATATTTTGCTTTTGTTGCCACATGCATTAATAATATTTTTCACGGATTGATTATTTGTTTATAAATGTCATATTGATAAGCTACGTGGGAGTTATTGGCGATGGACCACATAATTTTGAATCTTAGCCAAGTGATGAGGTAGACATCTGAGCTGGCATGTCCAAACTATCACACCCCACCTTAGAAACACTTGAGATCTCAGCAGATATAACATGCATCCTCTCCACTACACAGCCGGTCTTCAATGGGACTTGGACTCGAACCCACAATGTGAGTTCATGACCATGATTACTAGGCTACCATGACCACAGAATTTTCACAGAGATAACAATAGTTGGTCTGTAAATAATTGGGATCATAAAAACTTCGCAGCAAAGGTGAATCTATTTTGTATACAAACTGACTGAGCAATTGAAAATCCAAGCTAATTTTGCATGTATGTCACTGCTGAAGTTGCATTATGAACATCAATAGCCCATACACGAAGCTTCTGATTAATTTTCAAAATAAATAAATATACATGTATACAATTTTAGTTAATAAACACTAATCAACTAATGTGAATGTTTTATAATTTTCTTTTGGATTTTTATTTTGGTTTGCGGAATTTCAGGGTTCCGCGAAGCATTGTTTGAAGATATCTGTTCTATAGCATACTACTTAATGTGTATTTAAATATTAAAAATGCTTAAATATTTATTTTCTAGTGCTTCAACAGAAACTGAGACTGATGGAGGCCAAAAGCATGGAATTTGGAAAGATTTTGTGAATAATATTTGTTCAAATTCTATCTTAGACACACGCAAAGGACGAGCCGGCCGTATATTAAATCCTCTAAGAGGCTTAAGTCTTGTACCTTGTTTTTCATTCTCACCCTTTTCTCCTACATCACCAAATGACAGTAAATTTTTAATTTTAATTTAAAATTTATTCACAAAAAAATTGCAGCTATTATTGACTGAAAAATTGGTATACTCAAAATAATAGTTTGCTTGTTTCTTTTCTTAGACACCTTATTTAAAGGACTTACTGAACCAGCTCCTACTGATTCCAAAACATTATATTTAGTAGATGGTGGTTTAACCTTCAATTTACCTTTTCCTTTGCTTCTGAGACCACAAAGATCTGTAGATTTGTTTCTCACATTTGATTTCAGTAGTCGTGAAGCAGATCACACTGTGCCATTTAAGGTTAGTTTGTGTAAAATTTCTGTAAGCATCCATTGTGATTCAAAGAATGTTAATTTTTTCAGTAAATATATGTAAAAAATATAACTTTATGTTTACCTTAATGTTGAGTCTTTAATTTTTTTTTTCAAAATTATTAAGCTTTTATTTATTTTATATTATTCATTACCAGGGTCGTTTTTAACTTCCCAGTGCCCCAGATGCTTGAAATTGTTACCCCCCCTCCGCTATTTCCAAAGCATCCCCTCCTTCAGTTCTTACCTTTGGCTCAGGATGGGTTTTCCCTTATCTCTCTTACTCTTTTCCCTTTCTTTGTTTTTGCTGTTTGGAGAGTCTTTCCATTATCCACCACCTATGGACCCACTGTGTCCCTGACTGGCAACTGCCAACCATAAGGAAAGGATAATGACATGGTTTGGCCACTCTTGTTCATTTCTGACCTTATGACATTATAGACCACCCATCCACACTTTTGTAAATTAGTACAGTAAATTAATGAAATCGTTTGCAACTACAATATAAAGTATACATTATTGTATGAACTGTTTTCAACTTGTTAATTATCATCTTTTTCATTGCTCATGGCTTAACTGTCTTTTGCTTTTAGACATTCTTATTCTTTGTTGAGTCACTGTCCTGTACTTGTACAACAAAAGGTTTTCTTCGAGCTTTGATCATTTGGAAAATCATTAATGACATCATTGTAATCAGTTTCCATTGTAATATAAATTTGAGGGCATTGCAACATCAAACTGTTAAGCTTTTCATTTTCCATAATAGATCTCATTTCAGTCTTTTCTCTTATAAGGGCAGAAAAGTTTCTCTCTGCTATATGGTTTGTCACAGGAAGAGTCAAGTAAATTCTCATTGTAACTTCTAAATTTAGGAAGGTACTTCCCAAATTGTTTTTCTTGATGTAGGAAGATATTCCTCTTGTTATTATTTTTTCCACCTTCATATACATTTTGAAATGCTGACACTTTTGCACAAACTGTTCTTCATCGGTGTCTTTGGGGTAGCTTTGAGCCAAGTATTTCACCTGTTTCGTCACATCTTCTTACACTTTTTCGTGAAAATTTCTGAATACCTGGATTCTTGCGTTGAGAGCTTCTTAGCAATCCCTTCTGTTGCTTAAATGTGTCACAAGATTGTCAATAATTGGTAAGAAAACTCCAGCTCGAAATATCTCTTTTGGGTCTCTTTTCACATCTGAAAAACATTTCTTTTTTCTGATTTTTTTTTCATAACTGGACTCAGATACGATAGCTAGTTGCAAAGCTCTTACTTCTTAATCATCAAAGTTGGATCATTTTCAGATAAAAACAATGTCTGTAACTTCTTAGTTGCACCAAGGAGATCAAGCTCTTCTCTCTGTAGTATCTCATTGTTTTTGTCCTCCCTTTGTAAGATTTCGTTCCAAATCACTGTTAACAAAGTTATCTGGAAACTTTCAATTCTTTTGCAAAATCCTTCAGCTGTGAAAGGTGTCTGATTATTGTCTTCAGATAAATCTTCAAGGGCGTTCATGATTTCGTTATGACTTGTAACTTGAGTTCTGAGAACATCTGCCCTTTTAACTATCTAGTTTCACTCAACGATTTCAACATAAGAAATCTGTGTTCAGTTTTCAGCTTTTGTTAATTGCTTCTTTGCACATGATCTCTACATACATTTTATCAACGAGTAGATGACGAAAAAAAACTGAAAAGTCCTTGTACAAATGAAAATAATACAGTAGCTTCAGTGCAGACTTTTTCTGCACTGAAGGAAGTTCGGCTAAAGGAATGGGCTGCACATGGTACAAACCCAGCAAGGATATTTTTTTCTCCTATTTTCAACTGAAGACTTAAGTACACTCCCAACATGTATGAAGCATTGTCGCAACTTTGGCCGCTACAGTTTTTAAAATCTAGTTCAAGTTCTTCTAGCAAGTTGAGATATGCTGCTTCCATACCATGAGCTTTATGAGAGATGCCTGATAGCACTCATACAAGGCGTTCATTGGCGCTGGCACTGCTGACAGAAACGTATCAAAATACTACAGCCAACTGGTCGGTGTATAAAGCGTCAGGTCTAGAGTCAATAATGAGTGAAAAGAAACATGCAAGTTGGATCTGCAAGACTCTTTTGCCCTTTACATTTATGAACTCTCTACAAATGTTAAACAATAAATGGGATGTACTCTCTTTATCTTTGTTGCCATTTGTTGTAAGATATTGGGCAAAAAACGAATCAAATTCACCTATGAGTTCTAGGTATCCTAAGAAGAACTCGATTGATGCAGATGCAAGTTTTTGGTCATCGCTCCTGAATGGAAAGCCTCTTTCGGACAAAAATTTTGCAACAAAGACCTCTTGTAAGGAGATTTCGTCATTACTTAACCTCTTTGTCATATTGAATTTGAGCTCCATTATGGACTGAGGTACTCCCTTTTCTTAACATAAAGATCAACTTATTGTCATGTAGTCGTCTGACCTTTCATGCCATGAAGCAAGCGCGAAAGAGTTCTTCCAATCTTTAAGGCCAATTACTAAAGCTGCTCATTTTCCCTCAGACTGGAAGAGAAGGCAATAGAAACAAAATACCTGGCCTTTTGATTTTGAATAGAGGGGCAGTCCCTCTTGTACTTCTCTCCACTCGGTAGCTCGTCAAAAAATAATTTTGTTGAAAGTTTGCTTTTAATTTTGACGTCTTCACAACAATGCTCAGAATTAGAAAAATTTGCTTCTTGATTTAAATTTGAGTAAAATATTTTGGATACCTGTACATTTCCTTCTATATTCCATGTACCAGCCACTGTCAAGAAGTATGTAAAGCATTATAGGCTTAATAGTGTCAGAGTCGGAAAAGTACCAGACTGGGTGAACAAGTAGGATTATCCGATATCTGCTGCCGCCAATTTATTAAATTTGTTACAAAAATCTTTTAGTCTTAGCACAACAAACTAATAAGCATTCAAATATACAGATTGTA
The DNA here is from genome assembly GCA_019974015.1 of Nephila pilipes. Taxonomy (NCBI): domain Eukaryota; kingdom Metazoa; phylum Arthropoda; class Arachnida; order Araneae; family Nephilidae; genus Nephila; species Nephila pilipes. The sequence continues at coordinate 596,223 of BMAW01034015.1, forward strand.
ATTGCATAACTTTAATGCATTTTCATAACAATATTACTGTTGCTCGTTAATTTCAAATAAAATTTTTAACTTCTTATTTTTAAAAAAAAAAAAAATTAACTCTTTGGCATGTGTGAAAAATCAAAGTCCAGTCTCAACCAATTCATCTATAAATTCTGGGAATTAAAGCCCGAAAGGGTTATGCACCCCAATAACAAATAATCCGCATCTATAAGTGTTACTGACGGAATGAGTCTGGGATGTTGGTGGTTGTCCTTGATTATTGTTTTCTTTCCTAGTTTCATTTCCGACGGATGAATAAGTTTGAAAATGTGAGGGTTCAGTAAAGTAGACTCACAATTTGAAACAAAAAAATTTGTTATCTAAGACACTTTTTTTACGTTCTTTTTCTTCTTTTTGATGATTTTCAGCCACTCTTTTGCGGAACTCTGCTCCACTAGGATTTTTCTTAAGACTCATTTTGTTTTAGAAATATACTGTAATGTCCATAATTATAGTCATAAAATTAAAAAAAAAGTGTCAGCAAACTGAAATTCGTTTACTGTGTGTGTGTCAACAAAACAGTGAAATCTAATTTCTTAGTATTATTATTTACGTTTGTACTGTACGATTGCTATTAAAAACACACTTACAAAACTGCTCACACCCACTTAATCCAAATACAGTACACTTTAGATCAGAAAAAAACTACTCGCATAACTGATATGCAATTAATCCAAATATAGTACAATTTATATAAGTGAAAACTACTCACAAAGACTTTCACACACACTTAATCCAAATATATAGTAAACCAGTTCGCTTTAGAAAACACTACAAAAAACTAACACGACAGTCAGTGACGAGGTTAACTTTTGCATCTTACCATTAAGTAAACGAATATACATAAGAAACAACAATCTGTTGTTCACTCAGGAGGAGTGAGCGGCTGCTTGGAGTGGACACCTTGGCTCATTTACTCGGCTGGGAGTTTTCTAGCAGGCAGGCGGGAGTTAGAGTATCGATCGATCAGCTGTTAAGGAGGGGGACTGGTGTACTGTATCAGTGTCTTGTCTCTGCATCCGTAAACAAATACCATTGACTCATCAGTCAGGTGCACTACACTGCCCACTCTTAGCTCACTCTCACACACAAACTCAATGCATATATGACTCGCTAGGCTTTGGTATTTTCGCTGTAATTTTAATTTTTTCTCTTTTTTCGCCCTCCTATTTTTTTCACCCCCAAATCTTTTGCGCCCTAGGCACATGCCTAAGTGGAAAAAGCGGCCCTGTTCATTACATTCCCATAATAGAAATTTATAATTTTTTAATTGGTTTACTTAGTAACCAATTCAATATTTGGAAATAGGAACAAATCATAAATAACTTTGTGTTTCTGAGGAGAATCACTTTTTAAAACCTTATCGAAATATAATTAGAGTATTAAATTGTATTTAATATTGATCTAATTAACAAAATTAAGTATATCTTCCCTGCTCGTAAGTAAATTCTTCAACTACTTTGAATACAAATTTTTTAATCTTCAGTTTTGTTTCAAAATGTGTGTATATTTACTAATTTTATGAAGCCTTTTCATGCAAATTGTAATTGCTTAGAAAGCCATGAAATAATTGTATTTCTTCCTTTGTTTACTATCATGTGTTTCTTCTAATAAATAAGTATGTAATATATAGGGCATATGCCATTAATTCTGTAATTATGATTCAAAGACAATTTTTCCAAAGTAATGTTGCACTTAATGTTGAAGTATGTATCATTTATTTTTAATAAACATTATTTGTGTACCCATGCACATGTAAGTTACTTATATTACAAAAGATGTTTAATGTGAATATATTTTATTTCATACTTTACAGGAACTGCTTATCTCAGAAAAATGGGCACGAATAAATAATTGCCCTTTCCCTCCTATACATGATTTAGCAACAGAATTTGTAAAGCAACCACCTAGAGAATGTTATGTTTTCAAACATCCTACAAATGAATTGTGTCCAATCATAATCTATTTTCCACTTTTCAATTTGAATTTCAAAAAATATAAACAGCCAGGTATGTAACTTTCTAATATATCTAACTCTAGTTATTCTTACACAACAATTTGTAACAATGATCAAATATGGATATCACTGTTTTATCTATGTTACCTTTTTTTTAAAAGCTTGTTTAACAAATGGGGCATTCTGTTCTGTCATTACAAGTGACACAGCTGGCATTTCACTGAAATATTATATAGTAATTCAGTAATATAAAGAAATAATTCAAAATAATCAAAAATTAACCAAAACGAATAAAGAAGCACTTATTAAATCATTTGGAAAATATTAAAAATTACAAAGAAAACACAAACACTCATATATATATATATATATATATATATATATATTATAAAGAAAGTATAAAAAGATTAATAAATTTTTTATTTGCACGAAACCTAGAGAAAAAAAAGGGGGGGGGATATACAACAAAACATTTAAGGCTTCCATGTTTCGGCCATTTTGATTTCAGGGTTGTGAAGTTAATCTTATGGAATTTCTACATTTGCTCTCAAATCTTTACTATTTGTTCTATTTGAATGCAATAAAGTACATCTGAAAGATCAAAAAATGAGTACTTCTGCGGAATTAATTTTTTTAAAAATATTTTTACCTCTATTTTAATGATTTCTTAGTGAGTTTTCCGATCTTTAAAGATATTTTCAAAACGGAGAAAAAATTTGATTTCGCAAAAGCATTCATTATTTTTTTGCTCTTTCAGATGCACTTTATTGCATTCAAATAGATCAAATAATAAAGATTTTAAAACTAAAGTCGAGACTCTATAAGATTAACATTAAGCTGACGAAATCAATATAGCTGGTAGACAGGAGCCTTAAGAAAAAGATTAGTATACTTAACATATAAATAATGTCTAGAAGATAAACATCAACTTATGAAAAAGCACAAATCAAAACATGCAAAACAAAGAAAATGAAATATAACATTGTAAAATTCTTTTTTTGACTTTTGATAGATTTGCAAGTCAAACAAAGCTTTATAAGTACCAAACAATCTCTACAGAAAAATATTATACGCCAAAAGGGAATTCGCATAAATTCATAAAACAAAAGATAC
>BMAW01034015.1:599344-682718 GCA_019974015.1 Nephila pilipes
AAAAAAAAAAGATTACAAAACCTACATGAGACGCCAAACATAGCAACAACTTCACACATATCCCCCACTTCAAGGAAACTTGAGGAGGTTATTTGTATCTTTATCGAAAGCTGAAAGCAAAAACAGGAAATGTAACACAATGCCCTCTATCGGAGAGAAAGGAAACTAATGCCTAAAAATTGAAGGAAAAAAACCGAATTAATTAAAAAGGGAAATGAATCTAAAAACAAAAAAAAACTAAAATTTATAACTATATGCTTAATAATAACTGTACTAAAAATACTATATGTTTATTAATTTACTATACTAATAATGCTATATGTTTAATAATAACTACACTAATAATACTATATGTTTATTAATAACTATACTAATAATACTATATGTTTAATAATAACTATATAATGCTATATGTTTAATAACTATATGTTAAGAAAATTTTGCTCGCAGACAAATTTTTTAAAACTTATCCATGTAAATATCCTGTATTTTAGTCACAAGTCTAATTTCTAAAATATGATTGTGAATTATGTTCCTAAACATATTCAGGCGTAATGAACTCCCCCAGGGAATTTTATGTATTTCAAAGGCGAAAAAATTCCTCTTATCGTATATATTACTATAGATATGTATGTGTTTGGATGCGTATAATTTGAGAAAATCGTAAGTGAAAAAGAAAACGATGTAATGGTATGACAAAATTGTCTCAAAATGGACCAGGCCTAAATACTTTTTCAAAACTTAAATCAGAGTAAAATAAAGCTTTGAACTCTCCAATGAGACTGAGTTATTGGGTCGAGTCATAAATAACTTCCGATCCAGCTAGATGGAATATATTGTTCGTATGTACTCATTATGAATCATCGTGATAAACGAGTTTTTGCTTTCGCTAAACAGATAAGGAGTTTTTAGAGGTACACACATTAAACTGTCGATCTTAACCTCTAAAATGAAGAGTGAAAAAGTGCATATTCGTCATGTGATGCTTTAGGAATTCAAACAAGGTAATAGTGCTAAGGCAGCAGCATAAAAAATATGCAGTGTTCTTAGTGATTGTAATAAATAGTAAATAAATTACTCTTATGGTGGAACTAATAACCGATCAGGAAAAAAATAAGTTTAGAAATTAGTTTGCCAAAATTCGTTCTGGAAATATGGCCTCATTAGGCGAACCGAGGATGCGATATACTTCGATCTTCACAACAAGCTTTTAAAGGCTATTTTGGAGCATAATCCACATCAATCAACAAAATATATAGCCGAAAGGTTGAATACATCGCAATCAACTGTTTGACCCCACCTGGAGAAATTAGGAAAAGTCAACAACAATTGGGAGTATGGTGGCTTCTCACAATATCAGTGAAATGTATAAAGTTAATCGCTTGTGTCGATCGTCCTGTTTTGTATCTTTTGTTTAAATTCATAAAACAAAAGATACACACAAAAATTAAGTTAAACATATTTTCAAAAACAAAGAAATGCACTGAACCTGTACCAAACGAGAGAGAGAAAAAAAAAAGAACAATCTAAACTATAAATCAAAAGATTAAAAAAAAAGATTACAAAACCTACATGAGATGCCAAACATAGCAACAACTTCACACATATCCCCCACTTCAAGGAAACTTGAGGAGGTTATTTGTATCTTTATCGAAAGATGAAAGCAAAAACAGGAAATGTAACACAATGCCCTCTATCGGAGAGAAAGGAAACTAATGCCTAAAAATTGAAGGAAAAAAACCGAATTAATTAAAAAGGGAAATGAATCTAAAAACAAAAAAAAACTAAAATTTATAACTATATGCTTAATAATAACTGTACTAAAAATACTATATGTTTATTAATAACTATACTAATAATGCTTTATGTTTAATAATAACTACACTAATAAATTGAGCCTTTTTTAGTCAAAATTATAACAAGTGATGGAACAATATTGTATGCAAAAGATAATGACGTGATAGCGATCAATCACCTCAACCAGATCCGAAAGCAAACGTACTTGGTAAAAAAAGATTGTGTGTATATGATGGAATTTTCGAAGTATAATTCATCACAAGTTGTTGAAGTCAAATTTATTGATTAGTGCTGATACATATGTACAGTAGCTACAGAGTGAAAGAGAATGTGCGCGCATGCTGGTGTTTCATATTTCCAGTTGGCTGTTGCGCATGTGGACGCCTTGATGATTCACCTCAATTGAAATGTAAACTACAAGCGAGAAGAGTATTTTGTTTTGTGACTCCGTGTGACTGACTAAGTTTCTGTTTAATCTGTGTTTAGTGAATCATTGAGAAAGATCCATTAAATTTTAATTTTATTACATTCCACTTGCTTGTGTTTTTGTTTGAGCATCTGATTCAATTGAGATTAACTGAGCTTTGAGCAACATGGTACATGTCCAGCCCGAAATGAAAAGAGTGAAAATTGCGAGTTTGAAGGATTATTGCTATATGCTTCTGCGGATGTTGAAAACAAAGAGCTATTATGAGAAGTAAGTGAGAACTTGAATGATTGCAATTTATCAATTTGTTAAAATTGAAAATGTTCAAAAATTGTAAGAAAACGATTTGAGGATTATAGTTTCTGAATTAGGAGAAATAGTAAATGAGAGAGAAATTAATTATTGTTGAGTTGATTGAATTTATTAAAAGTAATAGCTATTTTAAACATAACGATGACTTTGTGAAGGATTTAATATATTCAACGGTCAAACGGATTGTAAAAATGAGGAGAAAAAGTCAAATTAATTTAGAGTAAATCAAATTAGAAAGGGTTAACTTGCTTGAGTAAGAGCTGATTCGAGACTAGCAAATCAAACTCTGAAAGAAAGTGATATTGATGTACAAAACTGTCTAGATTCTTTGGTAAAGAGCATAAGAAATCTAACTGTGAAAGTCTCTACTAGGCCTGAAGGCTGGGCATTCTTCTTTTCTTCACTAGAAAGAGCATTTGTTTCAAAAAATGTTCCTGATAAATACAAATCAGAAAGTCTTTTAAATTCATTAGGTGAAAGAGCTACGAATGTGAACACTTATTTAAGAGATGCTGAAGTGAGTAATTTTGGAAAAGTGAAAACTGTCATATTGAGAGAGCTCGAGCCCAGTGTTCAGTTGTGTTTAGAGAATTTCAGAAAGGCATCACACCAACAAAACGAAAACTATATTCAATTTGCTTCTCGTTTAATAACGAGCTAGAATCCTATTTGAAACTGAGAAATGTGTTAGACTTTGAAATCATTAAAATGAGCTGATTGTATGTGATAAAATATTGAATACTCTTGTAAAAGATGCAGCAATGCATATTTCTATCAAAGCACAGGATGGCTGGTTTAATCCTTCGAAACTGTCTAAAGAAATAGGTATTATACATTGCGAGGAAAAAAAGTTTTAAATTATGTTCGATTTCTTATTTTAAAAATTTTTTGACAATAATATTCCAAAAGTATTTTTAAGTGAAGTTAAAATGCCTGAGTGTGTGTTGTATAGTGAAAATAATTTATTGTATAAGTTTCCAAGTTACATATAGCTATCGGTAAGTGAAATAATTAAAATAATAAGAGAGCAAAGATATTGTTTTAATTGTTTTGTGACATTGGGCTATTCGCGGTTTCTCTTCACTAACCTTGGGGACTTTCAATTGAGATTGATTGCTTTCACTAAACAACCTTTGCCCAACCAAAAATGAAACGCGATACGTAAAGTTAGTATGTAAAGCAGTTAGGAATGAAGTGAAACGGTCGAATTGAGAATTATATAAACTCCGTCGGAAGGAGTAGAGTATCTGAAGGAGGATCTGAGAGAGAAGCTGTAGGTGGGCTGAGGTGAAGCTGAAGTGTTAGATAAGAGAAAGGAGGAATTAAAGTTACAGTAGAGGGTTCGAGCAAGGATTACTGTAGAAAGATTTTGCCTAGTGTTTGAAACAGTTGTTCCAGAATCTGAGTTGCAGTCGAGGAAGGACTATTGGTAAGAGTCTGTTAGATTACTATTGGTGGGTTGAACTAAGGTATTAGAAAGCTTACCCGAGAGAGCACAATCATTTCTGTCATAGTAAATATATACTAATAAATTGTGAAAGTTGTTTTGGTGATTCTGTAATTATATGTGTCGTAGTGTTTAATAATTGAATCTAGTGATGGCACAAGAGGACGCCCGGGTCAGGCGGGCGTCACAGTTTGTCTACAAGTCACAGCGTAAAGCATTGCAAGTTAAATTTCCCTTGCACTATCTGTGGTAAAAAACACCACGTGATTATTCATTTTACATCGCGGACGCAAGCGAAAATAAACAAATGGATCGGTAGGAAATCTCGTTTCACAAACAGCTGCGGCTATCCAAATCATTACTGCCGAATAGGGAAAGTAATCTATTTGTGGATAGTGGGGAAACCAAAAAAAGAGCTACCATATTTTATTAGTAATAATAATTAGAGAAATTTATACCTTGTTAAGGCGATACTAAATAATTGGTCTTCATCTTGCTTCATGAGCATGGAGGGCTCTAATTTTCTTCGTTGAAAAAAAAATAATAAACATATCTGTGTTTGGAATAAATAATTCCATGTCTACTATCGGAGTATGAGTATCTTCATATGTTGAAAATAAAGATAAGAGTTACTCTAGGGAATTAGATTTACTAGTCGTGCCAAAGATTACTAAAGACTTAACTCCTTCAAATAAGCTTGAAATCCATGTAAATAATCTTTCCAAATTAGTTTGGCAGATAATAAATTTAATATACCAAAGTGTATAGAATTATTATTTAGATGAAACGCTTAGACAGTTATGGAAAACAGAAAATGTTGAGTATATCGTGTGTAAAAGTGAAGAGAATTTAATCTGTGGGAAAAGCATTTTCTAAAATATCATAGGAGAGATAAGACAAATATATAGTAAAAATACTGTTTTGACAAGATTCACCCTGTCTTGGAAATTCGAGAGACAACTGTTAAATTAAATGGAGAACGAGAAGACGCTTTGTCAGTACTAGAGATACTACTTAATTCCAAGGAAAATGCAGATTGTAATCTGGTAAATCAATTGGAAATATTAAGGAATGGAACCCGTGCCTTAAATGAAGAGAAATAAATGCATCAAATGGAATTGAGTAGACAAGAAAAACTGAGGAAATTGGAAAAAGTATTATTTCAAGAAGAGTTTGAAAGCAGACGAAGCCAGTGAAAAATTCAAGAGTAAAATCGAATTAAAATATCTGATTGTGAAGGAAACCCAAAGAAAAAGGAATTGAAAGTTTTTTTACGGGCGTGTGAAAAAAGAAGCTAGATCTTTTAACACAGGAGGAGAGAGAAAAAGTTGAAGGAATATCATCCCCCCCCCCCCCCCCAACACACACACTTCCTGCGAAATTCGAAGCTATTGAGAGAAAAGCCAGATATCGAGGAAGAAGGAAAAAATTTGTAACAAAATTTTGGATGTACAGGAAACAGAAGGGAATATGGGTAAGTCTTCAGACAAGATGAGTGAGATAGCTGCAACGCGTTACCACCTCAAGATTTACGACATTTTTGGTTTTGGTGACCAAGAGAAGGGTGTAATGTGACGACCAAAAACACCCCATTCGTAAGTGAGAGGTTTAATTGAAAACAAGGGACTCTCTGTGCAGTGACCCCATAGGCGAACCCTCCCCTGTTACAATGATGAGAGATCCAGCGATTTCGGTATTGTTGGTTGGATGGTTTTATTAACCTTGCACTAGAAGCAACACGAGGGCTATTGGCGACGGAGCTTGTAGGCGATTTCGGTATTACTCTCTCCCACAGTAAACCAATTAAAGACTCAGCCTTGGGATAGAGTTCTATTGGATGTAGAAATCCCACCCGTAAAGGACGGTATCAGAAATTGATTTTTGACCCCATCCTCCCTATGGTGGATGACTGGAAAATCCTAAGGGAAGCGGTGAGAACTTTCTTTTTATTTTGTTTTGTTAGCTACGCTATAGAGACATTAAATTGGAAAATAAAAAGGACTAAATCTTAGGACTGTATCTTTCTTATAGTTTTATTCTGAAGTTCATTTACTATGTTTTGTGTGAGATTCATTATGAAAATTTCAATGCGTATTAGTCCTGCATTAATTTAGCAATTTTATCTAAAATTGAACATTTTAAGAATTATTCATTTGTTATTTTCATGCAATATTGAAAATTTATTTTAAGATTATTGTAGGATTAATTTGAGAAGTATTAAATGATTGACTTTCGAATTATTGAATAATTAATATGAGAACATTATTGAATGATTATTTTGAGAAGTTTGATAAGTGTAAAACGAGTGTGTCGGTGAAAATTGATCAAGATATACTAAGCCAACCCATTTCAAGATTATGTATTCTTCCTAAGCCAAATTGAACTAATTTACTTATTGTCAAAAATGTGTAGTATTTGCAAACTATATTATTGTATTATAATAATTTAGTGTTGAGGAGAATTTATATTGTATTTGTAATTTTTTATTGATTGATTATCAATGTGATGCGATGAAAATATTATTCATATTATTGACCAGAGTCAGGTTAACACAGGGTGGAATGTGCACACATGCAGGTGTTTCATATTTCCAGATGTCTGTTGCACATGCACGCGCCTTGATGATTCTCCTCAATTGAAATGTAAACTACAATCGAGAAGGATGTCTTGTTTTGCTGCTTCAATGGATATAGTATATGTGAAGGAGTTAATTTGTGTTAAATGTTGATTGGATCATTGAGAAAGATTCATTAATTTTGTTTTATTTTATTACAGTCCACTTGCTTGTGCTTTTGTTTGAAAATCTAGTTCAATTGAAATTAACTGTGTTTTGACCAACAGAGAAACTTTATGAAAAGCATCCTGCTCTCGTAATTCGCAATAACGTCATTCGTTTAGCAGCTCCAGAAAAACTCTTGAGCTTGGAAGGTCTGTTTTTATCACTGTTACATAATTCCCATGCCATTCCGGCAGCAAAATAAATATCTGGTAAAAAAAACGGAAGTTATTTATGACTCGATCTAACATTTCTGGTTGTCAAATCGAGAAATTATTTGATTATTAGAACTTTTATTCCGCAAAATAACATGGAACACATTAATTCACAAAATACATAAGAATCAAACAAAATTCATCTGAGTTTTTAAACTTCTTTATTTTCCTCAATTATTACTATATGAAAATGCTAATTAAGACTTGTTGACTGGTGAGTTTCAAAGGTTATAATGTATTTGATTAAAAATTTTAATTAAATGTAGGACAAAAGTATATTTGTGTAAGTTTTCTCTTATAAATATATATTTATGTTTTTTTAAATGTACATTTAGATGTTCCTAGAGAAACTGAAGAAGAGTTGGAATTTGGAAACTTCAGCATATTTAGTGATTGCAAAAAGTCTTATTCCATTTATAATTTCAAGTATCCAACAAAAAAATTTGATCGTCTTCACCAATTAATGGAATTCAATGTTCTTAATAATATTGATGTAATTAAAGAAAATCTTTTGCTTGTTATGGAAAGAAAAAAGAAATTCATTCCCCCTGAATCATTGGTTCTGAATGAAACTATTATAAAAAAATAATAGCGAATATTCTAAAACTTGAAAGATGCATAAATCCAACTTTGTTAATTTAGTCATATATGAAAAAATTTATCTTTGTACTACTGCTCATTTTTACATGCTTGCCTTTTACTCGTGAAATACCAAAAACTTCGTACAATCTTCTATAAAACTATTTAATATATAAAGTACAGGTACTGAAATAAAATCAAAATTACTTTGTATTTTTATGTATAAATCAAAGGAGAAGTAGGAAAAAAATAAACAGTTTAATTTTTGATATAATTTTTTAAAATTACAAAAGTAGGATTAAATCAAATTTTTGTATTTTTTTTATTCGAAAATTGATCAGAATAGTATCACTTCCATTGCTACCTAATTGGATCGATTCATCCACATTCGAACCCCGTTAACATGCGGATCAGTAACACGTGAATCTGGTTTACACTCGGTTTTACATTGGCTCCGTATATAAGCACTCCTTTTGACATTGTGACATCATAATTCTTATTTTATTTTGTGTGAATCAACATTTCTCGGAAAGTGATTTGTACCAATTAGGACTGTTGTTTTGTTAGAAAGTATTTTTTAAAACTCGCTGTCAGTGAGATTATCTATACATTCAACCATTTTGTATTGGTCAAATCTTAAGAGTTATAAAGATATTTTTTATAAGTGATTTCTATAATCATTAAAAATGTCAAAAGAGTGTAAACCAACATGCATTAGTAATTAAATCCTATTTAAATCTATTCCAAAATTATAATTAATTTATTGTAGATGATAAACTACACATATTTTTAAAGCATTCAAAATAAAGATACTTTTAACATTTTGACAATTGTTATTCTATTATGTTTTTGTTTTCGCATTTTTACCAAAAAGTTTATCTATCTTGCTAATCTCAATTTCCAGTATATTTTTATACGCACAATTATTGTTGTAATGTGATATATTTTGATGCTGTTTATTAGAATTTAAAGTTTGTATGCATATTAGCTCAACAAGATTTACTGCACATTAAATATATACATAATGTTACTTTTGTGTACAAACTAGTCAGTTTGCCTAAGCACTTCATTTGAGTATATGTACCTGAATTTTATTCTGTGAGTACCTTTCATAAAATTGTATAAGTGAATTTGTTCTACTGTATCATAACTGATACAGTTTCACATTTTAAGAGATACCTAAATTTTTTATTAAATTTATATATATATATATATATATATATATATAATTTTTTTTGCTCTTTATCTATTAATGTTACATAAAGTGAATATTGTCTTTTTTTTCTCCTTGATCCTAACTACTATTGTATATGTAATGCATTTGTTACAAATAAATACTATGTAAACGATTAGTTTATCGGAATAGTATTTCCTATTTCTGAATATTTTGATGAAATTTTACATTATTTTCAAACAATGATTTAAGAAATCCAAAAGAAAGTTATGCGTAGTACAAACTATACTTCACTGTTTTCCCAGAAAACAAGATTCATAATGTACGAGTATTCATAAGAGAATCAAAAAGATAATTTCAGTTTTCAAATTTTAATTTGACCTTCTAAAAAATAGAATTTCAAATGATTCCAAAAACATATAGTTTGTATTTGGAGGCTTTATTCTTTTGAAAAATTCAATTAAATGAATCAGTCACTTGTGTGCCATGTCCATTCGAGGAATCATTATGAAGCGTGGCAATTTTCAATTTCAAAGTTCATAAATAACTTCTACATATAATGTTACTGGTTTAGAAGCTCACGTAACATTAAGGGAGATGTAGAAACTAGGATTTATTGCACATGTGAAAAAGAATAGGAAGTAAATTAAGATCTCTCCAAAGTGATACAAAAGAAAAGTTTAAAACGGCATTGTTTACCGAAATGATGCCGAACTAGTAAGCTTTCTGCTCTATTTAATCAAGATTTATTATAATCTTTTTAGGATAATATATTATCCATAAAAACAAATATTACCTTTTAGATGATACGGTTAAAATCTATCGGAGAAAAGAATTTTCATAAATTGTCTACAGGTAATCCTGGGGAAGGGAAGGGGAGGCTTGTGTCCAACTTTTCAAACGTTATAATAGTTATTAAAACAAGCGAAATTTACAAGCATAAACAGGCTCTTCCAGAGTATGTATTTACTGCCATTAAACCGTTATATTGAAAACTTAACTGCCAAGAAATTCATCAGAAACTATCATTGCTGAAGTCAAAATCCCAAAGAGAGTTTTAATGATTTGCTTTGGGAGCAAATACCAATAAAAAGTTAGAGGACCACAATTTTTTTAAAGAAATTTAATGTTCTGGATACCGTGTTGTGTTATAGTGAAGATGTATGTTATGGGGGGGGAGGAACTAAATTTTAATGTGCTCTGATATTTATTAAGACATTTCATTGTTCAAATTGGCATATTATACAAAAGAAAGGGGGGGGGGATTCTTCAAGCAATTCACATATGGCAGTGGTATTTTTATAAGTATTTTATGTATGGTATGTACCTAGAAACATTTTTCTCAAGCACTGATATTTAAAAACATAATTAAATATACAGGTCTGAAATTCTTTTGCTCTTTCCTTAAATAGAGACCTGCGATTAAAATGATACATGCATTTTAAAATATATATATATTGTTATATATTTTATTGCTTTTTTAATCGACCAATTTAGAAATAGCTTATTATTAGTTATAATACTCTTAACTACCATTTTAATTTCTTAAAACCTCATATATAAACCTCATAAAAATTCATAACCTCATATATAAAAATTGCGTTTTCAAATGACAAGCCAAATTTAAATTACAAGGAGCCATGATAGCCAAGTGGTAGCCAACTCATGGCCAGCGCTGCTTAGTATACCAGTCCTGATGCAATTAAGTAACTGCTGTAACCAAGATGTCATGGGTTGGGAGCTCAGCTTGCAACCGGCTTTGCTTTCGTCGAGTAGTGGTTCGAGCTCTGATGCCACTTAAGATCTGCCGTGTAACGAAGCTGATGCACATTAAATCTGCTGAGACTCAAAGTCCCTTCATTAGCGTTATGTGGAAATTTAGAGAGGCAAGAGTAAGCTCAGATGTGGTCCTCGTTACTTGACCGAGGTTCGAAATTAGGGGGACCCTCTCCAATAGCCCTCGTGTTATTTCTAGTGCGACGTTAATTAAACCAATCAATCATTTGTGATATACGAAGTTTGGAGAGAAAGATGCGAGGTTAGGTGTCATACTCGTCACTTGAATAAAGTTACAAATTATGAGGTCCTTCGCCAAAGGCCCGTATGTTGCTTCTCAGTGCAATATTAATAAAAACAATCAATGCCATACGGAAAACGTAATATTAGGTTTAGTAAGAAGTTATTATGCGATTTTTGTGCGACTCATACCACGAAACAGCATACCAATCAGTATATTGCATTTGTGTCATGTGATAGGATCGAAAAATCGAGGCAGAAGCTGGGTAAAAAGTGAAAGTAAAGTTGAAATTTGAAGGCGGAAAATGTCATACGATAAGTCAATTATTCGTCCCCGCATTCGTTACGAATTTCACTGAGGAAAAAATGATGTAAAAGCATGTCGATCAATTCGTTCTGTTCTCGGGGAGGAAATCGTATCGTAAAACACATGCAAATGTCGACGTTTTAAAGATGGGGATTTGATATTAGAAATCGAGAATGTAGCGGAAATCCACTGAAGGAGAGACATAAGGATTTGCTAGCAATGCTTGAAGAAAATGCACCTCGAACACAAAATGAACTTGCCGAACAATTAGGAGAATCGCAAAAAACAATTTCTATTCGTTTACATACAATAGAAAAGATGAAGACAGGAAGATGCAATGGCAGAACGTGTTTTTTTGTGGCCGCAAATTGAATTTCTGAGGCCCCAGTCCCATGAGAAGCTGTTTCAATTTTGTAAATTTCTATTACAGCGTAACTGTTCGGACATTACTACAACAAAAGAACAAATGGAACGACGCTTGTAAAAATAAAATTCTATTAAAACACAAAAAACAAAACAAGAATCAGACAGACTTTTTTAACTATAGATGGTTCTATATACAATAACAATTTTTTTTAAAAAAAATTCAATTCTGCACATTATTAAAACATATTCCCTCGCGCGCGCGAATTGCTTCATCATACGAAATAGATCTTATCATATCATGTTCAATGGATAGAACTGAAAGGGTATTCAATCTTTCAAAGGGTATTCAAGGTTCTTCATCCGGCATTGTCGACCTATCCTTATTTTTTTATATAGGCCATTTTCAAAAACGATTTGGGGCCGGGATAGCCTAGTGGTCAAGGTCGTGGACTAGCGGCCGGCGGTTTTCGTTCAGTCGCGGGTTCGGTCCTTGGCCGCCAAAGACCCGCCTTGTAGCCGGGGCTGATGCACGTTAAATCTGTTCGGGGCCCAAAGTCCTCCCATTGGCGAGGTGTGGAAGTTATAAGAGAGGGGTGCCAGCTCAGGTGTCGTCCTCGTCACTTGACCGTGGTTCAAAATTACGAGGTCCGTCGCCAGTAGCCCTCGTGTTGCTTCTAGTACGACGTTAATAAAAACTTAACTAAATTAAAAGACTATTTGATCAAGTCCTCCCTGGAAAACCCCAAACAACAAAGTTGTTCGGGAGAGGACTAAATAGAGTTACAATTCTTACAGATGGAGAAGATCTGGTAAAATTTGAGGTACCTCAAGTGACCGCTCCATGTTAAATGAGTCTTTTTTTACCCAAGTTCATCAAAGATTTGAATTTATCTCTCGGATCTTATTACAATTCTTATTTCAAGTTTGACCCCAAATTTATCAAAAAGAATACTTTAAATACCTCTATACGAAACTTATCTCTTCCAGAAAAACGCCTCTTCCTTTTTCTCCATCCAAATATACTATTTTTGTTATTCGCTATTTTACAGGTATCATTTCAACTTCTGTACTCATTTGAGCTACTTTGTGTTCTCAAAATCCTTTAAATTTTGCTCGGAATCTTCACATGAAGATGTAATAAATAATTTTATTGAATATAATAAAATATTTCCTTCATATATATATTCCTTGGAGTTTGTAATATTTTGTTAACTTTATTAAACTCATTCCCCATATTATTAATAAAACTGCTGTATCCCGCTTCATGAATCTCTTATATAAACATTTTGCCTGTAATTTACATTCTGCCTTTTCAATGCTTTCATCAAATATATTTTATAGTTAACTTTAACCGCGTGAACTGACTCATAATGACAACAATCAAATGGTTAGCGAGCGCCAGTCATTACGACACTTTGCTCAATCTGATTTCATTTATATATATATATATATATATATATATATATATATATATATATATATATATATATACACTGCTCAAAACAATTAAAGAATATTTTAAGTCTTATATAAAATAACGGTATAAGGGAAATTTTTTTTGCAGAAAATGGAAGAAGAGAGTCACAATTGCAAATATTTCGCATTTTCAAACTTCGGAGTATGCAAATTTTGAGTCTGACGTCAAAAACGACGCTTTAGCGGCAGCGAATGAAATTTGCCTTTCAACTTAACGAAAGACAAAGCGAAAAAGAAGGATCGACATTCAATAAGTGTGTTGTTTCGATGATTGCGATGTCTCGTCGAAGACATTTAACCGATTCAGAAGCTTGGAGAATTCTTGGACGGTTAGAAGGGCCAAACACAAGCTGAAGTAGCAGAAGCTACTCGAAGTTCATGCCGAAGACCAGGGCAAGGTCAAAGACGTGCAACAACGCCCAATGAAGATAGATATTTAACACTAACGGATCGGAGACACTGAAATATGAATGCTATTCTTCTTTAGCAACACCTTCGCTCGGCTACTGGCAGCACAATTTCGACTAAAACTGTCCGAAACCTGCTCCACGCTGTAGGACTGTATGCTCGCCGACCAATGGTACGTGTTACACTAAGAGCAAGGCACCGTCGAGCCCGTAGGGAATGGGCAACCGAGCGTGTGAACTGGAGGAGAAATGATTGGCGCAATGTTCTTTTTTCTGACGAGTGGTGACCGGGAATGACAGAATAGTCCCAGTGTAGCTCATGCATGTCGTAATAGGCGACTAAAATGGGTACCCAGCGTCTGGGGGTATAGCTGGGCACCCTGCCCCTGGAGATTATATCAGGGGACCTCAGGGACTTACCTTCTTTAGGTAAGTACGGGCATCATGACCCGAGACACCCTAGTGATCTTTTTCTTTCCCATGGGGTTTACCGTCTTGGGTAAACACGGGCGACGCACCCCCGGGATATCCTAGCGATCCTTCTCTATTTTCGACCCTCCTTCTTGTCAACCACTTATCTTTTTTCAATTTCAAGTCTAGACCATAGTTTAATCTTGTTTAGTGCAGCATAGCCATATTTGGCTATTGCGCCAATAAACTTTACTTTCTTCCTTTATCTGACGAGTCCCGTTTTTCTGTTCATCCTGATGATAGGCGTATTTTTATCTGGAAGGATCGTGGCGCTAGAAACATCCGGCGTTCGTGCGTGGAAGTTTCAGATTTGGCGGAGGTGGAGTGATGGTCTATGCTGGCATCTCCATTGGTGGGCGCACCGATCTCTAAATCATTCGAAATGGAGCTCTGACCGGTCGCCGATATAGGGATGAGATCTTAAGACCTATTGTAGTCCCGTAAGCTGCAGCAATTGGAGATGACTTCATCTTAATGGACGACAACTGCGGCCACATCGTGCCAACTTAATGGGTGATTTCGTTTTTGAGGAGGGAATCGTACGAATGGAATGACCAGCTTGTTCTCCTGACATGAACCCAATAGAACACGTTTGGGACATTCTAGGCCGACGAGTTGCTGACCGCATACCACCCCCATGAACTCTCCAAGAACTGGAAAGAGCTCTTCTGGAGGAGTAGGGTAGAATATCCCAGCTCCTCATAAATAGCCTCATTGACTCCATGCCTCAAAGGTGTTCAGCGTTACTGGCCGTCCGGGGAAACCATACCCCCTACTAAAAACTTTTTCTTTCTAGTAAATACCCTTCTTTATTCGTTTTTCTCGAATGAACAAATTGTATTTTTTTTTTCCCCTTTTGTGTCCAAATGCTAAGTAAAATGCATTTTTTTCTGCTAAACATGCCTGATTTTTTTTCTTATATAGCCTACCACTTCTGTCGATCATGTATCAATCATATAAACAATTCCCTAGCCGTTTAATCCACCCAAAACCTCAATATCCTTTAATAGTTTTGAGCAGTGTATATATCATATCTATTTATCATGAAATAGAAAAAAGAAAGAAGAGTGAAGGGAAAGGATGATATTTTTTATGTTTTTTTTACCTTGCCTTCGCCATTACAAACGGTTCTACCTTCACACATGCTGGGTAGATCTCGAGTTCTTTATGTTAGTAAGTATCATTTTTTTTTTAAATATAATTTTTTAATAATTGTAAGTAGATTACAATTATATCCTTTTTTTTTAAAGTTTAATTTTACAATTAAATTAACTTCGATAATTTTAAAGATTTTTTTTATGAAGAAGAGGAGTTTAAAGAAATAAAGAAAGGAAAGAGAAAGATGCATAGCGAAGTTTATATATAGACTATTTAATTACATACGCTTTAACACAGACCTGTCCTACCCAAAAGATTTTGCGGGCTGCTTTGGAAACACATTTTATTCCTGTGGGCCGCATGATATATATATAACACATCGATCAATAACTCCCGAGTCTAACATTGAAAACAACATTTTTTTTGCAAATTTTTTTTTATTCATCAACATAACACCTTTTGTTAATCACCTTTTAGGGTGATACAATCGTTCCAACGCTTTTCCAAATGTTTTTTTTTTTTTCCTCCCCCAATTTTTTTTTTTCCCGCAAGAAATCTTTTTTGTTGCGAGTAAATAGCGATAAACAGCTTTCTGAATCATCGACTCGTTGCTGTTTTTGTTCCATCGAAAGCAATCGCGGCACCCACTTGGAAAAAACCTTTTTCACTTCACTTCAAAAAACCTTTTTCCTGGTCCGATCGACTTAAAATTTTGACACGTTTCAAGCAAAGGTTAGTACTCTAGAAAGACCTGGTTACTGGTTTACTACGAGCGCCATCTCTGGGTTAGTCTCGGGAGTTATTGATCGATGTGTTATATGTGTGTGTAAGTGATGAATTCGATGGTCGATTCAAATTCCCTCGATAAAAACTTCTACAACTTTCACCTTTCTAGCGAATATTCCTTCCGAACCTCACCAGAGAAATCAAGAACTTTCTGCTATAAATTACCGTAAAATCTTGACTATAATACGCAGTTTTTTTCCACATTTTCTCCGTAAAAATGAGGATACGTATTATACTCGTGTAAAAATTAAAGGTTTTTGAACAGCGAATGTGCAGCAGCTGTAAGAGATCGTTGTAACACGCGCGCTGCACAGATGTTCTTTTACTAAACAGGTATTCTCTTACACAAACGGAAACTTACAGTACATGTCGCAAATTACGATGGCACCAATAATTGTGACTTGGACGCAATAATAGATTAGTTGTGTTCTAGTGAAAGAGATTAAGGCCGATAATGTGACAGATTTTTTGCTTTGTGTTAAAATTAATTTTTTTTTCTATCGAATTTGACGTTTTCATTTCTTTTTATTAAAAATTTTAGACATGTTAATAAATACTTGAGTAATTTTTTAAATAAAATATGGTTATGGGTGCGTATTATATTCGAATTTTAATTTTTTCCGAAAATTTAGTGCCAAATCAAACATGCGTATTATACACGTGTGCGTATCATAATCAAGATTTTACGGTAAGGAAAATTGCATTTTATTGAATTAAATATACAACCTCTGACAATAAAGTTCAGTGAAGGAAGTCAGAACGGCCGATCTGGCAACACTGGCGAAACAAAACGCTTAACCTGGGTAGCGACAGGTGTTGACCATCTGCCCCCACCGTTGTTTAATTGAGCATCGTTTGTGTTCCGTCTAAGACTTGTTTTACTAAGTGCGTTGGTTCTTAACTGTGAACAGGAAAATGACCGAACAAAAGATCAATTTAAAAATTTGGTTTAAGCTTGGCAAGACATCGAAAGAAACTCATGCGATGCTGGTACGTGTTTATGAAGTTCAAGCACTGTCCATGAAGTGTGTGTAAGAGTGGTTTGCCGTTTCCGAGAAGGCCGGGAAAGTTTTTCTGACAACCCCGTAGCGGCGACCTCGTCAGTGACGAAAACATTGAGAAAGTGAGGAAATTACTCACGAAAGATCGTCGATTAATTGTGAGCATGATAGCTGATGAACAGCAGATTAACCGTGAATCCCTGCGACAAATCGTTAGCCAGAATTTAGGGATGAGAAAAGTGCCACATCAATTGACTGAAGATCAGAAGCAGGAACGTTTAGAGGCTTCACAGGATTTTGTCGAAACGGTGGATGCGACACCAAATTTCTTTAACTGTGTTGTCATTGAGGATGAGTCCTGGTGTCTCAGGAACGACCTTGAAATAAAACGGCAAAGCATGGAATGGCGTTTCCCTGCGTTATCTCGTCAGATGAAGGTCAGAGCAGAAAAATCAAAACGATGCTCATCACCTTTTTTGATAGTCAAGGCATTATCCACAAGGAATTTCTACCTGAGGGAACGACGATGAATGCTGCAAGGTACATTGAAAATTTGAACCGTTTCATGAAATGTCTACGCAGGGTACGACCCCAGTACGCACAACAAGGTTAATGGTTTTTTGTTCTCGACAATGCTCACCCTCACACAGCCAATATCGTCAACCAGTCCTCCCTCCCCCCCGGGGGCGGGCGTGCAAATTGAACATCCACCATACTCGCCAGATCTCAATCCTCTAGACTTCTTCATATTCCCGCGACTCAAACTCCCTTGAATGGAAAGATATTTGACGAAATTCCTGACATCCAACAAAACGTGTAGAGGTTTTTGAACTCCATCGCAAAAGAAGACTTCTTGCAAAGTTTCCAGGACATGTATAGCAGATCGCAGCGGTGCATAGTTATGGGAGGTGACTATTTCGAAGGACAGTAAGGTAACTTTCCTTAATATTTCATCTACGTTAATGTTATAGGACTATTCACCGAACTTTATTATCAGAGGTTGTATATAAACGAAATACAAATTAAAAATTTGTCCCATAGTTACAACATAATGCTGACGCTAAATTATTAGCGATCAAAAGACACTGAGCCGTCAATCTGTCTAGAATAATACACTTCTGCATCAAATATTAGGCAATTAGGCTTGCAGCAGACAGACAGACTGTTGCTGTTTCGCATGTTCATATTCCCTCCCTACGTCTAATGATGCACACCTGCTCTCTTCAGTAAGTTTGCTGATTAGTTATACATTGTGTATCGCCCAATCGCACTAGATAGTCCATGCGTTTTTTTAAACGAGCTTTGGAATTGTTTCTGAACAAGATTAAAGAAAAATAGTGATAAAGGATGAGTCAGGTAGTGATATTTTCTCTTGGTTGTAGCGTAAGATACGAATGACTTTTGGTGGATTGTTTTTTGGCACTTTTATGCGCAATACAAATTTAAATCTTTTTTCAGACGACCCAGCTCCAACTATCCAGTCTGGATAGATCCAGCTATCTAGTCTGGATAGATTGTTGATGTGGCTATTAATTTCAGGGATTTTAAGATCCTTGTGTATGACAGAATTTCTGACATTCTTCGGAGAGTCGGTTATTAATTTTAGTAATTTGTTTTGCAGCGTTTGGATTTTTTTTAAATGTGTGTATGTGTCGCTTGACCTCCCACCAGAGAAGCGTACAAAAGAATTGGTGTGATTATTTGTTTATAAAGCAGAATTTTATTGGGGAGGGTGAGTACACAGTGTTTACCTATTAGTGGGATGCAGTTATGGATTTTTGCCCAGCTTTTATCAATAATGAATTGTATGTGTTTTCTAAAAATTAAGTTTGGAGTCTAGGATAACCCCGAGATATTTGACCTCAGCGTCCCATGAATTATTGGAGTTAAAGAAATTTAATTGAGTGTGAGGGGGTGAGATACGCCCTTTTCTAAAAATAATAGCTTTGTTTTTGCTAGTGTTTGCATCCATCCACCAAAGGGTCATCCATTTTTTTATTTTTTAAAATGCGATTGTAATTTTTTGTTGACTTCAGTGGGTGTTTTATCTTGAGTGAGGATTGCTGCATCGTCAGCCAAGAGACAAAGGTTATTGTAGGGACTCTGAGGGAAGTCATATGTGACAAAGAATAAATTAAGAGAGAAACGATATACCCTTGAGGATTTCTGGCCTGAATATTGTGATCTACAGATAATTCGTTGTTAAGTCTAACTTGAAAGGTTCTGTTATTGAGGTATCTATTGACTATGATAATTAAGTAGGGGAGGGAAAGTTAAGATGAATAAGTTTGTAAATTAACCCATCGTGCCAGGGGTGGTCGAAGTCTTTTTGTATGTCCAGGAAAATACCCCCAGTGATTTTTTTTACAATTGAAACCTTCAGTTATGGCATTCACAACCCAAAGAAGCTGATGAACAGTGTTATGGTGGGATCTTAGTCAAATTTAGAATCGGATAGAATATTATTAGATATGGTATATTTGAGTAATTTATTTAGGAGGACTCGTTCGAATATTTTTGAGATAGAATTAAGGAGACTTATAGAGCGGTAATTAAAGGGCATGGATAGTTCTGGCCAGGTTTTGGAAAAAGAATTGTAATGACAAATGGTGGGAAGGTAGGGAAGGATGGGTCGACATCTCTAAAACAATTTACTTTATTGACAGTTCAGCTACAAATCTACAGAACAATTCAAATAGAAAAATCTATCCTATCTCTCTCTTCCTACTCTCTACTTCTCTCTTGAAAGCCTACACTATATGTTATATACATATATCAGTCTTAATTTGCATGTTTCCGTTCTCTTCTTCGGAGGAAGCTCCCCAATACAAATAACTGTTGAGGAGTGAAAACTCCCCAAGAGAACTATTAGTGACAAGGTCGCGGATAGACCCATCACAGAATGATAGTTGCGTGTTTCCATTTTTGTGGAAAGTTTGCAAATATGAGGCATTTGTTGAACGTTTTAGTAAAATGGGTGAGAGTGTTGGGGGGGGGAGAGAATTTGAATGCTTAATTGAGAATACCTTCTCCGGGAGCTTTTCGTTTGTGTAATTTTTTGATGATATTAGCTATTTCAAGAGGGGAAGTAAGCGTGGGATTAAAATTAATATTGTAATGAGTGAATATGAAGTTTTGAACTATTTCTTCTATGGATACAATATGTTCATCATTATATGGAAATGTATTCTCCTGGAAAGATGATTCAAGGTTATGGGTAAACAGATCAGTCTTTTCTTAGGAAGGAAAAACAAGGCCATTATTGCCTATTAGTGGAGGGATGTTAAAATATTTTTATAAGTTTGCGATTGATGTTAAAAAGAGAATTATCTTCAGTGTGTTGTTGTCTCAGTAACTTTTCTCACTTTTTGTTTTTTCAACGTTTTCATGTATTTCACTTGGTGTGTGTGTATCAGTATGCCATCAAATTTTTGATCTTTAATTTAACCAACTTTCTATCAAGCTAGAGCTCTGAAACCTTGGGAATCGTTCTTATTTGCCTAACAATGCAATATTTAGACATTTGCGACAAGTTTTAACTAATATTTTTTGAAATAATGCAGTTTAGCCCAACCACTTGGCGTGATTTCAAAAATTGCCAAACTTGGCTTTTTTTTTTTTTTTTTTGCTGAACGTTAATTCCGCGAAGCGGACCAAGGTAGCCACATTTGACAAAATACTGCCAAATAATTCCTGTCAAGAAAAGAGTGGTTGGACTAAACAGCATTCCAAACATTTAATTTACCGAATGAATTAATTTCAGTTACGTTTAACGTTTTTACGTATTTCACTTGGTGTTTGTGTATCAATGTGTCATCAAATTTTCGATTGTTAATTTAACCAACTTCCCATCAAGCTAGAGCTCCGAAACCTTGGGTATCGTTCTTACTCACATAACAATACAATATTTAGATATTTGCGACAAATTTTAACTAATATTTCAATAATTTTTTGAATAAACTTTGCCACCATATAAAAACGTTGGTTTTTATTTCGAATTATTAAAAATGTGAATTTCATTTTTGGTTGATTTTTGAGATTATTAATGAGGGGTTTGATTGGTGATATCTGGTATTTTGCTATTGTTTTCTTTGCCTATTTTTTTTCCTTTATTAAGTCTATATATCTATGTGGGAGGGAGTCCGTCTAAGTGGTTAAGTCTATGTGGGAGGGAGTCCGAGATGAAAAGTTTCAATGGTTTTAGTGGAACTGGCTGCATTAATAACTTTTTGTATAGAAGTAGTAAAGGAAGATAGGGTGTTGTCTTGTTCATTAATATCATTGGTGGGAGAATCGCCTTTTTTATTATGATACAGAATATTTTGATAATGGAACCAGTTTGTTGTGGTAAGAGTTCGAAGGGGGATGGGAAGAATTTTATTGAAGGATATGTCTTTTAGAATGGGATTAGGATCTCAGGGGAGTTCATTAATTCTATCTATATTATAAAAGGGGGTATTTTTCAGAATTACGAAGTCCGTAACAGAGTTGGTATGGCTATTATAAGGAAATTGAGTAGGAAAGTCATGGGTGTCTATTTGGTAATTGTATTTATTGCAAAGAATGTGTATTAATTTGCTTAATCTGATTGCCCTTCCTTTATTCCAGTTGGGATGTTTAGCGCTGAATTCTCAGATTAAAATGCCAGGAGTTTATCTATGAGAATATTATGGAGATTGATCATATTGCCTGGAGGGTTGGTAAATTGGAGAGGGTGAAAATTGGTTATCTTTTGTATTGATGTGAATAGTGGTATTTTCTGAGGTGGTAATATTTTTGATGACCATATGATGATGAATACTGTTTTTAATTAAAATGATTGTGTCCTCGCCACGATGGATGGTTCCGTCTGTACGATGAATAGTATAATTAGGAATTTCAAAAGTGTCAGGTTGGTTAAGATGGGTTTCCTGGACTCCAATATGTCAGGGTTGTGGATGTCTATAAAATTTCGAAATAACTCGTAATAAGAACATTTGGTGGTGCTCAAATTTTTAGTGAAAATGTGAATGATGCTCTTTCTCACTCAAAATTTTCCAACGGGAATGCGAAGAAAAAGGTGTAAATATGTTGAATAGTTCTGAAATATTCAGTTACATCCTTCATATAGGATAAAGCCTCCACTCCAACCAAATTTAAAGAATGTGCAACACAAGGAACAAAATCTACAAGTGCATTAATTCTTTTTATTTGTGTGTGTAAGGCTGTATATTTCCCACTCGTGTTAAACGTGTTATCGCACGATTGCCCACGGATGTTTTCAATAGGAAAACTTGCATCATTTTAAAAACTAAAATATTTTTGTAATTAGTGTCTGGCTGATGTGATTTTCGATCCGTAGAAAGGTTGTAAATCGTTCGAATATTTTCCCCATATAACAATTTCTTAATATTATTGCTAGCGGATCCGTATGGCAATGTCTGGCGGGGAGTCTACAATAATGGAAAAGTATTTAGTATCATCATCATTAATCTGTTCAATAATACATAATATTTCAAAACATTTTTTTTCCCCATCAGTTGCGATATCTCTTCATATACAGTTTTGGATAAGCAAGTAGTAATTTTAATAGCCCCAGTTTAACACTTTATAAGATGTTCTTTTAAGAAAGGGTCGAATTCTGAAATAAGTTCCATGAGACCCATAAAATTTGCATTATGAGGAGAGCCCCACTTTTCGTCATGACCTCGTGATGGCAAACTTTTCTCAGATAAACATTTTATTGCCGTTGCAACCCGTTCTAAAATATTGTAGTAATGTTTTAAAGTTTCATTTGCCTGTTCTTTTAACTCTATGTCTATTGTACCCTTTTCAAGTTTCGTATGAAGTAAATCATCATGGTTTTCAGATTCTTTATGAAATACAAGAATTTTTCTTGTTTTTCCATGACCCGTGTGATGAACGGGAATGACAGAATAGTCCCACTGTAGCTCATGCACGTCGTAAGAGGTGACTAAAATGGGTACCCAGCGTCTGGGGGTATAGCCAGGCAGCCTGCCCCTGAGGATTATATCAGGGGACCTCAGGGACTTGCCTTCTTTAGGCAAGTACGGACATCATGACTCCGAGACACCCTAGTGATCTTTTTCTATCCTAGGGGTTTACTGTCTTCGGTGAACACGGGTGACACGCCCCCGGGTTACTCTAGCGATTCTTCTCTATTTTCGACCTTCCTTCTTGTCAACCAATTTTTTTTTCTTTTCTCCAGTTTCTTTACTTCTAGACCACAGTTAAATCTTGTTTAGCGCAGCATAGCCATATCTGGCTCTTGCGGCAATAAACTTTACATTCACTCACTCACTTGTTTTTCTAATCTTAACAGTCAGAGGCCAAAGCTGAAACATTTCCTGAATGGGGAAATAATTTGCATGGTAAACAAAATGCTTCTCCTTTTTATAAAGAATAACAAAGCCGGGATCTTACAACTGTTTTCTAAACATTTACAAAAAATCTGCTTTGATCTTTATACGTCTGCTTAGATTCTGGACATGTTTAAATTTCATCTATATTTTGAAAGAAATGTAGATGGATGGCAAAAATCGATTCATTCAGAAGTAATTAATTTTGGCCAAAAGTCCTACATCGCTCTAGTTTACTCTTACATCAATAATATTCGTAATTTCAGACAATTTTACAACGTTTTTCTGAATTTCACTTGGTGTGTGTGTGTGAGTGTCATCAAATTTTCGATCGTTAATTTAACCAACTTCCCATCAAGCTAGAGCTTTGAAATTTTGGGAATCGTTCGTACTCGCCTAACAATGCAATATTTAGACGTTTGCGAGAAGTTTTAACTAATATTTCAATAATTTTAATAAGTCAAAATATTCTTTCCTATCGGCGCTTTTAGGATTGAGGAAAAAATTTCTTTCCCCCTCTGGGAGCACCGGGCACTCCCCACGCAGCATGCGGTATCGTAAACCTTTTGTACTCACAAAGGGGAGATACTATCTCCCCTTTACTATCTTCGAGATAGTAAAGGTTGCTGACTTTTAGTCAGTAATCATTCGCAAGAAAGAAAGTTTCCAATATTTGGCGCCGTGTCTTATCACAATAATTTTTTCTGAATTCTGGCTCCCATTCTTTTTTTAATAGAATGACTTACAAACTTTCAAATGCATGTTTTGATTTTATGAGTATTATGAATTTCTTAATACTCTCACAAATGTCTCTTTTTAAATAAATTTTAAAGTTAAAAATAACTAACAGTTTTAACTAATATTTCAATAATTTTCTCTAATAAACTTTGCCACCATATAAAAACGTTGTTTTTAAAAACGTTGGTTTTTATATCGAATTATTTTCTATCTCTTCATGTATGCAGTCCATGTCTCTGTTCTGGAAAGACATTCGCATAGCGTTCGGAATCTCCGCTATCCCCAGAATGCTCTTGAAATACTTCTAAACCATCGTTTATATTAACCTCTTCCGAACCTGTCATTTGCTTGAATGATTCACCGACTGCTTTGGATTAGAAAAAGCTGGCTAATTTTTGACATTTTGGTAGTTCTGTGACCCTATGTTTTATTTTTCGTTTTTGACTGCCACTTAAATATATCCTTCTGGACGTTTTTACGCTTGTGTCTTTAGTCATGTGATGTTATATTTATTAACTGTAAAGTACAATTTTAATAACAACAAAGAAAAAAAAAGGTTAATTTTTTTTAACAGCTTTAACTTCCTAAACATTTACTCTG
The DNA here is from genome assembly GCA_019974015.1 of Nephila pilipes. Classification (NCBI taxonomy): domain Eukaryota; kingdom Metazoa; phylum Arthropoda; class Arachnida; order Araneae; family Nephilidae; genus Nephila; species Nephila pilipes. Next base: position 623,697 of record BMAW01034015.1, read on the forward strand.
CCTTTTATGCATTGCATTCGTGAAATAGGGGATAAATTCAACAAAAATTAAAGCGAGAGTTTTTGAAAAAAAACGTTCTTGCCAATTTTTATTTTTTGTTAAAAGTATTTTTTTTTACGTGAAACTGAAACATACAGGAGTATCTTAAAAAATAGATATGTCGTCGCGCCTTTTTTTTTTTTTTTTTAAATATAAACCCTTATTTTTACAACAGAATTAGTAAGGGTACATTTTTTTTACATACCACAAAGTAAACATGGATTTTTGATGGTGGTTAGATTATAGAAATTTTGCAGAAAAATGACCGTAAAAATTAAATAATGAAAATACATTTTTTAATTTGCAATGTTTTTTGATTTGTTGGTAAAACGGATTCAAAAGTCATTTGTAAACTGAAAAAATAAAAATCGACCGTGTATCTAAGCGAGTTTTTTTTTCCTTCAAAAATTCTCGTTTTAATTTTTATTGTATTTACTGCTACTTAACGATAAGGATGCACAATACTACTTGTGGATTTATATTTAATTAGTTATGGTTATACTTCTATTACATAATATCCACAGCTCCTAAGGAAAAAAATGCTTACTCGCCTGAGTACAGTCAACTTCAGTGGAATATTTAACTTAATTTTGTTTTTTACTCCTGCAAATCCAAAGGCCAAAAATAATTAATTAAATAAAAATCTTTAGGAATAACTAATCACTTACAAATACATCAGATAATTACCAAGGTCCCGATGAAATTTATTTAGTTGCACACTCATTGTTATAAAAATTTGAGGACCAAGAAGTAAGGGTTGGTTTCTTACGAAATTTGGCATGAAGATAGGTGTCAGGCAGATATGTAAACGATTAGAAATACAGCGTGATTACGCATTGCCCATCAGATAGTGTTGAACTTCGTTCTCCTTGGATTATAAAACAGGTAAGCAGAGTTTGTTTGCGTGTATTTAATATGTTGCACAGGGACGCTTTTTAACTAAAGATGTGATTACGCTGCCATCCAGATAATATGAGCAGCTGTCAGAGTTCGAGAGAGGAAGAACCATAGGGATCATGGAAACCGGGGGGTCGGCTCGACGAGTAACTCGCCACTTAGGGCGTTCTGACTTCACTGTGAGGAGGTGTTGGGACCAGTTGACAAGAGAGAGAGGTCTGTTACATGGCAACCAGACTCAAGACATCCTCGACAGACCAATAGTCGAAAATATCGTCACGTCATACGACACGCACGCATAGCACCAGCTATTTTATTGTCCACCAACCATACTCAGGTAGCACCTTCAATACGGGCTTCTGGGTCCAGTCCGTACAATCGCAAGATGCCTGGCTGAAGGGCAGTTGTTATCACGGCACCCATTACGAGTACTGCCATTGATGCCCACTCATCGTCGCCTCCGTTTGGAATGGGGCTGCGGTAGCCTAGCGGTCATGGTTTCGGTTTCATGGCCGGAAACTTTCGTTCTATCGTGGGTTCGAGCCTTGGCCGCTAAAGACCCGCTGTGTAGTCGGGGCTGATGCACGTTTACTCTGTCGGGGGCCAAAGTCCTCCCATTGGTGTGGTGTGGAAGTTAGGATAGGGGGTGTCAGCTTGGCTCAAGTGACGTCCTCTGCATTTGACCGAGATCCAACACCAATACCCCTCGTGTTGCTTCTAGAGCAATTTTAATGAAAACTAAACTAAGCTAATAAAAATCCGTTTGGAGTAGTGTCACGCTCGAAGGGATTGAACTACAACCGAAAAAAATCAGGTAGTCTTTAGCGACAAATCCAAATTCAATTTGGATAGTGATGACAATCATATAAGTGTGTGGAAGTCCCGTGGTGAACGTCCCAATTCTGCCTTCGTTGTATAGCGGCACACCGCTCCCACAACCGGTGTGATGTTATGGGGTGCCATCGCATACGACATATGGTCAGCTCTAATATTGATCCACGACACCATAGAGATATGTGTTCGTGACATTGTTCAATCACATATGGTGCCACTCATGGCAGGGCTCCTAGAAGTCATTTTTCAACAGGACAATCCTCGCCCACACACAACAGGGGTTTCACAGGACTGCCTCAGCTACATTTCCACTCTTCCCTGGCTTGCTCGATCCCCAGATTTATCAGTGATCGATCATATCCAGGATCATTTAGGACGACAAATTGGACAGCCTACGAGTTTGGTCGAATTAAAAGCGCGTTTACGGAACCGTAGAACGAGATGTAGCAAGACATCACACGGGACTTGTATTCCTCAATGCCCGACTATATCACATCATGCTAGAGGTGGCCCAACAGGGTACTAAAACCGCCATTCATTTGTAAAGTTACCTACAATAAATGATCATTTTGCTTTCTTAATCACTTACATCAACGTTCTACTTAGGTATGTATAATTTCATTTTATTCTTAAAACTCTTTCTTCATGCACAAATTTTTTATGGCAATGAGTATATTTTGTATTATTCGTAAATGTATAAGCTGATTTTTTTCTAAACAAATTGTTTGGAAAAATAAATGTTGCCTACCCGCTTAAATATTGGCATTTGGATCCTGTTATTTGCTATCCGGTGGCTTACATTTTTTCGAGGAGGTAAAGGCGCTAAGTTGGCAACGTAGGTTTCTTTTGTTTTTATTACAACCCGGCTCAGATTCCTGTGGAATTGGCGGTAACTGTCCTGTAGAATTGGAATGGTTAGTTTCTTTTTTATAGTGCAGTGCTTGTTTTAACTAGCGTATTGTTAGTTTATTAGTTGCGTTGTTGACTGTTGGTCGTTTCTTATGTTACAATTTTTTTTTTTTTTTTTTGTTGGCTGAATATGATAACCGGTTTGAATGATGAATTGTTTCTGAATATGATACCAGTTTGCAAAATAAATGCAACTGAGTGTGTTAGTAAGAATGAAAGGAAATTAAACATGGGCGAACATTAGTTCGGTCCGGGCCCAAGGCTTCAGCGTATTGGGATATCCGACCCTGGGAAGATGGGTGCTACATGCATTAAGTCAGAGGAACAAAGATAAGCGTATCTTGAAGTGAGTGAATCTGCTAAAAAGGTAACACAGAAAATCTTTCTTCTGAATAATCGTTACGGGAGATGAAAAATGGATATTGTTACGAACATGAAATGGCACTTACCTGAGGCGGTTCTCTTGTGAAAGAAAATCAACATTTACAGAGATGTCCTCAGTCAGCTAAAACAATAGGGCGACAAATTGCGCTGGAATCAAGGCGAAAAATTGACTGGGAAGAAAGTTACGGACTTCTCGGTATGATGTCACACCTAGTTGGAATAAGTATAAATACGCCGAGCACTGAAGAGAATGATCTGCTTAATCAGTCTGCCTTTGGAGTTCCTTTTGCGGAGATCGATCGGGGAAGAAATCAGCATTGGATTTGCCGAGGAGCTGCAGAGTGTATCTGCTGGAAACCGTCGGAGTCTACCTTGAAAGTGCAGAGTATTACTGCAAAGGTTGTCCATAGTTCGAACTAGAAAGATGAACTTTACTGAATCACTGTGATTGCCCATAAAAGTTTTGTTCCTGTTCCCCGCGGTGTTCGGTTTAGCATATACTCTGTACGCCACACATTCAATTATACCTTGAAATGAAACAGTTAATCCAGGTAACTTTGGAACGTGTTTTACGAGAAACAAAATTTAGTGTACGATTGCTGTGATGTTGATGAACCATATTCTGATATAACACACCATGTGGTTTCATACACAAGAAAAAAAAAAAAACTTATTTTTCTTAAAATTGCGCTCGATGAAGATAAAATTGATACAAAGACCCAACAACAAGAAATAATTATGGATTATAATATCAAAGGGGAGGAGGGAGCAAATACAATAGACCAGCCTTAAGGTAACTACACCATAGCCCAACAAACAAATGGACAATAACAACCTTTTTTGCACTCCAAATTTTCATTAAATATTTAGTTCCTAATCATTTTCTACTATTAAAAAAAAAGGCAAATGTTTAATGAAATTTGGTAATATATATATATATATATATATAAAAAATAGGTTGATTTACTCAGTACCTGCCAAGGCAAAATAGTATAGTCAAACCACTCTAGTAACTAAGGGTTAACTGTATCATCCATTTTTCCATTCATGAAGAGAATAGAAAAGTGAATGAAATAGTACTTACTCCTGAATATACCTTATGTTGCCTGTATTCTGCCAATTTTTTTAAGTAATGGATCTTAACTCCTTAGTTCAACTTTTTTTAATATACATGTAGCCTTTCTTTGTACATTTATGTTACATTTTCTAATTCATTTCAGTATTTTTTTTTTAATAACATTTTTCTTATAACAGACTCCTGGTGGTAAGTGAAAGATAGCTTTATTAGTCTTTTGAGGTAATTTAAATGATTAATTTTTTTTATGATTTGTAGTAAAATAGATTTATTAAAATTATTTTTAAACAGCACAGAAAATATTGAAAATAATACACGACACACACTTTCCTTAAAAACATTGATTTTCACTGTCATTAATTAATTTTCACCATCATATTTTGTAATATAACAATGATTTAATGAATTAATAAATACTTGTATTCATCAATTAATTTGCAGTAACAGCCACTATCTTCCCATGTTAATATTTTGCATTCATCTGCTATCTTAATAAATGTGCTCACATTGATGATATCTATTCAATTTGGTTTTTATATGGAAAAAAAAAAAAATCAATTCAGAAACATATATTATAGAAACACATTCAAATCATAAAGTTTCCTTCAACTAGAAACTTCAAAAATTTATGAATATTAAACAATAAAGATGAAGGTATATAGGATTGAGGCAAATTTATTTTTGTAGATTGTAAAATCTCAAAGCATGCAATTCAAATGAGAGTAGAATTGCATACACTGGTGTAAGAAATTAAGAGAATTTTCATATTTTATCTACGATCTCCAGAACTACTGGACATATTTTAATAAAATTTGGAGTGAGTGAATGTAAAGTTTATTGGCGCAAGAGCCAGATATGACTATGCTGCGCCAAACAAGATTAAACTGTGGTCTAGACGTGAAGTTGAAAAAAGATAAGAAGTGGTTGACAAGGAGGGTCGAAAATAGAGAAGGATCGCTAGGGTATCCCGGGAGTGCGTCACCCGTGTTTACCAAAGACAGTAAACCCCATGGGAAAGAAAAAGATAATTAGGGTGCCTCGGGGTCATGATGCCCGTACTTACCAAGGAAGGCAAGTCTCTGAGGTCCCCTGATATAATCCCCAAGGGCAGGGTGCCCGGCTATACCCCCAGACGCTGGGTACTCATTTTAGTCGCCTCTTACGACATGCATGAGCTACAGTGGTACTATTCTGTCATTCCCGGTCACCACACGGGTCTAATAAAATTTGGTGTGAACATAGGCTGATACAATACAAACAAAACAAACATTTAACAATTATAATAGACACACATATTTGTGCGTAACACTCATGGGAGTCTGAAACAGCGGTTGCAGAATACTCAAAAGAAATGGGTTAATAGGGGGTATGATCCCCTCTTACAGCTATAAACGCCTTGCAGCGTGATGTCATACTGGAAATATGGCAGTTTATCAGTGCCTGTGGCAATTGGTCCCACTCATTCACCAACGCTGTTTTCAGTTCCTGGATGGTTCTCGGAGGGGGTTGAGAGTTGTAATTGCCCTCCCCAGAGGGTCCCAGACATGCTCTATCGGTTTGAAGTCTGGAGACCTGGCTGGCCAATCCATCTGACGAATATCCTCACACTCGAGAAATTCGTCGACCAGAAGAGTTCTATGTGGCCTCGCGTTATCGTCAAGATGAACTCGGAGCCCACTGCACACCGGAAAAGGCGAATATAGGGCTCCAAGACCTCATACCTATACCTCACACCAGTCACAGAGCCTCTGTCACAGACGTGGAGGTGTGCGGCCATCCAACATGATGCCTGCCGACCTTAACACCGCCACAATTGTCGATTTCGCGGATATTGGAGGGTAGGTAGCATATCCCTGGCTCTCTCCATATGAAAGTACGGCGATAATCGGTGTTTAGGCTAAAAAGGGACTCGTCGGTGAACAGAACGGTCGCCCATTGCTCCATACTCCAATCACTATGCTGCCTGCACCATGCTAATCGGATTCTCCAGTTCGTAGACGTGAACGGGAAGTAAACAGCCGGTCTTCTGGCGAAAACCCTCTCTCATTCAGTCTTTTGGAAACAGTTACCCTTGTTACATGGGTTCCTGTGGCTGCATTCAGGTCCCGAGAGAGCCGAGAAGCTGTAGCCCCTCGCTAAAATGGATAAATGGCGATCTTCTCTGGCCGTCGTGGCTCTTGGACGACCTTGCCCAGGCTTTCTCTCGATGGATCCAGTATCCTGGAACTGTTTCCATAGTTTACACACGACTCTGGGCGTTAAATTAAACTCTCTGCATATCTGGACTTGCGAATGGCCTGCCTCTAGCCTCTCCACAATTCGCCACCTCATCCATCATCTAAACGTTGGTGGTTACACATTTTTACTGTTCCGTAGTGAATTAAACCGATTGCTGCAATATAACACCAAGAAATTCTCTGAGATGTGCTAGCGAACGAAATTCGTCTTACCCTCCACGCGCTTATAAAGCCTTTTTTTTCTCCTGGCTCCGCTTACACACACGTGTACGCTTACGTATTTGCCGTTCAAGATTTGCATTTTTATCTAGAAGCAGTGGTTTTCCTTCAGTTCAGTTCTTTTCATGCAATTCGATAAAATATGCAAATTTTCTTAATTTATTTCACCAGTGTAGTAAAAATACTCATAAATACAATTCTATACCCTTCAGTTCAGTTCTTTTCTTGCAATTCGATAAAATATGCAAATTCCCTTAATTTATTTCACCAATGTAGTAAAAATACTCATAAATACAATCTAAATAGAATAAATAAAAGGCTCTTTTTCTGGAGGGAAGGAAAAAATTCAAATGAAGTCTTAAGACTAAAGTGTCTAATTATCAATAGGAGACATACTGCTCAGATTTTAAGGTAAAAATCTAATCAGTAAAATATGTCAAAGGACTTTAATCTGATACAAGTAGAGAATAATAAGTTTTTTGGTCATATTTTCAAAGAACAAAACAATAATACATGCATTTATGAAATTACTTAGATGGAATTTTAAAAATTATTAATGCAAGCCGTTTAATGTAAATTCACCAACACATATGAATTTTGTACTCATTACAAATTTAAAATTCATAAACAGAGCAAAAATAAACAAAATCTTTTTTTAAGCAACATTTATTAAACAAGAGAAACAAATATTATACCACATGAAAATGATCAATATTTATACAGTTTACATGACTAGTCTTAAAGATATATGAATTTTCCTGGTAAAGAACAATTAAAATGAAACATTCATCTTAAAAGAGGAAATTCAGTAAATAGGAATGAACTATTTACAGGAAAAAAGTAAATTCTAAATTTTCATTTGAGAATAAAAACTTTTTATCTATATCAGCACAATTTTGAGATAAAATATGTATACAATAAATACTGCTTTTGAAAAAAAAAATGATACACTAGAAAATTTTCACAGCATACATAAAATACAACACAATATAAAATTCTTGCAAGTGTTTTTAAAAAAAATATCAGAAAGAATTTAAATATTGTAATTAATTCTGTTGATTAATCAAAACATATTTATAAATTTTTATAATCCATTTCTCATATTTGCAATGTTAATATGAAACTATTAATAAAAAAAATTAAAGATTAAAGATCAATTTCATGACTTTTTTTGTAGTTAAAATGTTAATATATGTACACATATGCAAAAACTTAGGAAACATTTTGAAATACATATACATAAATAACTAAAACAGTAAATTTCATTTTAAATAAAATAGTATTAAAGTATTTTTTTAAAAAAGAATGTTCGTTTTTGATATTTGTCATCTTTTTTTTTTAAAAAAAAAGTTTTAAAAATTCTAAAATTTTTAATAAATATGAGTGCTTAATATTTACATTAGATATTAAATTAGCAGTTTCAAACTAGGGATAGATAGGCCAGGGAAGATGCCAGAATTCGTTAATAAAAAAGTAATTTTCATATCATAGAACAGAATAGAAGCCCCCCCCCCTTTTTTATATAAATCTTTGCTTCATACTTATTATATTTGTTTCATTTTTTCTAAAAACAATCATAAACATATTTTAATGGATTTATCATCCATATCAATTTAATACATATATACCATAACCAGACCTCATTTTTCTGTTAATCATATCGTTCAATATTTTTTTTTAATACTAAGGTTTTTATTATTTAAAACATGCCTATTATATATGTATCAAAATTCTTTTTGGCGAGATTCAGAAGCATAAAGATCAGAAACTGCTGCATTAAATCAAAATGATGATACAAAGCGATAAACATTCCCCAAATGAATACAAATATTCAAATAATACATATAAAACTATACTCCCAAAATATAAATTACTGGATAATACTTAACATTTAATTTTTTTAAATCTTTTCATACCTCTTTACGGAGTTCAATAATCTAAAAACAAGGAAAAACATTTTTTAAAATAGTATTTAGTAAATACTTCATAAAAATAGGAAATTCATAATTTCTAGTTCATCAGTTTCTTACAGGAGTTCTTCCAAGCAAAAATATGTATCTTGTTTTTGCACCAAATCTCAATAAACTGCCAATCTGTAATGCACTATACCATTTAAGTCTCATTCTTCTTACTTCATTAGAAAGCGATCTGCAGTGATCCGTAAGATACTGCTCCATCACAATTATAAGACTCCATATATATTCCTATATTTTAAAATAAAGCAAAATATATACTAAAAATATCCTAATTTTTTTTTTTTATGTAAGTATAAATAAGTTGCTTATACAGTTTTTGGAAATGAGTGGTCTTCTTAGTTTTTAAAAAATTAGGATTAATTTATTAATTTTAAATTTAATAAATTTGAATTATATCTACAGCTACACAATGGAATTCTAGACAAAGAACCTTATTTGTAGTCTGTCCAATAAATATGCTAACTGATCCAATGAGGTGGGCATGCTGCTATGAATGGTCATGCCCACTAAGTGGCATGTTGATTACAGTTCAATCACTCATTAATACTCATTTAATTGCAGAGAATGGAACAGTGTTTGAGTTGTGACTGGTTCTAAGGTATGGATTCCCCCCCCCCTTTTAGTCAACGATGATGGAAATTGATGAAATTACTGAACAAAGAATGTGAACATCAAATGTTTGCTAAAACTTAGAAAAATTATCAAGAAATTCATAAAATGTTGATTGCTACTTCTGGGGATAATGCTCTGAAAAAAATTGCTATTTTCAAATTGATTAAGTGAGGACCTGGATGATTGCAAGGGTGATTCAAGGCAGTGAGGACCTCCAACTTCTGTTGAGGAAAATATTAACATACAAGCAGTTGTCCCCTACAAATTTCTCCCAGTATCACAAATAGTGAATGTTGCCTTCTGTATGAAGACTAAATGCTTATAATTTCAAACACATTTTTAAGAAAAAGTTCTTGAATATACTTGTATAAACCATAATTAAGGCATTTTGTTTAAACGACATTGATTAAAATTAAATGAATACCATTAAAATTTGATTCTTAAAGTTGACTTTCAAGATATACATATATAACACGTAAAAAAAACTTTAATAAAATTAACAAAAGACCCTAGTTTTTGTTAATTCACACTCTGCTAATAAAATATTAATTAGTAAAATCACATAGGTAATTTCAAAATTCTTTTATAAAAAAAAATTAATGATTTTTTACAATTTAAATATGAAACATACACTAGAAGTAAAATATTACAGCTATATTTACCTCAATATTATAAGTTGAGTTCCCATTTGTATAATTATTTTCTATTAAATCACTACTGTTGACTAAAAGAAAAAAAATATTTTTAATGCACTAGATACACAAATAAAAACTCATTATTTTAAAAAAAGAAGTTAGCAAATAAATAATTACATAAAATACTGATATTGAACATCTTCGAATAGGTACACTGCAGAATTATGAAATCTTTTGAAGATGCAAGTTCTCTCTCCCCCCCCCCCTCCTTTTCAAGATATCTAAAAAAATTGATAAAAAAACCCCCTTCTTAAATGGATTTATTTCAAAATTTTGTATGACCTAAGTACCCAAGAAAAGGGCGGGGGGGGGGGAACTAGCTTGTTGATGCTTTGTAAATTTGTATTAGATTAATAACATAAACAAAGATATTTATAACTAATATTTGGTTAAAATAGGATATTTCACTTACAGGTAATAAAAAAAAAATGTACCAATAAAAAAGTAGAAAATGAAGGAAAACTGTTTCAGGTCAAAGTTACCTGATTTTTCAAAAAGAATATATATAATACGAATAAAAAAATGTGCTTTTCAGAGTAATATATGGACTTCACTGAAAAAGTCTTATGGCCAAAACTTAATGTGAATATTTTTGTATCAAATAAATGAAATAAAGAGACCAGAACAAATTTAAAAAAAAACTGAAGGAAAATGTCTTTTAAATGAAAATGTAATTAAACTACTTATTAAATTAATATATTGCCGTCTACACTTAATGTTAAAGAACAAAACACGATATATTTTCCCAGAAAATATATGCCCATACATTCATACAAAATTTGTGTCATTATAGTGTATCATTATATTCATTTACTAATTCATCATAATATATCTTTAAAATTTATTTATCACTTGAATTAAAAAACACGTTTTATATTATCATTTTGCACATCTGAATAACATATATTTATTTAAATATGTAATACATCACAATTTAACATAAAAAGTTAAAAATCCATTTGATATTTATGAATAGGAGATGAAATACAGAACTATTTTTTATACATGAAAAATTATTCATTCAAAGAGCATTAGCAGTATTTTAAGATGTATAACTGAAATTATATTGAATTAGTAAATATTTTAGCCTGAAAATAATTATTTGTCTTACATAAAGTAAAAATTGGAAGAAGGATATATTACTTCATATATCAAGTTAATTTTAATTTTGCAAATTTTTAATACTGAGTTCTACATGAAAGATTATTTTTCACTTTTGAAACATGAAAACAACCATTCATAAGTTAACACAAAATATTATTTTTCAAAATTAATGGGTATTTCACTTAATTCTTTTTAAAGTGTACACAGCTAGAAATTGGATGGAGAAAAATAAAAAGAATTTTAAATTATTTAATACATTAAAAAGAGCAGCAATTTTCACAAGTTATTCAATGTGTCTTTAAAATTCTATCCAAAAAACCAATTATTTTCAAATCAAAAATGCTTCACACTCCTTTTTACTTTTACAGTTATAATATTCTATTTTTGCATTTATAAAATAATATTTTTACAATGAGGACCTTACAAGGTTTCAAAATTTAGCCATATAAGTATTCAAAATTTGATAACAACATAAATCAGAATGTCAATCTATGAAAAAGGTTATAAGCATATAAGAATAAGTACTTTACCAAAGTTGAGTCTTTATTTAATGAAACTAAAAGTCGTTAACATATCAATTTTATAATTTCAAATTTTACCATTTGGATTTTAAATATAGGATTGTTACCAAATAACTTGAATTCATGCAGTAAGATATTCAATGAAAAACTATAAGTAAAAAAAAAAAAAAGCTAAAGAACCAGAGGAAGAAATAACAACAACAACAAAACATAACAAGCAGTACTATATTTAAAATATAATTGAGTAATAAAATCATGATCAAAATATATGAATTTTGCACAAAGATTATGATTATGGAAATAACATGAAAAGTATCCATTCATCTACCATAAATTATTTATTGGTATCAATTTTCTTTCATTTCTAGTCAAGTATAATAAATTTGGCTTATTTCTCAATAAAGAACAAGATATGTAAAATAACTGCACAAATAAACATCAGAGTTGTAATAAGAATTACATCTAAATTTGCCAAAATAAAATATTAAAAACTTCATTTTTAATACAATACTTTATAATGGAAATATTGGTGGTCATTTCAGTTAAATATGTGCTTGTGTATATATATTTCCTGGTTTCATTTTGAAATGCATCAATTCAAGTGTATTTAATGTTCTCCATTTTTCTTCCACTTCAAGGTATTTAAATGGTTCAATCAAACGTACTAACAACTCCAAAAAAATTACAATCATTTGAAAAAAGCATTATTGATTTTTAAAAATATTTTACTTACAATATGAATACTACTCTCCATCTTCAAGAATTACCCAAAACTGAAAACTTACGATATAAAATTCCCTGCAAGATTAGAAAGAGCAAAGGGTATTTTTCCATTATGCCCGGCGCAAATCTCACCAAGCAGACTTTATTGGCAACAACACACAGTATAGTGCCAATTGTATCATTTTTGGTGACATTATCGTTTGCGCCGGTGAAATGGAAAAGTACCAGGCAAAATACTAAAATTGAAAAATAAAAGGTAGGAAGAGGATAATGATTAATTTGTATAAAAATGCATAACTTTTTACAACAGTGAACAAAACATAGGATGAAAAAAATTTATATGTAACAGTAATTATTTACATAGGAAATAGAAATCCTGCTTATAAATTTTGAAAAATATTTAAACTATGCTTCAAATAATAACTCTTATCATACTTTAAATTCAATATTTCCCCCCAAAAAAAAAAAAATTAGAGAATTATAAATAAAAAGCTATTCAAATGTTGGTTAAAATACATAAATAAACTAGATGGCACATGAGACATAATTCATGCCCTAAAGAATGGTGAATTACCTCGAAAAATTGGTACATCCCTATTACAGCAGCACCAGTCTAATTATGGTTAAACCAATGTTGTAACCAACCACGAAGCCTACCATGTGATACAACCTAACTTGGTGATATTTCTTAGTTGCTTGGAGATTCATCGTCAAGTGCCGCTATAACAGGGAAGTACCGAAAATCTATGAAGAATGTAATATCCATATCTTCGATAAGTTTACCAAAAGTTGCTGCTAAAGGAACAAAGAAGTTAATTTACTTTTAAAGGCAAGCATTAATGAACAACTAGGGTAATGAAGCCTCTAATATATATATTACTAATTATTTTCTGTAAAATATATGTAATGTTATGAAAGAAACAAAATTTACTTTTAGAAATTTATCTCAACAACAAATATTTTCTAATAGAAATTTATCTCAAAAATACTTCATAGATTATTTTATCCATAAAGTTCGAGTTTAACCCCTTAACTTGACATACCAGAAAAATGGAAAAATTTTTTGACTGTTTAATTTAGTTCTTTGTATTATTATAAAAGTTAGAAAATGGTTTTTTATTACAAAAATAAAATTTTGAATATACCTATTAATTAAAATTAATACCTAATTAATTAAAAATACCTAAACTGTACTCCACATCTGTGTTTGAATCGGACATTGTAAAAAAAGACAATTATTTGCAAGAAAACTCACTGAAAAGCAACCAAAACTAAACGAGAAAGCGAAACCCTGCCTTTGTTTATCAATCCAAATGTGTCTTTGTTTATCTGACAGAGCTAACATTTTCCCTCCCTCAACTAAAGTCGTAATGGGTGAAAAATTAGGACCACTAATGTCATCTATTAGGAAAATAGTTAATAATTAGAATTAAGTATCCTAAATAAGAAAGGAACTCAGCTCGGGCTTCCCAAAATAGAAACTTTAATTTTTCTCCTGTCAGAAGTCAGTTCGGGCATTACAAATACAGCACACAGTAGTGGCCCGAACTGGATTCGAGCGACACTGGCAAGGGGTTAAAAGCACAGCAAAGAGAGATATAGAGAACTTGTCTATCTCTTGGTGCACATCATGATGTAACAAAAACTGTTTGTAATAAAGTGCTGATAAAAAGTTTGAAAATAAAGTTTTGACATTCTTTGAAAGGTTGACACAGTCTTATGCACATATTCTTTTGATCAGAAAAATTTAATTTTTTTAAAGGGCAATGCTTATCAATGGAGGATAAATTTGCAGTAAAAAAATATTCATTTACGCACAAAATAGAAAATTTTCACTTAGCAAGTAATCTCTATTTACAATCTATTAAAAATGCATAAATCATTAACAAATTAGTGGTTAACACAGAAATAATAAGAAAGCACTTGTTTGATCCAAAGGACTGGCTGCATGGCCCCCCCCCCCTTCCTTCCAGAAATACCTTTTTCAGAATGAATATTATAAAATTTTAAATCAGAGTTCCAGATTTTGAGCCACAGCTCTTTACATTATGGATCTCTTTGTGATAGTGTGTTTGTGGCACGAGAGCCAGATCTAGCTAATTTTAAAACATGAATACCTTGAAGGACTTCAAAGGGATCTTTTCTTTTTTTTTAAAAAAAATGAAGAGCTCACATCCAACAACTGTAAAAAGACCCATAAGCCTGAGTATCAGCGGAAATTTATCAACAAGATCATTAACTACATTCAAAATTCAGATTTTCACAGATATGACTAGAGCCACACTGGTAGTGTTTTTGTCCAGTTTTTCCAATGGTTGTTAAGAAACTTACTCTCCAATCCAAATTCATATTCAACCTTTCATTCTGAGCTCATTCCTATTCAGGAGGGCTTAATATCAAATGGTACTGAAACTAATTATAAAAACATCTGGAAGACAGTCACAACTCAATATAATATTTGAGAAATAATTTAAAAATGAGTGACGAAACAGGCAGGAAGATTCAGTTAATCCTTTCACACCATATAATGTTCTGAACTATCTGGAAATTTTGTTTACAGAAAAATAATCTCAACCTAACAAATCTCACCTTTCCTTGACTGGTTTTTGACGATTCACTTGAAAGAGTCGAGACATTGTCCAGAGATCTGACCTAATAGCTATCTTACAGTTCTCTAAAGTACACTCAAAGAGACTTAGATTATTAAGATGACCAATTGACTTTTTCATCTGCAGCTTGTATGAGGATGCCAAGCTATTTCTTATCATATGCCTTAATTTGTATAACATGGACTTCATCTCATTCCTGTTAAGGTGATGGACTTTATCCGCATCAATAATTTCATGGCACTTGTCCAAAGCGAAAAGAAACAGCAACAATAAAAGCACAAAAGATATTTCATTATTAAGTATGTCCAGCGTAAACACCTACATACAGATCACCTCCATTAAATATATATATGCACACATATATAATAGATCCACCAATAACTAAAATGTTTCATATTTCACCATTAAAATACAAATTAAATATCTGAATTTCCACAGAAATGTTTTTAATTAGAATTATCAGACATTTGTAAATAGGATTTATCCATAGTTTCGTATGCAGGTTAAGTATAATAACCTTAGAAATGATAAATTTTCGTTTTCTCTCAGGGTCGAAAATTCGTAAATTTACAAACTAATTGAATAACCAATAAACGTAAATAAAATTTTAGAAATGATAAAATAGCTAAAACAAATTATCATGTGTGAATAAAATTCTAGAAAAAAATCATTCATCAATTAATAGCTGTATCGCAACAACTAAAATGAAAATTCATCTTAAATTAGAAAATATGAAATAACTACATTTCTTTAATGCGTAATTCATACTAACTCGGTATGACAATTTTTATTCCCATGAATAAAATATAGCAATATCCGTTTATCTAAAATGTTGCAGCAGTCATATATATTTTGATATAAACATACGTATCCAAAAATAAAGTATCGCTTCTTTTCAAAAGCTAATAAACTCGCTGTTTACAAGCCGATAGATACAGGAACATCAGCTTTTCTTTCCGCCGCGCATATAAATCGTCTAATTATATTGACACATTTAAAAAAAACAATTCATCAAAAAAAAAAAGACTCCGAATACGAGGGAAAAAAACTTATTTTGTTTTTGGCAACAAAAGAAACATAGTTACTTAAATTCATCCTTACAGGAAAGAGGAACAAAGTAGAGCGGACAAAATGCTTACTTTTTAGTGGCAACAATGAACTGTTTTTTGATAATTTTCAGCTTCTTTTTAAAAATCTCCAAATCAACATTTCTACTTGTTATTGAGTAAAGAGAAATTATATTAGCCACCCAAGGGACTATTGTTTTAGTTGGATCACTTTTGACGTATCAGATCTCTTTTAAGTTTTTTTTATCGTTTGCTCCCATTTTAATTACGTTTAGCTGATCTAATAATTTATCGTTTCTTAAATTTTAATATCGGAAAAGTTTCATATTCACCATTTCTCGATATTTCATCAATTACTTTAATTCTTATATTTAATTGAGAAATTTAATAATAATTTTTCAAAAAAGCCACCTTGGAAGGGGGCTAAATGGGTTCTTTGCACAGACCTTTTCAATTTAAATTTGTCTATCATAATTTGAAAATGCTATTATTTTAGTTGGATCTTTCCAAACTCACCTTCAAACTTCATATCAAATCAATAATTGACAAATACGAAATCCATAACTGTATACCTTTAATAGGCAGAAATTCAGTACTAACTCTTGCTGATCAAGTTCTTCTTTATAAACAAGTAATCCGCCCTATCCTACTTTATGCTTCCCTACTGGGGGACATTAAAAAAATACAAGTCCTTCAAAATAAAATCCTCCACATGATTACTAACTCACCTTGGTATGTCAGAAATTCTGTCATACACAAGGGGGATCTCAATATCCCTCCTATTATTAAACACATCAACTATCTCTCTAGAAGATTCTATAATAGACTAACAAATCATAATAACCCTCTAACAAGGGCCCAGTTAATTTTTGCTCTCAATAATGGAACTCATGCCTACCCTACCAATCTTGCAATAATTATTTCCATTTAATTCCCTCCTAACACTTTGCATTCCAACTCAGGCCCTTTTAATTAATTCCTTTATCACTCCTTCAATAGCCTCTTTCTTCTCACTCTAAGACCTATATCATCATCTATTTAGCTTTCCATCGGCTGTTTGATATCCTTTCTACCTCCCATCTCTTGAACAAGTTTGCTGACCTTTGCTATACGCCCAGCCAAACAAGAACCATTTTTACTTTTCCTTTCCTGCTTCAGCTTTCACATCATTAAAAAAAAAGTTTAAATAATATTTTATTTATTACTATTTTATTTATTGTAATTTTACAATAATAAGAATAAAAAAATAATCATATAAAGTAATACTCTCCTCTTGCTGACGATTCAACATAGTCTATCGAAGGCACTGAAGGGCTAAAAAAATGATATAAATATATTTATAATCTGAACTTACGATAAGATTAGTAAAAAAAAAATTTTTAATCTATTAAAAATCTCATCCTTATTATAAGTAATTCATTCACCCACTTTCCTATCCTCTTTCCTCTCCCTTTCCTTTAATGTTTTTTTTTAAATTCATTTGTGTATTAAGCACATTTTAATATGCTTGTTTTAATTCTAAAAAAAAAAAAAATCAAGACTTCGATATGACTCAGAGTAGAGTCCACCGGACTGGCACTCGTCTCTACCTGATTGATGTTGTCAGCTGGATTATTTTTGGCACACCACATCATTTTTCAGTTTTTATCGTTTGCTTCAATTTTAATTAAATTAGCTTGAATATAGTAAGTTTATTAATTTAACGTTTGCTTTCATTTTAATTACATTTAGCTTAAATGTATTTAGTTTAATAATTTATTGTTTGCTTTAACTTTAATTGCATGTACAGTAGGTCGAAAAAATAGTTGAGCACCTTGATCCCTTTAAAAATTGATTGGAAACGGAAAACGACTTGAAATGTATCGAGGCGTAACTCCCAAAGCGTGTTTTCATCCTCATGGGACGTCAACATTCACATTTTCCTTCCTTTCCGCTCCACCTTACCATTTTATTCACATTCATTTTCCTTTCAAAATACGTGCACTTTTGGATCTACTTTTCATTATTTAAGCTCTTATTTACAATATTTTCAGTACAAATAAAGTAAAGAGCTATGGTATTGTATTCTTCTGCTCAATTTTTTTTTCACGCGGAGAGGCGAGAAAGTCAAACCGATGGTTACTCATTCCTACCAAGATGGGTGGTTTGAGTAACTATCATGACACATTTAAAAGAAACAAAAAAGTTTTATTGCCTGCACCCTTGTACAAATCCAATGGGTTTTTACAAGTTTTAAAAAATTACATTCCAATCTTGGCACAATGCGTATTTTGAAAAAAAAAGGGACAGAGTCGACACAATTAGTCGACTCGATCTCCATTTTTCGGTAAATAATCGTTCAAGTTTTTCAGTCCATTTTAGTCCATTTGACACAGTTTATGTTGCAAGTCCTAGTTTATCTGTTCGATATGCTGCAAACACAGAGGGAATCGGTAGACTTTCGCTTGACAGCACTTGGAAGTGTTTTCCTCTGCATGCATGCCGTCGTGATGATGGGTGGGAACGACGGTACCACACGAATCTCGGTACCTAGGCAGGTGATCCACCGACACGACCAGTAATCCATACGAGGTAAAGAGATGCTGCTGCTCTTGCCCTTGACCAGCACCACACCTCCATCCCTTAAGTCCAGGTGACAGTACAGTTCCCAAGTGCATTACGACAACCTCTCGAAGGGTACTTCTCGGGATGTGAAGCGGCCGGTGAAGGTACTGATGCGTCCACAGGTGGGTATACCGGTTCTTGGAAGTCATCGGCAGGTGGGAGTGGTCTACGGTTAAGACGAACTCTTCGGGATTGGATCCATCCTCAGGGATGCGGGCCAAGGCAATCTTAATAGGCATGGGTCACTTAACGCACTGAAACACGTTGGTATGAGAAAAGATGGAAATTCGAGATATATTGAAGGAGCTCCGAGTCAAAAAAAATCAGAATGACTGGCTGCTGCAAGCGACTCGCCTTTTATACGCTGGAGGAGTGGATGTGTGACGTGAGGGCGCATATTTTCGCTGGTGGTGGTTTTTCATGGTTGAGGAGACACAACATCCTTTCGCTTACGGATGGCTTCCATGGTTGAGGAGGCACAATACCCAGTCATCATAACGTGAAAGTCCAACCACGTTAACAATCCTACGTTACACATCAATAAAGCATTTTCTGTACGTAAAAGCACTCGTGAATTACAGAAATACTCCAACTTTAAACAGATACACTCAAATCTTCGCTTATTGTGTGTTTTGAAAAAAAAGGGACCCAGTTATCAAAACACTACTAGATCCCCCTTTTTTCCGTAAAAATGTCCTTTTTTAAAAAGATTTTTAGTCCACATTTGAGTTTTCGTCACCATTCTTCATTCACCTGATTCCATCGGGGCAGGTATTTGGCAAACCGCTGAGCTTTGACCATCACACATTCGGAGATGTTCTCCTCTCCGTGACGTCTCTCTGCAATTGGCGGGGCAGAGTATCATCCCACAACTCTTTGAATTTGGGGAGGCTATCCAAACTGGCTGCAGGGATCTTGACGTATGTAAACAGTTTTTGCTGGTCTAACCCTTTGACCACGACGATACCACTTTCTCCCTGGTCCAGGTGGTGATATAATCCCCTCATACAAAAGTCTCAGAGCTCAGGTTGGATGCTGCCAGGAATCTGCAACGGCAGATGAAGGCAGTTGTTGATTCACCTGTTGACCCTCCAATCGTTCAATTTCATTAAGAGGTAGGATTAGTCCATCGCAAGCGTCGGACATCGCTTGCAGAGGACATCGGGGTCGGAATCATTTTAAGGGATACGGGCAATGACAATCTTAATAGACACGGGTTTTCCACCACGGAACAAGAAGTTGACTAAGGCAAAGAAAGCTACTTGAGGTATTATAAGTGAATGAAAGCTCTGAATAAAAATCAGAATGTCTTTTGCTGCTCACGACTCGCCTTTTATACGCTTCAGCAGCGGATGTGTGACGTGAAAGGAGGAAACGGCCTCCTATTGACTGACGCTCTGAGAATCGTATGTTTGCAAGACAAATTTCCATGGTTGAAGAGCCACAACTCGGGCATCATAAAGTAAGAGTCCAACCATAGGAAACATCACTAGCAAAGTCTTTTATGCATGTAAACACAATCGTGAATCTCAAGTGTTTAAATGTATTGCAGACCAGTTTTGGCATAATGTGTGTTTTGAAAAAACGTGTTTTTTAAAGTTTTTTAGTCTATATCAGAGTCCGTATCAGGGTATTCATATTCGTGAGTGAAATGTTACAAGTATCGGACAAACTTGAGCACCTTTATCATGCTGCATTCGGAGATGTCTCCTCCCACGTGCACCTCTTTGTGCAGATTGTGCGGGACATCAGAATCCCAAATGTCACTATATTTGAGCAGGTGGTTAATGTTGATCACCCGTAGTCCGCATGAGGACAATATTTTTCGTTGATCCTCCCCCTTGACAACATCAGCCCCTCCTTCTTTTTTCAGGCATCGGTAGCGATACAACACACTCCATTTGTGGTAGTTCATCGGAAGACTTCCAGGTACATGCAACGGCAGGTGGATCCATTCGGTAATCCATCCGTTGGTCCGCCAATCTTTGGAGGTTATCGGTAACGTGGAATGGCTCCGTAATGACTTGCCCTTGAGGCTCAAACCCATCGTCAGGAATCGTGGTCAAGGCAATCTCCACAGGCACAGGCTCTCCATGGGGCTGAAACACGTTGGTGTGAGCAAAAAATTCAAGACGAGGAGTTGTAATGAAAGGAGTTCTGAGTCAAACCAGAATGTCTTTTTCTGCTGCAGTTTCGCTTTTTATACCCTGCAGGAGCGGATGTGTGACGTGATAACAGATCCTGTTGCTGGTGGAGGCTTTCATGGTTGAGGAGGCACAAAATCCTGTTTCTTGCAGATAACTTCCATGTTTGAGAGCATATAATATGAACAATCATCAGCAAAGCCATTTCGGCACGTAAAAGCCCGCATAAATAATAAAATCATAAGTTTTTAAAAGGATACGTTCCAATCTTGGTGCAATATTTTGAAAAAAGGGGGAACAAGTTGACTAGGTTCCTCTAAAAACGTCTTTTTTTTTCAAAAAATTCCGTTCATACTTTTCACTTCCATTTCTCGGGTGACGATTTGTACACGGCTCAGGTATTTGGCGTATCGATAGCTTTTCACCAACGTACATTCGGAAATGTCCCCATCTTCGTGAAGATCATCGTACAAATGTTCGGGCAAGGTTATGTCGTTCAAGTCCCTGAATTTCGATAGAGTATCCAGGGATATGGTTTCCAGTCCATGGTCTCTAAACAGTTTTTGTTGGCCGCACCTTTGGCGATAAGGAGGCCATCTTCCCCATTCGCCAGGTATCCAACTTTAACACTCACAAAGAAAGGGAGATGCTGCACTGGCATACTTTCAGTGATCTGCTGAGGATGACGTAAGGATTCGTTGATGCACTGGTTGTTTCGCCTGTCTTTGGACGTCATTAACAGGTCGCTATGGTCCACGGTGATGGTGATTACCTGCAGATCACTGCCATCGATCGGGATGGTGGCTAGAGACAATTAAACCGGCATGAGACTTCCCCGATAGTAGAAGAAGTTTACGTATGCTAAGAGAATGACTCGAAGGATGTTGAATGTATGAGAGAGAGCATTCTTAGTAAAAATCAGAATGTCTTTTTCTGCTGGTGTTTCACCTTTTATACTCTTCAGGAGAGGAAATATGACGTCAAACGACACATTTGGCTGCTAATTGGACAACGCTTGCTGATGGGAGTGTTCCACGTGTCTCCAAAGTCCGTTTCTATCCTTGGGGACACACGATACGCCAGGGGGGTAGCATCCTCCCGATGCATTTCCCAAAAATCCAACCTCGTCAGCCAACGAGCGTAGGCCTCTGCCAACCTCCATTCTAAAAAAACAATGGGATGAGGATATTGCTGCACTCAATCCCGATGATAACTCATTATGGTGTAAAGCCAAATTCTTTAGAAGACCTCCTCAAAACATTCCGCCCTTAAAGGGCGCAGCCGGTAGTGTCGCACTTTACCCCATTGAGAAGGCAGAGGTAATTGCCAATAATCTTGAAGTTCAATTTTCTCCAAACCAAGACATCGAAAACCCCAGAGTTCTCGGCGCAGGTAACACATGCAGTACAAAACTTTCTCACCACACAGGCCGTAGCTCGACCGGTAGCATCTCCGCAGAGCGAAAACGCAGCACCCGATGCTGCGGACACAGACTGGGCGGGTGACAGCTTCGCGGCTCCCTTCCCCTTTTTCATAGAACCCACCAAGACGACGGAAATTTCGGCTTACATAGACAAAATTAAACCTCGCAAGGCTCCTGGGGCAGATGATATCACTAATCACATGATTAAAAATTTTCCTCACAAATATTTAGTTTTCTTAACTTATTTGCTTAATTGCATGTTAAGAAATTTTTATTTTCCGGACAACTGGAAAACAGCCATGGTGGTACCGATCCATAAAAGCGGATTGGCACCTGACATTCCCCAAAATTACAGGCCAATTTCTTTGCTTAGTAGCTTAAGTAAAGTATATGAATTTGTAATTCTTCGTCGCCTGAATCAGCATATCGCTGCGAATAATATTATTATCCCGCAGCAATGTGGCTTCGTATCAAAAAGCAGTACTGTCCACCAACTTTTGCGAGTCACAGAGCTGATTCACACAGGCTTCGAAAAATCACTCACCACGAGTATACTTTTCTTAGACGTAACCAATGCTTTTGACAAAATCTGGCACCTTTGACTTATTTACAAGCTCATGCGATTAAATTTCTCATAAAATTTAATTCGAATCCTTCACTGCTATCTCTCGAACCGAACATTTAGAGTTCGGATAGCACACACCCTCTCCACTGCTCACCAATCAGATCATCTGTCCCGCAAGGAAGTCTGCTTGGCCCCACCCTCTTCAATTTGTACGTGAATGATATCCCTCAGACTACTAACACTCAGTTAGCGCTCTTTGCTGATGACACTGCTGTGCTGGCACAAAATAAGAGTATGCCCGTCGTCATCTCTTATTTACAACAACAAATCTCCCAGCTAGAGCTTTGGCTCATGAACTGGAAAATCAAAGACAATGCGTTCAAGAGTGCAGCCATCTTGTTCACGAGGAAACTGAGACCTCAAAACCTGGCAACACTAAACATTTTTGGCCAACCAGTGCCATGGGTACAAAATTATAAGTACCTCGGGTGCATTCTGGATTCAAAATTAACCTTTTCGAAACACATTGAGCTCACTTGCGACAAAGTGCGAGAGGCTCACTTTCAACTGTATAAACTCATTGCTCGAAAGAGCTCCTTGGCGATCAGACACAAAGTTTTGCTTTACAAAACCATTGTAAGACCGGTCATCACGTACTCATCTCAAATTTGGGGAGCAAGCGCTATGATTCATCTTAAGAAATTGCACACCGCAACAAATTCCTATATTAGGAAAATGGTAAACGCTCCCTGTTCGGAATGAAGTCAACTATAGAGATCTTCAAATTGAACCAATAATGCCATTTATCAAAAGGCAATCTAAAAACTTTTTTGATAAATTACCAAACCACCCCAATGCGCTACTGAGGTCGCAACCAAATAACAAGATCAATCCGAGGCGTAAGACAGCTGTCAAACGCCCCAGAGCCCTTCTCGAACAATCGTTCAAAAACTTTCCCAAAATCAATAGGGCTCACAATTCGCAGCCTCAGTACCTCATTTGGGTTACAAACCCAGTACAACAAACTAGCGGTGTAACCTGGGCATCCGCAAGTACTGTTGTATTTTTCTAAATTTTTCTAAATTTTTTAATTTTAATTTTAAATTTAATTAAATTTTTTAATTTTAAATTTAACTCAAAATAGGTCTATTGGCCTTTCTTTTAGCTCGCTGATGGACCCCCAAACTCTGCTTCCAGGATTATTCAAAATCTCCATTTGACGGAAATTCTTCCGCCACACCCATTTAAAAATTCTCTCCTTCATTATTCAAAATTACTATCACCGACTTCATTCCGCGCGAGTTAGGTCATCATTTTGTCAAAATTAAACCTTCCGATCCCCAATTTTTCCACTCACATAACTGTTTTCACTAAATTTTATGTTCGAATGGTATCGAAGGACTTTTTTCATCTCCCTTCTTCCTTCGGAGAAAAATCAGCCTGCTGACATATTCTCCCCCCTCTCTCTCTCCTAGAGCATTCGACCAATCAGAACGCTCCTTTCTTTCCACGCTTTTCCCACCTTCCCCTGGGCTCGATCATTCGAGACTGGTGCAGCGGGGAAATAGGTTGCTACTCCGGAGCTCTCGCTTGACCGCCTCGCTGCTCCCGAGGGGAACTGGCTTTGCTCTATGCACCCGGTTGGCGGGCGTATATTGTTGATCTTAGAAAATTTTCTATCTTTTAACATTTTACGTAACTCTCTTAATTTTCTCTTACTCAATAGCTCTGATGTGGAGGCCTCTCCCACTCTGGGGAGAGGTACTCCGTAAAGTTACACACCTTCGAACTCGCCTCTGCCAACCTCGTACAGGGCATCACTTCCACAGGATAGGCATTCAGATGCATAGGTTGAAATACGTCCCCTACGTGGCGGGACAGGCAACGACCGAGTTGAAAAATGCGCAATTCCACATTCTGATCCCACGTCAAATCCAATTGACTCGTAAAGACGACCACCATTTTTCCAAACATGCGGGGAATGTGAACGCCAAAGTTGGGCTCAAACAAAACGAGGTAAGGATTGTCGGATTCGCAATACGTTTCGCGATTCAGTCTCCGACCCACATATCCAAAGACAATGGTCGTCCGATGCCAACATTTTTCTAACAAATTTTGTAGCGAAACCACTTCTTAAGTCTTGCTTTGTCAGAAAATGACACTTAAATAGTGGAAAGAATATTCATTCCAAGCTTTTGAGTCGTTCAGAAATACTTGTGAATGAACAGTATTTTTAGGAGCATCAAGATTTGAAAAGCCTATTCTCAAGATTGATGTTTTTTGGACAAAAAATTGCACAAGTTTAAGGTAATAATCAGTTATATTTACAAAAAAAAAAAAAAAAAAAAAAAAAAAAATATTTACATGACATATTTACAATTTTTTTTTTATTTCAGGTAATTTTTACAGACTCAAATCTATAAGTAAGATGGGTTTGAACTCAATCTGACAAGTTGTGACGGCGAACTATTCCTATTCGCCTCTTGTGCTATAACTAAACTCAAAGTACTAACGCTAAAAGTCAATAAAGCGTTCAAGAAGACGTTACACAGATTTCACACACTATGTTTATCGACAAATTGCTTATATAACGACAAATGTTACCAGCTCTCCCCAAATATCGCCTTAAATATATTAACTTGATCTACCAATATCAAACTAACAGTCTCATCAATACCGTAAAGTTGTGGCTGTCTTGACTTCTAACTTTCACTATGCAGCCGATACTTTGTAACAATTCTCGGCCCCGTCTTCGACTCTGGAACAATTGCCAAAAGCTAGAACCACTCAATCTCTTTCATGTGTCTCAAGCTTAATTTATACAATTCCTATCTCCTTCGATTCACTTTATTTCTACCAGCTTGTAATTTAAATATTCACGTTTCATTTTTGGTTGGGCAAAGGTTGTTAAGAAAAAGCAAGTAATCTTAATTAAAAGTCCTCAAGGTTTGTGAAGAGAAAACCACGAATAGCTAGTGTCACAACCCCTCCCCAGAAATGAAACGTGATTTATCGTTGAGTAAAATAACCAAGCGTGAAATTACGATTAAATTAAAGTTCTAATTCACTTAATAATACGTTGAAAAAAAAAAGCTATACTTTCCCGATCTTAAGTTCCTCCTTATTGCTAAACTGCTACTAAATTGCTAGTCTAAGGCGAAATCTAAGAAGAGCTTACAAAAAATGCTGTAAGTATACATAAAATTGTATATTATATCCTTTATTAATACATTTAATCTTTTTGAGCTTCTTAATCGTCCTCAGTCGGATAATCAGTAATTCTTCGGCTCCTTTCTAAGGATGAGCTCAGGGTCTGGTACCCTGAAATGGATTACACTACACATAATTCGGCTTCATATTCAACATAATTAAACTCTATCATTCATGTAAATGCACCACATTTTTCACATAACATACAAGGAATTGATGAATGACGCGATCTGGTCAAGAGACAGAACAATGCAAAATGCGAACTTAACGCAGCGCTAAATGTTAATAGTAGTCGCTATCCCTAATTACGTCGCGAAGTGACTAGATGTACAACATATAAATACAATTATGAAATGACTATATATATAATTTACGAACAGTAAATAACAAGACAGCTAATCTTAAAAAAAAAAACAAGTCGATGCGTAAACAAATGTTATACTTTAACAAATGTTTTAAGTATGAAAGTCCCAATCTTTAAAACTAAAATTCACAACTTTCCATCTGGAAAGATCACCAACTTGGTGATTTATAATTGAAAAAAAATTAAAACTTTCGATTAATGTCCGCTGCTTTTATTGGCGTAAGAGCAAAAGTTGCTCTGCCGCATTGGAACTCAAGCCGCAGAACCAAAGACTTGCTCTCCTAAAAATATCTTCTCGTCTAATGAAAATAATAAAGAGTGATACAACCTTATATTTGTTGTCTTTGTGGGGTCCGACTTTACTTTAGAGAGACGATACTTCTCCTAATAGGCTCTCTGGCGTTGTGTAGGTATCGCATTCCATCTCTCTTCATTGAAGGCTCGTTCCTCTGCCGAGATGATGCTCTTCGGTGTCTGTCGTTTCTGCTGCAGAGGTTGTAAGGGCTTCTCGCTTGCTGTGGCTGGCTTGTGGTGGGTTCTCTTCAACTTCTCGGATGTAGGAGGCACCTGTTGACTGCTCCTCCCGGGTAGTTGTATCCTGCCGCCCTCTGCTCAACGGAACTGGAGACCGCTTGACATGCCTTGTATTATGTAGGGAGGACGTTGGTTGTCTTTTCCTTCTTGTGATTAACATTTGGGGGGTCGTCCTTTTTCGAAGGTGGGGTTGAACTCTTAGATAAGGCCTTTTTTGTTGATCTATTCTTATTTCTGTTGCATTGTCAGTCGAGATCTATTAATTTACCTAGGAAACGTCTCTTTCGAGGCCTAACATTATTACTCGCAATTGAGGTCTTCCGCTTCGTTTGTGGTACTCGGCGGTCTAGCATCATTTTACGCTTGGGTCTAACTGACTGTGGCTCGGGGTATGCTTTTGTAACTAGATGGGTGGAAATAATTTCGGATTGATCCATTCGACTGATAAGGGTTCCCAAGCATGAGACACGTGCAAGATGTCAAATGAACACATAAAGTCCTTGAATGAGGTCTGGCCCAACGATGGTAAAGGTAGGAACCCCGAAAATGAGAGAATGTGTCAAATGACTGGTCCCGAGCTATGCTCCTTTCCTGCCATCCAACACATTCTCCCATTTTTCTGGGGGTCAACTCCCCTCGTTCATGCATCATCATCATTATCAAACAGCAATGGATTGAGGTGCCTGCAGAGCGGGCAAGTGTTGCTGATACTCATGTGATTCATCAGACACGGGTGAGGTAAAACGTGTTCACACACAGTTTTCTTGGTCCAACGCATCGTTTGTATGCAGATGACACAATTGTCCGAAATTTCAAAGATTGTGTGGGGTCACTTGTCTCCGTAAATGGAATCCAGCAACGTCTGAGACTGCTTGATAAACTGGGGAACAATTTGGTGTCCATGAACTTCCCAAGCCACGCGGGAAGCAGGTATAATTTGGGTTTTCCATCCATATGTCATGCAAAAAGGCTCCATGCCCCTTTTCAGCAGCTTCTTGCATATCATCATTTTAAAACTCTGCCAATTCCAAGTATACGAGTCGTTGAAAATCAAGCACATCGTCAAATAATCGGGCAGCAACTGTCCCAACTGCGACAAGGTGCTATCTCGGTAAGAGGTGATAGATAATATTTCGGAAGGCTCCAAGTGATTTAATTGTTGCCTAAATTTCACAAAAAGTATACAAACTCGGTGAGGTCGGGACGTCGGTAGTTGAATGAATACCACATAGCCAAATCTTTCTTCGTCTTTCATCTTGCAAAGCATTAGCAATATAATGATTCGGCTCACTGCGGAGCCTGTTTTTATAGGGAGAGTTGCACGAAAGTGATTTCTGATTGGTCCATGCCACTAATTGGGGTCCCCAAGCAGGAAAAATGTAACAATTTTAAGGGGGGGGAATACGCATGGTTCTCATACATTCAGACATTGGATCTGACCACTTTGATCGGTGCCCCGAAAACAAGAGAAATAATTCTTTTCCAATGTTTCATCATACACACCATCATACATATGTTTCAAGTATGATTGTGTGTATGATTAAAAAAAAAGACACTAATGTCACTCACATTTTTTATTGACACATTTAAAGGTTGGTTGCAAAGAAAATGATACAAATTTTTTATTGAAACATTTAAAAGTTGGTTACAAAAGAAACGACCCGAATCAATTGGGTTTGGTCTGATGGAACCCACCATATTTTGGGAAGATGGTTTGGATACAACATGACAAATTTTCCCACTACGGGTTTTATCTGAGTGGTCTCGATTGTCTCCTTTCTCAATAATAAACGCACGTCCTCCTCGGATGGCTCTGATTTCCTGACCTTCTTTGGGATGCTACAGGGAGGTGTCTCCAGGGGTCTCTTTCGGTGGCAGGGAAGAAAAGGGGTCGTCTCCACAGGTTTCCGGATGATGGACTCAGGAGGAGATGGATCAGAAAGGGTTTCAGGAGGGGTAGGAATAGTTTCAGGAGATGTATTTATTCTTTCCAGAGGAGTAGGAATTGTTACAGGAGATGTAACTATTATTTCCAGAAGAGTAGAATTGTTTTCAGGAGGTGTATCCATCCTTTCAAGGGAATAATCTTGGCAATGACAAGGGAATAATCTTCGGCATCCTCTCAGCGGAATTATATTCGGATCGACGTAAATCACTTCCGAGTATTGGGCCTCCAACCAACGCTGGTGTTACAAACTCCTGGATGTATTTCCAAACCAGGATGTCATTGTTTGTATGATGCCGCCGAGCCATCATAGCACACCAATCCGTTCAAGACAGGGGAATTTTTGAAACTCTCCACAAAAAGGTCCTTCATTTGTGGCACAAAGGCATACCCAATGTTTAATGCTTCTACAAAACTGGAACCCAACGGGACATTTTCAGCAGATAAAATATTGTATATCACATTCGGAGGGACTAGTTGAGTCCTTTTGGTGATGATCGGTTGTCCTTGAGGAAAGACAAAACATCTTTGCCTCGAACGACCACATGTTGAATGCGTTTGGCAAAGAATACACACC
The DNA here is from genome assembly GCA_019974015.1 of Nephila pilipes. Classification (NCBI taxonomy): domain Eukaryota; kingdom Metazoa; phylum Arthropoda; class Arachnida; order Araneae; family Nephilidae; genus Nephila; species Nephila pilipes. Next base: position 652,964 of record BMAW01034015.1, read on the forward strand.
AGTCTTGTTCAAGAGAGCAGCAACGTCCACTAGTCGAAAGGAAATTTTACCACCTCTTCCAACAAGGGTGGCCAGAGAAGACTTTTGAAGAAGCAAAAGTTGGAACCACAATGGTGTCCCCAAGTCAAGAAACACGAAGCGTGGGTAAAGGGGAAGGTAAGGTCTCTCTTTTATAAACGTGTAGGCTCACTCCAAAAAAATTTTCCAGCTCAGAAAACAAATTTTCAACCAGAATATTTTTTTTAATCGGCTGAAAATTTTTTCTCAACGGCCAAACAGTTTACAGTGAGCTCAATTTTTTTTCCTTCTCCCTAATCTCATGTTTCATTTTCATTTGGATACACAATTCCAAGCTTGAGTTATTTATTGAACCAATACATGCAATGTATGGCTTATACTGTGGTTCCCTCATATTTAAAAATGTATATTGTTTTTTCGAAACACATGGGTTTTGGGTCCATATTCTTTGGTAATTTGTTTCATAAAGCCATTTTAATTATTCTTTTGTTCAAACACACCATGTTTGGGACCATACTCTGGTAATTTGAATCATAAAACCATAATATTTCAAGATTTTATTTGAAACACTTGTTTTTACAATAACACATTTGTTTGTTTGACCAAATTTTATTTGAAACACACCAGTTTTTGTTAGTTTGACCAGTTTTATTTAAAACACACTTTTAGACCATACTCTAGTAATTTGTTTCATGAAATTTAAAAATTTTTTAATGTGAATGCCCCTCCACGACCACGACCCGTTGCATTCACGTTTGAACTTTATCGCTTGTTTCAAACTCACCAGTTTTGTTTTAAGTACCATTTTTGTTCAACCAATTTATTTGATTTGACCTATATTTGTTTCAACATGCCAGTTTTTGTTTCAAATACTTTTTTTTTTGTTTTGGCCAACATTTGCTTAAAACACAACAGTTTTTTGTTTGTTTGTTTAACTGTTTCATTTGTTTCAAACAAACATTTTTTGAATGATACTCTAGTAATTTGTTTCAAGAAATCTTAAAATTTTTTTATGTGAATGTCCCTCCACGACAACGACCCTTTGCATTCATCATTTTTATTAGATGACCATTTTATGCGAATGTTGGTAAATTTACGTAACGCGTTTTTACAATAACACGATACAAACACGTCTAATGACCATATGAACGCGGAGAAATGTGTAGAAAAGGACGCGTATTACGGTAGAGGAAATATACGATATAGAGGCGGATCAAATGCCATAAATGAACACGGAGGATGGTAAAAGATACGCAATATGTTAAAAGTATTTGCATGAAGTGCAACAAACGGTAAAAGATACACAATACGGTAAAGAGTTTCCATTAAGTGCCACAAACGGACGCCGAGAACGGTAAAAATGTTTGCATTAAGTGCCCCAAAACGTCGATATCATAAGAAAGAGTTTGCATTAAGTACCACAAGACGCGGATATGGGTAAAAAGCGTAACTAAGAACGTGGAATTTTTGCATTCATCTGGTATGAATGTCTTACCACTCTCCTGAAAAGGAAAAAAAAAAAAAAAAAAAAAAAAAACATTATTTAATTTCAACGCACAAAGTACCTGAAAAAAAAAGAAAAAAAAAACATTATTACATTTTAACAAAAATATTTTAATTTTTTAAGTGAATGTCCCACCACAGCCCCGATCATTTGCGTTCACTTTACTCCAGTTTTTTTCTGTTTGAATACACCAGTTTTTTTTTTTAGTTTGAATACACCAATTTTTAGTTTGAACACACCAAGATTTTTTTATTTGAATGTATCAGATTTTTTTTGTTTGAATACACCAAGTTTTTTTTAAACGCACCAATGTTTTTGTTTTACCGGATTATAGTCCATTTGAATACACACCTTAAGCATTATTTTTAACCAGGTTGCAAATTGACACACATGTATTCTTCAATCAAAAGAGACACGCTGTTGTAAAATCAACACTTTACAATGATATTTGCTCCCAGCTTCACCTGAAAAGAAAACACATAAAATGCTTTTGGGTTTAATTCAAAGATGTATTACTTTGTGAAATAAACAGACACATTAAAAGGAAAATTTCTTTTTTTCCTTCCTTCCAGCTCGGTCAGGCAACTCAAAAGAGACACTTGCATACGTTTTGGGGGAACATACTTTCAATCCTCGAACTTGATTCTCACCTCTGCTTTCAGGAAAAGAGGAAAAAGAAGGGAAAAGAAAAGCAGAGACACATTTATTTTAATGGACAGAGCAGAAGGCAAAAGCTGAGTGAGCAATTACTGTTGATTGCTTTCCAAACTTTGATCACTCAACGTACATTAGGCATGGCATCCGGCTGAGTTCATCAGAGCATCAGCTGTTTTTCTGGCTATTTGTACTACCGTCGAACACAGTGTTACCTCAACGAGCAAACCTTCCGAGTTACCCAAGTTGTCTCGGCGGCTCACTACAACACCAAGGGGGACAGTGAGACCGAGCCCTTTTCCCGAAGGAAGCAACAAGAGCCGGGCAAAGCTGTACAGGTCAGCACCTGGATGCCATGTTTGGGAGAGCATTTCACCACGGAACCCGTGGTTTTGTGTACGTGACAGGTGACATAAGAAATTGCGGGAAATTCGTCTCGTCTCACACAGTAATCAAGAACAATCAGGAAAACAAGAACAAACAGGAAACAGTTATTTTAAACCAGCATGCATTCTTATCGGGTTACAGACAAATTTCTAAGCTGACCCTCCATTCCCCGACTCACGTTATCGGTACTCAAACCGCGGTTACCAGCATGCAACTAACCCTCTATTTACACACCTACTCGATGTGCCCTCGGTTTTGAAAGCCACGTGGTCAGGCCAGGGCTTCCAATCGGCTGCTTCTTTGAATATGACTTATCCCTACGGTTCCTCTTTCACGAAGAAGGAACGGAGAATAACACGTCCAATGCAAAAAATGAAGGAGAAAGGAGCAAAGTGTAAGGTTCACATAAAGTGAATCGATGAAATAATTGTAATCGTATTCTTATTACTTTATGTTATAAACAACGAATGTTGGCAACGTATGAATATAGTCGATAAGAGATGTAAACAGAACTATTACGCTTATTCTAATTAAATGTTTATTTTTACTAATCGTGATTATTTATGAACTAGTTGATTATAAACAAACCTTATAAAAGAGACCTAATGGGAGGGATTCTTTTGCGAAAAAAACTTGCATCAAGGTCGCCACAACAATGAGCATAATTTATTAGCTCTCAATGAGGGTCCCGTTTTTCGGGTTCGCTCGATGCCACAGCGCTTACAAAGCAAGAGTCAAACATTTTGAAAGGTATAGTTGAAAGAATGGTTACACTTTTTCCAATCCTTTGGTAAAAAGAGCCTCCGTCAGAAGTCATCCAGTCATGCCAAAGTCTTGTTCCAGACATACACTCAGAGACCAGTATGCATGGATTTGTGATCACCTTAGCGAACTTATTGCACATGAACGGGGATATCGGAACTATGCAATCAACGCTCTAGAAAAACGTTCGTAAGGAACACATTCTGGGCAGTGGCTCTAAACAAAGTAGATTCTTACTCCGATAAGAAGTGACAAAAAGGGGATTTAAACTCTTTCAGGAAAGGTAAAAGATTTGTGTCCATGGTAAAAATTCTTTCAGTCTGCTCCTTCGTTGACACCGTGAGGTTTCCAGAACAGAGCAAAAAATATGTATTTTTGAGCAGAAAGACAAAGAAAATCTGTTCCTTTGTTGGCACCGAGAGATTTCCACAGCATCTTACCAGAGGTCCTTCTTCATCGGTAGCAGAGGAGAGAATGAACTTGCCAACCAACGGATGATTGTCCAGAAAAACTATATATATATATATATATATATATATATATATATATAAAAGTGCTTTTTTACCAAGAGCAACTTGGAGATGGTCCCTTAATCTTGAGGGGCCACCGGTCTTCACCGGCCAGATCTATCGGCTTTGCTTGCCTCTTCCACGTCATCAACTGGGCTGGTCCTTCGGCGGGAGAGCAAGACTGCAAAGTGAGTTGAACGGTGCGCTGTATTTAAAACCAGTCCCACACTCTTTCCAAAAAGAAATTCAAGGTCATTCCATTGACTTAATGTTACCACAAGTCTAATGTCAAAGGACTTTTTCAGCATGCTGGGGTATCGAAAATGCATTGGAATCGGGCCTGAAACCCATATCTCGTTAAATTATGGTCAGATAAGGTCCAGACTTTTCCCGGGACGGGTCATGGGGAGCCCCTTGGTGGACCGGAAGTAGCTAGCACTCCCAAGGCCCAAAAGTACCATTTTTTATGTTTTTGATCCCCAAAAATTAGTACATGATCGCCAATACTTGATTCCAATGCAGGATGACGCTTAATAAAAATTCCTATCCCGTCCTTCCAATCTAATGACTGTCCGAGCCCCTGGTTCCAATTTTACGATAGCCAAGGCAGCCATTTTTTAGCCACCCAATGGGCTATTGTTTTAGGTGGATAATTTTGGCCTACTAGATTACTATTCAATTTTTTTATCGTTTGCTTCAATTTTAATTATATTTTGCTAATATAATATTCATTATTAATAATATATCGTTTGCTTTAATTTTAATTACATTTAGCTTAAATGTATTCTATTTAATAATTTATCGTTTCCTATAATATTAACATATGAAAAGTTTACTGTTGTCAATTTCTCAATATTTCATCGTTTATTTTAATTATTATATTTAATTGAGTAATTAATAGTTATAAAACAAATCGCTCCTTTGGTAGCTAAATATGTTCTTTGCGAAACTTTGCACATAACTTTTTTGAATGTATTCATTCATTTCACCATTAATCATCTTATTCTAATCCTTTTATATTCTATTACATAAATTAGAGTAGTTAAACTAAAATGGAATTTTATATTAGTTACAAGTTGAGTGAAATTTAATCTTTGACAAAATATTATAGATGAATACTTGAAAAATAAATTCTTTTCCAATTAATGTTACGGTCATCAAGAAGACAGTTTTTAACACAATAGAAACTATTCTAATCAGTTTTCATTATAAACTTTTCATTTTGAACGCAAAATGTAATGAATCTTTAATTTGTAAACTTACATTTGTTCTTAATACTTTTCCCTAGGAAATTTTGTTGACGCTGTATTCACTTTTATTTTTGCACGAATATGTGTGTCAAGAAATATACAACTATGTATTTGGAAAATTTGGCTAATATTCTTTCAGCATCTCTGTTATTAGTAATCAAATTTAAAATACTTATGACTTGTTTTAAAGTTCTCAAGACATAAAACTGTCAAAAAAGATACAACAATAAATAACTTTAAAAAAAAAAAAGATCAATATCGTTATGAGTTAGGATGATTATAAGACTTCCTTACTACGTAATACTTTTACCATACTGTGTCTGCTTTTACCATATGGTGTTCTTAAAATTCAGAAATATAAGAATATGCAGGTTTCACATTCGTGAACAAAATAATTTAATCACCATTTTATGCACAGATGAAATGTGATACTTATTAGGGAAAATATTTTAAAAAATATAAATTAGTAAAAACGAAACTTTTCTTTTTATTATCACGATATGATTACTATACATGACTATTTCTGATTAAAAATAATTTTTAAATGTTAAATACTTAATTTCAATTGAAGAAGCAAGATTTCAAGTTCGTAAAGATCAAACAAACAAAATTTCTATACGTTAAAATGTTAAAATTTTCCGTTTATAGTATATTTACAATTTGACGTGTATTAGTTCAGTTTTATTTCATATTTTTGAAAAAATAATTTAACCAATATTTATATTTTCTAAACATACTATATTTTTGTTCAATATTAACTATAAACATATTAAATATTAATTTAACACTTTTAAAAATGTAATGATCAAACTTTAATCAATTCTTAATTGATTATTGAAATTGTTCAAATGACGAGTTATTTCTCAATTAAAGGACATATTTTTTGTATAATTACGAAACTCGACAAGTTGAAAATTTTTGCATTTTTAATCAACAAGGCACGCTATTCAGGGATCCACTACGTGTTATTATTATTAATGTAATTAGTTAGATTCTAGATAATAATTCATAAATAGCTAGATGTAGTAACCCATTAAATCAATATCTCTATACATGAAGAACGAATTAGGTCACAAATTGACATCCAAACCTTCCGACCCTCAATTTTGTCAACTAACATATTTTTTTAAATTTAATTTATGTTCGAACGGTATCGATGGACTTTCCTTTTCTCTCCTTTTTTTCCCTCGGAGAAAAAGTCAGCTAGCTGGCGGATTCTCCCTTCTCTCTCTCTCTCCTCGAGTGTTCGACCAATCGGAACGCTCCTTTCTCTCCACACTTTTCCCACCTCCCCCGGCCTCGTTCATTCGAGACCGGTGCTGCGGGGAAAAAGGTGGCCTTTCCGGACCTCTCGCTCGGGCCGGGGGGAACCGGCTTCGTCCTATACGTCCGATTGGCGGACATATAATGTTGTCCGTAGTTTCTCTTCCTACCTTTTAGGGAACTCTCTTAATTTTCTCATATTTAATAACTCTGATGTGGAGGTATCTACCACTCTGGGGAGAGGTACTCCGCAAATTTACATACCTTCGAACATGAAGAACTGGGCGTTGCCATAAATAAAACAGCTTTACGTATCCGATCTGCTTTGCTCATATTTTTCTTTCTGTTACACAAATGATTGATTGATTATTTCAATTGATGAGATACGGAGTAACAATATTTATGATAACGGCTCAAGGAAATCAATGAAAACAATTTTTTAGTTGGTTGACAATGAAAGAGATGCACAACAGGTACTCGGAAAGAAGAAGAAAGTTTGTGTTTCCTTTCAGGTTTAATTCCTTTCTTGAGTATTTTATGGATTGTAGATAATAATCTAGATTCATAAAAGTTGTCGTGTTTCCCATTTCTCACAGAACCTATCTTCTCCCCTGCCTATCAATCAATCACGGTTTGTATACACCATGCCCTGGAAGAAACATTAATATTTCGCAATTTGTTCAACAGCAATTAAATCGATAGAAATGATTGATCTAAATAAATCAATATCATGATTGGTTTACCTCCACTTATGAAAATACCACTATCCATATATGAATACCAAAGAAACCAATACTTCACATAATTTCTACTATTTATCATTCCCCCAAAAATCTCATCAACCATAACGATCTAATCAATATCCTCTCAGACAAACCCACCGAAATTTTCATAGGAGACTTTAATGCGAAACATTCAACCTAGAACAGAGGCAGGGTAAACAGATCAAATAAAATTATTGTGCAAACACTAATAACTTCTAGATAGCTTCTCCCGACTCACCACTCACATTTCTTACAATAGCAATACTTACTCTATAATAAGTTTTGTTATCCTTAAAAACATTCCATTCTACAATATCGAAAGTGTTAATGAACTACCTAGAGACCTAGACCTATACTAATGGACATCTCTTTCAATAAAATTCCCCTTATCCCCCTTTGCACTCTAAAAACTACTAACTGGTTTCGATTTCAAGAAATTCTATATAATATCATAAAATGTAACCCCAGTATTAATAATATCTCTGAACTAGACCAATCGATTACATCCTTTTCTACTAATATCCAAAATGCAATCAACCATGCGAGTAATTCCAGATCCATCCAAAGACTCTCCCCCCAATATCAGAAACCTAATTAAAGAGAAAAATAGATACAGAAAACAATGGCAAAACATCAGATATCCTCCTTTGAAACCCATAATTAATAACCTCAAAAATCAAATGAAAAATTAAATCAATACCTTTAAAAACAAAAAAATGGGAAAACTTATTCCCCCAGCTTAACATCGAAGATAACTCCCTTTTCAATATGAACAAAAAAGAACTTTTCTAATAAATACTACAATATCTCCCAACTAATGGGGACAATAATGGTCTGGTATTCCCTGATAAAGAAAAAGCTGGTCAACTTGCCCATAATCTTGAATCCTCGTTCCAGAAAAATCCAACTCCATATGAAGATGATTAAATTGAAAATACAAAATCAATAGCTCAAAATTATCTTGAAGCCCATACCAATTTTAATTTCTCCCCCTCCTCACCTCCCCTTCTGAAATAGCTACCATAGTTAAAAAGCTAAACAAAAAGAAAGCCCCGAAGAGGATGACATTCACAATCAAGCCTTTAAATTCTTTCCTCCCAACGCACTTACTCATCTCACAAATTTTTTTTTAATAAATATCTCATGTTTGTCCATTTCCCACAAAAATGGAAATATGTAACAATTATTCTCTTCCTCAAACCCGGCCAAAACCGCTCCACTCCATTCAATTATCGACCTATCAGCATACTAAATTCTATTTCAAAAATCTTTGAAAAAATCCTGTTAGCCAGCATACTCGCTCATGTTTCCACCAATAATATTTCTCCAGATTCACAATTCGGGTTCGGTACTAACCACAGCATTGTTCATCAACTACTACGGGTTGAGAATGCCATTACTGAAGGATTTAATACCAAATAAGTCTCTGGAGGTATCTTCCTCGACATATAAAAGCTTTTGACTGCCTCTGGCTCGACGGATTGATCTTCAAACTAATCAAATTAAATCCTCCCCTAACTACACAATAGTCATTTTAAATAACTATCTTACAGATAGAACATTTCAAGTTAAACTTAATAATACTCTTTTTACATATACAAGCTGGTCAACCCAAGGAACTTGTAATTTCCCCAATTTACTATAATTTGTACACATATGACCTCCCTCAGAATCCCTACAATACCATCTGTTTATTCGCAGATGACGGAGCAATCCTCACCCAAGGAATAAATCCCAACAACGTAATATGTAAATTACAAAATAATCTAAAACAAATAGTATGATAACACAATGGGGGATAGCTGCAAACACTAATAAAACTAAAGCTCTCATATTTAGGAAAGGTCCCCACCCCTCCAATTAAAAAACTTAAAATTTCTTCATGATCAAATCGCTTGGGACTAAGAGGTCTAATACTTAGGAGTTGTCTTGGTCTCCAAATTCATCTTCAAACTTCATATCCAATCAATAATTGACAAATGCTGGCCCAAAATCCATAACTGTATACTTTTAGTTAGCAGAAATTCAGTACTAACTCTTGCTAACAAAGTCCTTTTCTATAAATAAGAAATCCATCCTATCCTGCTCTATGCTTCCCCTACTTGGGACCACATGCCACACCTACCCACATTAAAAAAATATAGGTCCTTCAAAATAAAATCCTCCACATGATTACTAACTCACCTTGGTATGTCAGAAATTCTGTCATACACAAGAGGGATCTCAATATCCCTCCTATTATTAAACACATCAACTATCTCTCTAGAAGATTCTATAAAAGACTAACAAATCATAATAACCCTCTAACAAGGGCCCAGTTAATTTTTGCTCTCAATAATGGAACTCATTCCTACCCTACCAATCTTGCAATAATTATTTCCATTTAATTCCCTCCTAACACTTTGCATTCCAACTCAGGCCCTTTTATTTAATTCCGTTATCATTCCATCAATAGCCTCTTTCTCAGTCAAGACCTCAGCCAAGCCTCCTCTCACTCCAAGATCTACGTCATCATCTATTGAGCTTTTCATCAGCTGTTTAATTATCCAGTCGCCATTCCTACCTCCCCTCTCTTGAACTAGTTCGCTGACCTTTGCTGTACACCTAGCCAAGCAAGAACAATTTTTACTTTTCCCTTCCTTCTTCTTCTACTTTCATAACAGGTCAATTGAAAAGTCCCTGGCATACCATAGTAAAACACATTTTTTTTGGCAAAATTAGTTTTTTTTTATTCAACATAATTCCCTTCAAGGGTGATACACTGATTATAGCGACCCTCCAACTTTTCGATACCATTTTTGTAGTACGATTTGTCCTTTGCTTAAAAATAGGCCTCAGTTTCGGCGATCACCTCTTCATTCGACGAAAATTTCTTCCCAGCGAGCATTCTTTTGAGATCTGAAAACAGGAAATAGTCGCTAAGGGCCAGATCTGGAGAATACGGTGGATGAGGAAGCAATTCGAAGCCAATTCATGGGGTTTTGCCATCGTTTTCATTGACTTGTGACACGGTGCATTGTCTTGGTGAAGCAGCACTTTCTTTTTCTTCAAATGCGGCCGTTTTTTGGTGATTTCGTCCTTCAAACGGTCCAATAACGCTATGTAATAATCGCTGTTGATGGTCCTTCCTTTTTCAAGGTAGTCAATGAAAATTATTCCATGCGCATCCTAAAATACAGACGCCATAACCTTGCCAGCCGACTGTTGCGTTTTCCCACGCTTTGGAGCGGATTCATCCTGTGCAGTCCACTCGGATGACTGTCGATTGGACTTCGGAGTGAAATGATGGAGACATGTTTCATCCATTGTCACATATCGACTCAAAAACTCGGGTTTATTACGCTTGATCATCTTCAAACATTGCTCCGAATCATCAACTCGTTGTTGTTTTTGGTCAAAAGTGAGCTCGCGCGGCACCCACTTTGCACAGAGCTTTCTCATATCCAAATATTCGTGAATGATATGATGTACACGTTCAGTTGATATCTTTAGAGTGTCTGCTATTTCATTCAATTTCAATTGACGGTCATTCAAAATCATTTTGTGGATTTTTTTAATGTTTTGGTCGGTAACAACCTCTTTTGGGCGTCCACTGCGTTCACCGTCTTCGGTGCTCATTTCACCACGTCTAAACTTAGCATACAAATCCTTGATGGTTGATTTTCCTGGGGCAGTGTCCGGACACTCGGCATCAAGCCAAGTGTTTGCTTCAACTGTATTTTTTCCCTTCAAAAAGCAATATTTTATCAACACGCGAAATTCCTTTTTATCCATTTTTTTCACAATAACAAAAGTTGCTTCACTCAAAATGCTATAATTCACAAATGATCCGACAGCTGTCAAATTTATATACGCATCTTTTGAGGGTTAGGGCTAACTAAAATACATATGGATTTAATTCTAGTAGCGCCATCTATGTATCAGGCGGGGGACTTTTCAATTGAACTGTTATAATCAAAAAAATTTTTGAATAATATTTTATTTATTACTATTGTAATTTTACAATAATAATGAAAAAAATTCTAAAAAAATCATATAAAATAATACTCTCCTCTTGCTGAAGATTAGACATAGTCGGGGAATCTTTACTTAGAGGGAAAGATTCCCCACATAGTCCATCCAACGCATTAAGTGGGGTAAAAAATGATATAAAATTTTATAATCTTATCTTACGATAAAAAACTTAGGAAGCAAAAAAAAAAAATCTAAATCTCTTAAGAAATCTCATCCTCATTGTAAATATTTCATTCACTTTCCTCTTCCTATTCTTTCATTAATGTTTTTTTTTTTTTAATTTATATGTGCATTAAGCACATTTTAATATGTTTATTTTAATATTTAAAAAATTCAAGGCTTCTACACCATACTGAGTAAATAGTCCACTAGGTTGGCACTATATGATTGTTATGGAAGATTGGCGTGAAACAAGTGAAATGGCAGCTAATATGTTGACCTTGTCAATTGATCATTGTTCTGTTGCCTGTGGTTAGGGGTGCTTTGTGTCAGACAGAAATAGATAGCATGAAGCGTTCAGTGCTACAAAATTGGGAGTGAGGATTTCTTCGAGATACTAACAATTTTGGCAGCGTTTGGTAAATTACTCATCACCATTTAAACTATTTTGTTGGAAAAATGCAGAAAAAGCACAAAAAAGGATAGTATATACATGAAACTATTACCGATTATCTTCCGTTGAACAAAGATGTTAACTAGCATAATTCTTAAAATCGAACAATGTATCTGAGAGGAAATTTTACGATTGTTCTAAACTAAAATTTGTTTCTTTTTTTTTAAAAAAAAGCATACTTTTAAAATGCAATTTTATGTATAAACTCTTTCTCTATAATCCAAATAAATTCGAATGAATCTATGAAATAAATGAGAAGCAAACTCGAACATAATTTACATTTAGTAAAAAAAAAAAAAAAAATTTTTTTGCTTTCATAGCTTTATACGGTATGCATAAAAATTAAAGAATTAAATTATCCCAGTGCTCAGTATGTTTCCATTTTAAGTTGGGATTTCATAGTCTTTTATCGGACACATTTGGAGAACATCAGGGTAATAGTCGAGAAAATTTTACGGCAACTAACCTAACAATAATTACGCACAATATAGTAAAAAAAAAATAGTCTTAACAAAGATATCGAAACTTAAGGCTATCTTCGGTTAATGTTAAAGAATAGGGTCCAAACTTCGAACATATTTTCAGGAAGAAGAAATGATCCAATATTAATAAAAATTACTATAAATATAACACATTTTATTTATCAAGATTTGGTTTTATTAACGTCGCTTTAAAAGCAACACGAGGGGTGTTGACGACGGACCTTGTAATTTTGAACCTCGGTCAAGCGACAAGGACGACACCTGATCTGGCTCTCCCCTCTCCTAATTTCCACACCCTTTCAGGGGCACTATTTGCACAGCGCAAACGCATTTTCTCGCGTTTGCAGCTTGAAAACTGTGCCCGTTCATGTCTGCTCTGTGCAACCCCTCCCCTCTCCAAACCGGGGACTGTTTTCCAAAGTGTATTTTTTTATTTGCATGATCAATATTCCTCCCTTGTCTGTATAACTTTTTAAAAATATTTCATAATAACATCGCACCCGTTAGAGTACAGGAAACGAAATGTTCGAACACATTTTCTACTGGAAAAAATGTATTTATTCAAGCAGAATTAAATAAGTTACAAAGATACGCTTCTTACTAACAAATAGCGTAGCAAGAATATATTTTCGTGTCGTTATTAACCATTTTTTTAAGATTTCAAATTAATTTTTTAATTATTGAGGTAGATTGTGCAACAAATGGCACCAGTATATATTTTTTTTCTGTAAAACGCACTCTTGGCAAGAAATGCTTATTTTTGGAGAACATTTACAATTACTTTCTGAAATGGAATTATAGCAGCTTGTGACAATTTGTAAATAATGGAGAAAGCTTTATAATTCACAGAAGCATATGAACTAACCACTAATAAACTCTACGGTTAATGAACATGCGTTTTTAAAAATTTATTAGCGTGTAATGATATATTTGTGTTAATGAAAAGATGTTTAAAAAGTAAGTTTTGATTCATTGAAGTGAAAGGAGAAAACCAAAGAAGATCCCAGCGTTATTTTTTTTTTGTCTACTGAAACATTAGTTATATTTTGTTTTTCTTTACTGCCTCAGGAATTTCTTTAGGCAAGTACAAGCATCACGAACCCAAATGATCTTTTTATTCTATTCCCTCGGTATACTCTAGATGCGGAGTATTTGTATTGGGGTGCAAAACCCTCACAGGCTTTAATCCCCAATAGATTGACTATTATTTGAGGTTGAGACTGAACTTTGGTTATATCACTTCCCCAGGAGTTAAATAAAAGTAGTTATATTATGGAGCAATAGCTTTAGAAAAATTACTTTTAAGTTGAGAAAAAATCTTATCAATAATAAATTAAAGAATTATATACATAGACACTACTAATTAATAAAAACTAGTGGTGTTAGTTTAGTTCTGAATAATTAGGATAAAATTAAACTATTTAGGTTTAAATATTGTGGCAGAAGTCTATTTTTTACCCTGCTTGGTTGCTCAGTCTGGTATACTCTAGCGATCCTTCCCTATTTTCAACACACACCCTTCTTGTCAATCAATTTTTACCTATTTTTCATTTTTTTAAATATTACATTTAACAATTACATTTTATTTGATGCAGCATAGCCATATCTGGTTCTTGCGCCATTAAACACTACCGTCACATCGCATCCCATTGTTTTTGTTTGCATATTGCATCATGAGTCACATTCATAATTTCAAACAATAAAAAATGACATTTTTTTTTCAAATACATATAATTTAGTACCAATATCTTTATACAAATTTATTTCATAAAGATCGATATAAATTATCTTGATTTGAATAATTATTTAAAAATGAAGTGTATGTCCATTCAACTTAAGTAAAAATATCAATCCAATCCATATAAACTTTTTCTATCACTACTAAACAAGAAAACACAAACACACGTTATCTTTATCAACATTAAATCCTGAATAAAGAGTTCTTTTTGTTAACAGGATTTGCTTTTCTAGAATTAGATAACACAAACTGGAGAACAGCAGTTTAGAAAGATCTTTTTAGTAATATCAAATGATGAATGTATTAAAATTTTTATGAGATAATTATAAAGAGAAAGGACATTATACAATTTCTATATAAAATTACTATTAAACAGAAAAATAGAAACATATTCACTGATTAATGTCTATGATATGTTACATATAATCTGTTCCTCAGTATGCAGTCTAATTTTGAAATAAAAACAGAAGTACTTATACACAACTTTATTTACTTTCATTCTACATAGAAATGAGGTAATTACAAATTTCCCAACACAAACAAGAATAAACTCTTTATTTTTTTTCAGAAAAAATTATGAAGCTGGGGATACCGCCACCGAAAAGCAGCTGCAGCTAAAACACAACACAACAATGGAAAAAAAAAAAAAAAATGCACCGGTCACAAGTAATTCACAACAAACAATAAAACTCACATCGCCAACAGAATTATCAAGCAATTAATATCTGAAACAAGATATGTGCAACTTCAAAAATGCATTTCATATTTTGATTACTTATACATGTAACACTTCACAAAAGAGCCTTTTAAAATTTCATAAGGAATGTTAACAGGTTATTGATATAAATATGCAACACAAAATTAATTTTTTTAAAGTTTAGCAAACTGTACAATCAGAGGAAAAAGATTTTAAGAGCACTTTCTACATATTCACAAAGTATTACTCCAAGAAAAGCTACAAAATAAAAGTTCCGAGGCGAAAAGGATATTTAATATAAAAAATTCAAGAAATAAGGAAGTCTCAAAATATTTAAATTTGGGGTAGGAGGAATTACATTTTTATATTTTTTAAAAAATGACAAGGACAGAAAAGTGCTAGATGTACATTTCTGCATGACTTAAAAATACTTTACGATGTGTTTTGTACAAGGAGAAACTTAGCACAAGAAAATTTTTATTGAGTTGAATATTTTTAAATTCAAATATCGATATATATATTATATAACATCATGCCACAAATATGACAAATGTAACATACAAGTTTAAAGCAGTATTTAATCAAACAGATACATAACCAAATAATATTCTTGATATATAATTTTAAAATACCATGTATTCAATTATTGAGGCATATTTGTAGCATTTTTTAAAATAAAAATAATTTTATCAAAACAATTTGATATTACAACAGGAAATAAATATTACAGTTCAAATTTTATTAATATCAATACCATATTTAAATAAGGCTGACCAAAAATCAATTTTCCGAAATAAAAGCACGTAAACAATGAAGTCACATGTATATTCATCTAACCATTCGTCATTTTAATATATACTTAAAAAGTATTTTCTTTTTTTAAAAAAAATATTTAGTTCAAATATCCTAATATTATATTAAAGAAGAATTCCAGTTTATATTTAATTTTAAGAATTAAATTAATAGATATAATTTTACATCCAAATTAACAAACTGCAATTGTGACACTGAATTTACTTTTGAATAAATGAAAGATATCAGTAAAGATAAAAACCTTCTTGGTTTCATTTAATTTTAACAAGAATAAATTTTGATTTTGAACAACAAACTTAAAACATTTAGAGAACTTTAAAATAACCATACCTTTCCTTTTACATATTTCTTATACTTGAATCAGTTTTACATATTATATTTGTAACAGAAGCATGTAGAACAATTACCATTCTCTTTTATATCTCAAATATACTTCGATGAAAAAATGAACCTTTTTTACCTTATGCAAAAGGCAAAATTATCACAAAATTTAATTTTAAGTAAGGTAAAAAATTAATTTTGAGTAAGGCACTGTTAAAATTACATACAAATATCCTTGAATTTTAGAACCAAAATATATAGTAGTAGTTATCAAAATGTTAATTTGTAATATACATCATTTAACAACACTACAACAACAGGAAATGATGTTCATAAACTTTTCAAGCAAAAAAAAAAAACTTTTTAAACCTTAAATACTTCTTTCAGAGCAACTTTTGAAAGCGATACATGGCAATTTCAATGTCATATTTAAAAAGCATAAGAGAACTATAATCACATCAATTAGTAATTTAATTACATGAGCATTTTATGCACAGCATTCAATGCTTATAAAATAAAATAATGTGTGGTTCCAATTTTTTAAAAATAAATTGCTTTTAAAAATAAACAACTTTTGCACATTTTAGCTAATAGTTAAACTTTACCACCCAGAAATTTTAGCTTATAAACTAAAACTATATATGTAATACACACAATAAAATTATACATAAACCTTTCAAAAGGAAATATATAACAACAATATTTAAAATGTGTACAAACCATGAGAAATATAAATTACTAGTCATTTCAGTTTAAAACAAAGTTAAAACATAAAATTATAAATTTTTAAAAAATTTGGACACAAATATCATAAGATGAAGAGGAGAAAAATATTAACATAATTTGTAACACTATAAAAGAAAATTTAGAAAGAAAAATACACATTATTGTGACATTACAAAATATGACAAACTTTTATTCTTTTTTACCCCCCAAAATTCAGATTAAGACTTTACTTATTCAAAATCTTAACAGTTAAAAAATGACTGCATGATATCATATAACATACACACATATATATTAACATAAGGAAATGATTTTTCAAGATGCACAGATCCATTCCTTTAAATAATCATTTATTTTTAATGTAATAATAAATTCTTCATGTAATATTTAATGTAATAAAGTTCTTACAGCTAAAAACAGCAAAATTTGTTACATCAATATATTATATTTAAATTTATTCTTTATATGAAACATACAAATATTGATGAATTAATATTATGTAAATTTATTATGAAACATTTCTAACTCTTAGCTCTGTTCTACAGCAGCAGGAGGAATATAGAAGAAAAACTATACATTACTGTGGAAGGGGAAAATTTAAAATGCTCAAGTAATTCAAGTAACAATATTGATACTGAAACAATCTTTTGATATGAAGAAAACATAAAATCTCAACACATGTAACATATCATTATGCTATATTACAATGTAAATTTTGAAAAATGACAAACACTTACATCTATATACATTTTGCATTTCGTTACATTTATTTGTGCATATGAGGCTGTTAGGTGAATTTATGCAATTCTTTAAACACTTATGGCAGTACAAAGTTGGCACTTCAGGTGTTTTCACTACAGGTGATTAAAAATGTACGTAATACACATTCACATAAAAATAAAACAAAATAATAAAATTACAAACTTGGTTACTGAACATTAATTATTAACTTTTCAAAAGGGAAAAAATTATAGGTATGGTATATTTT
This sequence comes from Nephila pilipes, assembly GCA_019974015.1. Classification (NCBI taxonomy): domain Eukaryota; kingdom Metazoa; phylum Arthropoda; class Arachnida; order Araneae; family Nephilidae; genus Nephila; species Nephila pilipes. The sequence goes on from BMAW01034015.1 coordinate 670,467, forward strand.
GCTTAATAAAAAGAAGTGTTATCCTCCCTTTATTTGATTTAACATTTTCAGAAAAAAGTTATACTACAACTTCTACTTTGTAAAATAAAATGTTCTGCAGAGAACACATACAAGTAGAGAGTCTAAAAAGATGTTAGGCAGTATATCTTAATGATATAGTGCAAACATCAAATAAAAATACTGATTTATAATTAATAACATGTGAAGTGCTACAACTATTTGTTATTCTGATAATAAAAACCATGCATTACAATAATACTTTCCCTAGAAAGCAAAATGCATTTCAAATATAAATGCTTTGCAATAATAGTGGCAATAATTTCAAGAAAGCTGCTTAAATATATAATGTACATAATTTGTGAATAATGAGTCAATACTCAACTAACAACAAGGAAAAATTACTTTCTAACTTTCAAAAATTTATATAAATGAGGGATCCAATAAATCTGTTTTGTCCCACAAATATGAAAAAATCCAGAAGCAAAACATAAAGCCTTCACACAAAATTAAAAAAAAAAAAAAAAAAAAAAAATACAAAAGGAATGTTTATGATTTTATTTTGTGGAATGTCACATTTAAGGAGATTACCATTTTTTATAAATAAATAATATTTAGTTAACAACAATAAATTGGTGAAATTAATATTTCTTTTTCACTAAATGATACCTATAATAAATCCATTCCTAAGAAACACATAAAATTCTACAGTACATTCTAAAGAAGCTTTTCAATAACAATTTTTTTCAATAAAAATTTTTGCAAACATTTTTCTTATTCTAAACATTTTAAAATCAACAAACACATAATCATTTTCTTCCAATAATAAAATTTTTAATTTTGGATCTGTAAAAGATTAACCAAAACAACTTAAAGTAATTATCTTCACATATCAATCAACCGGTTTAATTTCAATGAATTTTCAAAAATAATGTATAAAAATAAAGTTTGCAAGGTGGAGCTATCGGAAGCATTCAGCCAGATCTTTTCATGTCTTAAAAGTTTAACAAAGAAGTACAACTAAAATATTTTGGCATTGACAATGAAAACTGTCTCCAATCAATCAATACTAAAACATGTACACATATACAAAATTGGCACCAAATATGTTATTGACCCAATAGCACCAGTCTTGCATAGCACTGCATACTGAACTTTTGATCGCCTGGAAAGATATTGATAAGCAGGACAGGATCAAGATAAGAGCAACATTTTAACCCATTGAACAAACTATAAATAAACAAAACTACTTTTTTTTAATGATAATGATGTATGTTCAGCAATCATTATAGAAAGTGTTTGCGAGGCAGCCCAACACAGGACTTTGCATTGGATTTCAATTAGTTCCCTACATGTCTTTTTGTATATTTATGTGTTAACCATTAATTATAGAATGTTTGAAGCATTTTTCTTTGTATGTATTTTACAAGTAAACTATTACTAATACATAACTGAAATTCCTTTTAATTTAAACCCTCTCTCCCTAATGAACAAAAATATGAATCTTTCTGAAACAAAATGTGCTTCCTTCTTTCAATTTTCTGCACTTTTCTGGTTTCCAGATTTAAAATGAGCCCTGATCTGTAAACTGTGAGTAAAATCTTTCATTCATTAAATACTAATTTTTATTACTCTCATTTTGATTTAATTATCCAATTATTTCTAATAATAATTGGTCGAATATTATTTGATTTGCTAAATATTTACATTTTACAAAATTTGTCAATTAATTTTTAAAATTAAAAAAATCTAGTAAATGTAAAGTGAAAATTCAGTTTAATATGCGACAGGGGAGACTTTGAAGTGAATATTTACGCCATGTAAATATTCACTTTAACATCCGATTGCAAGAATATATATATATATATAATAGTCTATCAGTGTGCAGAATGATGATTAATTAAAGTTCACTCAGTTTATTAAATATTTCTATCATGTTTTATTTTTATCTCAAGTCAAACATTTTGTTGGATTTTACCACAAAAATTTAAATAATTCATAAATAATTTTTAATTTTAAATATAAATAGTACTAATAAAATTTTTTTATGTCATTGCTACTAGCTTGATTATTAAATTCTCATTCCAACAGAATCAGAGAGAAAAATTAAATTTGTTCAATGGGTTAAAATTTCACTTTGCTTTTCAAGTCAACAATCTTTGGGCAACAGCAAATGAAATGTTTTCCACCGGTAGAACTAAAATTGTTGAAGTGAACCCATAGTATCGAATGATGTGATCAATGATCGCCACGGAGCAGTTCCATGAGAAGATTGAAGCTGGGCATATCACCAGTTCTTTGTTTGGTAGTCAATGAGTCCTTGCCAACTTGGCAGGCTCGTTCAAGCTCAGGAAGCCGAAGCAACAGTTCACCAAATTTACTTGGTTGATGAGGATAGTGTGAAGCTGTATAATTTTGCAATGCTTCAAGTACTTCTTTTTGACAGGCTCGCACCTTGTCTGGTTCCTTTAAGCCATGTGCATCTGCAACAAAATTGCAAATTATTTAAGGAATTTATTTAAATTTTGAAAAGTTCTCCATTTCATAGCAGAAAAAATAATACATTCAATTTAAAACATTGATTTAAAAACAGTAAGGAAACTTATTATTCAAAATTTGTATGGGCATAAATCATTTGGTTTTTTTATTATTCTTCTTCTCTATACCTCAAAGATGAAGGGTGTATGATTATTCTTTTACATTACAAGACATCAAAATTTAATTCAGAGCATTTCTAGTTGTGCCCCAGTACATAATCTTTTAATTAGCAAAGCAAATGAAATTAAAACTATTTATTGTACACAAAACAATAAGAAGGGTAACTGATAACCAAACAAAATGTTGATATGTCAAAACTCACTGTAATGATTTTAAACAGGTCATTCTTGATTAAAATAATTATACCAGAAATCCTTCTTTATAGTTCCTTCAATTTCCCTGGTAATAAAGGCTATTCTACTTGATTTCATTCTCCCATATGATATATAGAAAATCTTTAATCTTCTCGAGGGGGAAGGGACATAAAAAAAAATGGCAAAATTTACATGCTAATGATGGGTCATATGCATTAAAAATATTTAACAGAAAATTGCAGCTAAACACAAATGACACAAACGTCAGTACTATGCAATATTTTATGTGAAAAAAAAAAATGGTTATGAAGCTCTACAGTTACATGCCATGTTGCCTCCAACCAGAATACAAAGAAATAATTATGTATGAAAGCAAGCAGGTTCCCTATCATGTTTGAAAATAATTTATCAATAGAATTTTAATAACAGTGCTAAACTTGTTCATTAATAGACTGAGAATTAGCAGGAATTATTAATGTTGTCAGCACTGGGTTTTAAACCCGAGAACTCTCATTCTGTACATGAGCACTTTACTTCTGCACTAATGGTGCTTGTACACTTCATGGCATTGTTCTCCCCTGCGAGTGTGTCATGGGTCCTGAATACACTTGACAAGATGGTGACTTCCTTCAGCCACTGGATACACTTCATTTAGAATTAAGCTGTCAGAAGCAGTAGAACTGTCTAGAAATTGGATCTGTGCATTAGGATTATAGTATGGCTTCATTCGAAGAACATGTACCACATCTACTGTTTGTCAGCATCATGAACAGAGATCAAAGTCTTGAACTCGATAGCTTATGTTAGATAATTGATGTAAGACTTGATAAAAGTCAAAGTATCTTTTTTTGACAGGCCTATTTTTCATACAGGCGTGAAAATTTATACACAGTCTCAAGGTTTGTAGAAGATTATTCAATGTTTGGAGTAATACCACCTTTGATTTTTTTCTTGTACTTCCAAGGTTCATAATCTCAACAGTTGCCTAGATTCTTTGGCTTTGATAGTAATTTAATGGTATAGTCAGTCTCCTTTGGTTTCTTCAGACTAAATATGGAACACAGTATCGAGTGTCATCCGAACTTCATGCCTATGCATCAAATAAGGAACACAGTTGTGTCCTGCTTTGCAGTATTGTACACAAAAGTAACAAAGGGTAATATTTCATTCCAATTTTTCTGATCGACTTTGACTTACATAGACAACATGTCTGTTAATGCCTTATTCAAGCACTTTGTTAGTTCATTCCTTTGGAGATAAGTAGCCATCAATCTAGAAGTAACATTACAAAGGTGATCAAGTTCCACAACAAGTTTCAATTGAAACACTTACCCTTGGTCTGTAATGATTACTCAAGGAGCTAGATGTTTTAAGATGATGTCTGGAAGGAAAAACTTGATTATTTCAGAGCTCCAGTAATAGGTAATACCTTCATAATGACATAGCAGTTTAAGTAATCAGTACAGACAACGATCCATTTAGATCTCCACAGGGACTTTGGAAACTGTCAAAGCAAGCCTATCCCAATCTGACAGAATGGTGCCATTGCAGGTCAAATAGGTGCTAAATGACTGGGTGGTTGAAATGGAACAGATTTTCTTTGTTGGCATTCATGGTAGTGTGTGTTACATATCGACAAACAGTATGATAGAGGCTCTGCCAAAAGAATTGTTTCTTCATTCTGTCATACATTCTGAAAAACCCCAAGAGGCCTGCAGTAGGTATCTCCGAATGGCTGGTAAACACATTTTCCCATCTGGATAAAAGTTCTTTTTACAAAGCACTCCATGAATTAAATCATAAATTGTGCTTAATGGTACTGATTTCTTTGTTGGTTTTTTCAAGTTCTGAATCCTTCCACTGTTCATCCTCTAGATCAGGGAAAGAGTGAAGGGCGTTCAATTCTTCAAAAGAGTCAATGTTTTTTCTAATGGATTTCGAGAAAGGTTGTCAGCATCTTTATATAATTCTAGCCACTCTTATGTGCAATGGACATTTCATATTCTAGAAAGCACAAAGCCCATCTTGCTAAACTTCCCAAAAGGTCTTTCAGGCTAATTAACCAGCAAAGAGAATGATGGTCTGTCGTATTAAATTGCTTCCCGAAAAGATATGGCTGGAATTTGTGCACTACCCATATGACAGCAAGATATTCCCTTTCAGTTGGGAATAATTCCTCTCTGCTTTTGAAAATGTCTGTGAGGCATATGCAGTCACTTTCTTTGTTCAAACTCGGAACTGAAAGAGAATTGCGTCAATTCCATAACCACTAACATCTGTATGTAGTGACATAGAAGCCTTCTTGTCACACATTGCTAAAATAGGGTCAGAAATTTATTCTTTCTTCAACTCGTGAAAGGCAGTGACTTGTTTGGGACCCCCAACAAAATTTCAAATCCTATTCAGAAGATCATGAAGTGCTTGAGCCGGATAGCAAAACTCTTTAATGAAACAACCATAATAAGAAGACAGTCTCAAAAAGCTTCTGATGCAATGTAAATTCTTTGAAGTTGGAAAACAGCTGATAGCTTTTATCTTTTATCAAATATCATCTTCTGGAGGAAGATGACCCCAAATTTTGATTTCTCAGGCAACAAAGCAGCATTTTTTTTTTTTTTTTTTTTTAAAATTGAAAACTAGGGGAGCTTTTTGGCCTAAATTTTTTTTTTACAAGAAAAAAAACAACTTTTTTTTTTTTTTTTTTTTTATCATTGAGAACCAGTCTAGCTTCTTGGGTTACATTTCAGAACTATACTTAACCATTCAAGATGTTCCTCAAAGGTTTCAGAAACCACCACAATGTCGGCTAGATAACAGAGGCATATCCATTTTAAGTGACATAGATTATCAGTCATTCTTTCAAATGTTGCAGGGGCGTTACATAGACCTACAGACTTTAAACTCATACAAACCTTCTAGGGTAATGAATACTGTTTTTTCACAGTATGCATCATTTACCTCAATTTAACAATAACCGGTTATGAGGTCTATGGTTGAGAAAAATGTAGCACCCTTTTAATAGTCTAGTGTATCATCTATACATTTTAGTACATCATAAATTTGCCATTACTTTTTCATCATCTATACATCTTGTTTAATGATCTGATTGAGGAGGAGGTAATCTATGCAAAAATGTCAATTACCAACTTTCTTCTTCACCAAGACAACTGGAGATGACCAAGGGCTCTCAGATGGCTGAATTATGTCATTATCTCACATCTTTTTAACTTCTTGTATTATGTGACGATCAGTTAGTGCTCTTTAGCTTATGGTTTCATGATTGCCAGTATTTATATGGTGATTAACCTTTCCCTTTAAAGCTTTCGATTTTTTACATTCGGCGAAAACTCCTGAAAATTTCTGGCGTATTCAAAAAGGGCCCTCTCTTTTTGCATCAACATGAGATTTAGTGCTAACATTCTTTAAAAATCAACTTGCTGGCCACTTTGTTTTGCCTAGAATGCATCATCATATTCGGCGAGAGTACGAGTAATTGTACTCACACAACCCATATTCATACTTGCCATTAAACAATGTAATTATGGTAGATGGCATCATGATTTCGTTTTCTAGGGATAATATTTTACTTACTTGTACTATCACGTCTATATTATGATCTCTGCAGGAAATAGCAACAGAAATTTTGGCGACAGAATGAGCATGTATGGTGAAATCATCTATAGCTTGTAAGCTCCATGCAGGATTTGCAGCTTCCTTAACAATATCTTCCAATGTCAGTTCAGATCTCCCGGGGTCTATCATAGCTTGTGATGCCTCCAGAAAATCCCAAACAAGGATGATGTTGTGACTACAATTTTGTAATACCATAAGCAGAAAAGGTTAGATGCGAGATAATTTCCAAAAGAAGTATGCACTTTCCTAGAGGTTGGATACAATTTCCATTGGCAACTTTAAGTGTCTTTTCTTTGGACAGGAACAGATTTTTGAAGATGGTGTCAGTATGGTTGTCGACAATAGTTTCAAGATACATATTTCTTTGACGGCCTCACCTCCTAAGAAGATTGGAGTCCCTGATTTTCCTCCTTGCTCCAGCTAGGCAAGGGACTGGAATGTCAGCATGATGATCTGAAGAGGCAAGTCGGAGATCGTCCTTGAGATAGGCTTGGTGAGGTGGCTCTAGTGGCTAAGTTTCTCACATTGGATCTTGGCGGTGTTTCATCTTTTGGTTCTGTATGTGTCAAAGATGGCTCTGCATTCCCTGCAATAACGGACGACATGTCCCAGTCGACCACAATGGAAACAGTTTTGTTGTGTGTGGTTCGCCAGAGGTCAGTAGCCCTAGGCTCAGGCTCAATCGCTAGTCTCTGGCTTTTCACAAAAATTGTTGAGTAAAGTAATTGGCATCTGGGTTATTGACGAACTTCACTCCATTTTTCCTCAGTTTTGTGTAACAGGTGATAGAACTTCCTGTACCTGTTCATGGACAATGGCTTCAATTGAATGCAATTGTGTTTCTGGATTTTCGATATTCTTTGCAAGTACCCATAGGAGCTCTTCTCGGTCAATTTGCAGGATTATAATAACCAGATCCCTTTCTTCAGTTATTGATGACATCAGGATGATGTTAAACAAGCGATCAAATCTTTTTCGGCTAACTCATCTCTTCTTCATTTCTTCCAAGTACTGACACCATTTTACAAATTCTTTTGTCGTCATGAGTTCTTTAGTCAAGAACTTATATCATGAGTTCTTTAGCATGATAACAGTCCTCCACAATATCCTTCATAAGGTGGGACACCTTTTCATTTTCTGGCAATTGAGGATTCCTTTTGTGACAGTCTCAGCATATTTTGAGTACAGATTGCATGTTTTCACCAGGCTTTTATGCTGCCATTTAAGTTCTTCCTCGGCTCTCTTCTTTGATCACCTATTGTCACCAAATGTTTTCGTAATTTCCAACTTGAATTGGTTCCGAGATGTTAGAAGTTCATCATTATTCTCGAACCATTCCCATGCTGCTTCATCCAGGAAAAAGTACACATTTGACAGACAGAAATTTTCATCCCATTTAATGTACTTCGGTACTCAATTTAAGCCACTTAGATAGGTCTTAGCCATGCTCTCCAAGAAACACAGAAGAACTGATGACCTGTTATTAAGGTGTTATAAATCATGGGCTTGGTTTTCATGACCATCTTATTTGATGTATATGCTCTTTTAGGTGCAGTGTAGAATATCTGGTTCCAGAATGCAACAGTCCTTCTATCCCGCATCTCCATCAAAATATCACATAGATATTGCAGCATGTTGAATTGAGCACACAATAGATAAGTGAATAATGAGATTTAAGAATAACTACAGACTTGTAGACTAAGAACAACTACACATGGCTCAGATCAATTAAACAAAACATTAGCGTGATTTGTTATAGCTGTCAGCACAGAGTTTTGAACTCAGGAACTCTCGTTCTGTAGATGAGCGAATTTTGAACTATGTCAAGCAGAAAGTATGTTTACATGAGCCTTGATCTAATTTTCAGATTAAAAAAAAAAAACCTTTTGTGTACCTAGCTCCATTTAATGTGCAGCAACCCCCTTATTCTGCACAATGGCTTTTTAATAATCAGGCCTTGAATTTGAGGCTTAATATGAAAATTACTAACCACAAAGCTCATAATCATTTGGCTGCCAAAGCTAAAAAATACTATTCATCTTCAAGCAATCAGCAAATCCAAATAAAAAAAAGACGAAAAGTTATTTAAATGAAAAATACTATGGCAAAACAATATTAAACACTTTCAAAACAAACAAAACTTAAAGTAAAATTCTATTATTTAGATAATATTGAAATTAAATTGTCTTTGTTTAAACAAACATAATAAATACATTTAATTCAGGGAATTTGTTTTAGAATTTTTTTTGCTAATGTTTTGAAATAAGAATTGACTTTTATCATTTTAGTTTTTATTAGCATAACACACACACTATTGCAGCGTTTTACAACATTAAAAATTAATGAATATTTACTGAGAGTTCACTACTTTATTCCTATATCAGTACTTTTAAGATCCAACTGATGCATGTATATTTATATGCATCAGTTGCATATTTACAGACATGATTCCAACATATGATTAGATTATATTGGGCGTAGCAATACTAATATAATTATGTGTCTTTATAAATGGTTCTGCTTAAGACAAAATTTCATAATAAATATACAACTTGTTTAAGATGGGTAAACAAGTAACTGCTCCAACTTTTTTTTTTTTTTTTGGTACACTTACAAAACTTACCCTAATATTTCCAGTCAGTTATGTTAAAAATAACCCAAATCTGACTGATAAGAAGTTTTGTACGTATAATTAAAATCAACTTTATAAATTAACTTACCAATTGAGTTAATTTTCATTTTGAGTAAAAGTACAGAATTATTATTAGTTAGTATCAAGTAATAGAATAACCCAGAAAAGCAGTCTTATTAGAAAATATGCATGTTTAGCATAGTTATAAGACTAAATATCTTTTAAGATTAGCAGTGGTAATTTACTGAAACAAATAAATTTATTTTTAAAAAAGTTAACTGAATACTCTGTGTGGCATGTCTTGGCAACCACTTGAATTCCCCTTAACAGGAATTAGTTTGCAGCAGAGAGAAATGAACTGACATGATCAAACATGAAAAAACCCTTTCTCCTCCTGAAAAGAACACACACTCTGACTGGCATGGCATAAAGAGCACATGCTCTTACTTTGCTTTTTTTTATTAATGTAATTTCTGTTATGACCTTTAATGTAATTTCAAATTAAAAATATTAAATTAATATGCTAACCTTCTGTCTCATTTCTATTTTTAAGGCGCAGATTAAATTTTCACTTAAATCACTACATCACAGCATGATTGGTGACCTTTTGTGTGAATCAAACATGAGATGCTAATCTTTAATCATCGGTTATCTTTACTAGAAAATAATTCTGAGTTATTATTTTTTTTTAAATATTCCCTTTACCATTCATTCATCTCACAATATATTTTTGAAAATGTTTTCCAGATGTTTGAGCCATCGCCAGAAATCAGTAAGTTTTTATTCTTATCTTTCATTAATGCATGCAGTTTTTTTTCCTTCAAAAACAACTTGCACATTCCGCATAGAATATTTTTTTTCCATAATATATATTGAATATTTTTTTTCCATAATATATATTGTTTAATTGTTATCTTGTACAGATATTTCATTTCAAGTATTAATTCATTGTCCGAACAGTTTTGTTTTCTTATAACATTTAAATACACTTACTTAAATACATTTTTATTTTTCCATATAGATTTTTCTTAATGAAACATGCGATAATAATCAAATAGCCCACGTGGCACTCAAACCACCACCCTTTTGGAAGCATTATCCTGCGCTAAGGTTTGTGAGATTTAGAAGCACAGTTTGACTTAGCAAAATTCTCCATTGATACCATTAAATTTAATTATGTACTTTCTGCTATTGAGACAGATACATTAAAATCAGTTAGTGATTTAGTTCCTAAAACCAGTTGAAAATGGAAAGTACAAAGTTTTGAAGAAGAATTTAATTGAAGTGCACTCAGTAAGTGAGGCTTCTAAAATTCAAACTCTTCTTCAAGGTTTAGAATTAGGCAACCAACGACCATCACAAATTCTTACTCGCATGTGATAATGTTAGAGAGCTACTTTAAAATCACTGTGGCTCAGACATTTGCCAAATGGAATGCAAACAATTCTTGCTGCTCCTTAAGAACTTAGATCAGCTAGCTGCTGTTGCTGATAAAATAAATGACCTGACTTTCCCTCCTGATGGAATTAATTTAGTTGCAGCAACATTTAATCGTATCACTGCACATTTAGAGCTAAAAATTACTCAACTTACGCAGCAAGTAAGCAAATTAACTAGTTTCATGAAGCACTCTTGTAGCCCAGCCCGTAATTCAAAACATATCAGCAATCACAGTAATTCAAGAAATCATTTTAAAAGGTACCAAAAACCCACAAATGGATATTATTTCTATCATAAAAAATTTGACAACAAAGTAAAAAAGTGAGCTACTCCATGCTCCTTCCATTCAGAAAACTAGAACGACAATCATCTACTGGCCACATTGTTGATTACCACATTAACTATGTTTTATTAGCCAATTCTACCTCTAAGATAATTGATTGATACAGGTGCAGATATTTCTGTTATTCCAAAATCTTTCATGCCACATGCTAAAGTTCAATATGACTTAACTTTGTACACTGTGAACAGCACAAAAATACAAACATATGGCACACAGCGAATTTTGTTTGACTTAAGTTTACAATGCCAATTTACCTGGTCTTTTGTGGTCACAGATGTATGCCAACCAATCAATGGGGTTGATTTTCTGAAACATTTTAATTTGCTTGTTGATGCTAAATGTCATAGAGTTATCGACATCAACACTTAACTTTCGTCGAATGGCCAACTTCCAAAAATTAATTTTGTAGCATCTAACTTCACAATATTAGTCAGAAATACTAAATTTGATGCAGTTTTAAAACACAATATCCCAAATTAATTAACCCTTCACAACTGATAAATGTTGATCTTTCCAATCAAGTCTATCATCATATCGAAACTAATGGCCCACTTGTATTTTCAAAACCTCGTCACACAAAATTTTAAAAGCTGTCAAGAAAGAACTTGAATATCTTATGCCACAGGATATCACTCGCACATCAAAGAGTCCCAGGGCAAGCTCAATGCATATTGTTACAAAATCTAATGGAGAGTATCGCCCCTGTGGTGATGACTGTCGACTTAATTCAGTTACTGTACCCAATTCGCTATCCAGTTCCTCACATTCAGGACAGCATTCAAAATCTGTATGGAAAAACTAAATTTTCTACTTTACATTTGGCCCACACATATCATCAAACAGCAAGATATCCACCCGATATTCCTAAAACTTCAGTAGCTACCCCATTTGGTCTTTTTAAATATACTACTATGCCTTTAGGACTTCAAAATGCTGTTCAAACATTTCAAAGGCATATGTACCAAGTCTTATCTAATCTAGAATTTGTACCCCATATTTTGATGGCTAGCTTATTGCATTCTCCTCCAAGGATGAACACCTCGACCATCTACATCAAATTCTTTCTCATTTAAGAGATTACGGTCTCAAGTTAAATCCCGATAAATGTGTTTTAGGAAAAACATCTGTAAAATTTCTGGATTGTCTCATAACAGGTGAGGGTATTAAACCACTTCCCGATAAAGTCGAGGCCATTGCAAATTTTCCTAAGCCAGATACTATTTGACAACTAAGGCATTTTTTGGCAATGTTAAATTTTTATAGACGTTTTTTACCTCATGCAGCCAAAGTGCACGCATCTCTTAACAAGTTGTTAACTAACTGCAAAAAAATGATAAATGCCCCTTTTCTTGGAA
>BMAW01034015.1:682728-782505 GCA_019974015.1 Nephila pilipes
ATCATCATATCGAAACTAATGGCCCACTTGTATTTTCAAAACCTCGTCACACAAAATTTTAAAAGCTGTCAAGAAAGAACTTGAATATCTTATGCCACAGGATATCACTCGCACATCAAAGAGTCCCAGGGCAAGCTCAATGCATATTGTTACAAAATCTAATGGAGAGTATCGCCCCTGTGGTGATGACTGTCGACTTAATTCAGTTACTGTACCCAATTCGCTATCCAGTTCCTCACATTCAGGACAGCATTCAAAATCTGTATGGAAAAACTAAATTTTCTACTTTACATTTGGCCCACACATATCATCAAACAGCAAGATATCCACCCGATATTCCTAAAACTTCAGTAGCTACCCCATTTGGTCTTTTTAAATATACTACTATGCCTTTAGGACTTCAAAATGCTGTTCAAACATTTCAAAGGCATATGTACCAAGTCTTATCTAATCTAGAATTTGTACCCCATATTTTGATGGCTAGCTTATTGCATTCTCCTCCAAGGATGAACACCTCGACCATCTACATCAAATTCTTTCTCATTTAAGAGATTACGGTCTCAAGTTAAATCCCGATAAATGTGTTTTAGGAAAAACATCTGTAAAATTTCTGGATTGTCTCATAACAGGTGAGGGTATTAAACCACTTCCCGATAAAGTCGAGGCCATTGCAAATTTTCCTAAGCCAGATACTATTTGACAACTAAGGCATTTTTTGGCAATGTTAAATTTTTATAGACGTTTTTTACCTCATGCAGCCAAAGTGCACGCATCTCTTAACAAGTTGTTAACTAACTGCAAAAAAATGATAAATGCCCCTTTTCTTGGAATACAGTAGCAGAGATCGCATATTTGCAATGCAAATCCTCATTGGCTAATGTTGCAATTCTAGCTTATCCTACCCCTGACCAACAACTCCGTTTATTTGTTGATGCCTCCAGCACCGCAAATGGGGTTGCATTAAATTGCTCGACAACAAATGGTCCTAAACCTATTGCATTTTTTTCTTGCACACTGAATGCAACAGAAACAAAATACAGCACATATGATAGGGAACTTCTTGCTATATACTTAGCAATAAAACACTTTCAGCATCAGCTGGAAGGACACAATTTCATAATATTTACAATCGCCCATCAACTTTTGCGTTTACTAAAATCTCGGACTCGTGTTTGCCCTGCCAACTCCGGCATCTCGATTTCCTATCGCAGTTTAGCACAGTATCCGAAATGTTTCAGGATCTGATAACTCTGTGGATCCAAAGACGATCTTTCACGAATTAATGCACTTAATCTCTCAACCACTGATCTTCAGCATTTAGCCAATAGTCAAACCAATGATGAGGACTTAAAGACTTTAAATATCTTCCATGACTGCTCTATTAATTAAAAACGGGACATTTTCTTGAAGTATTCTACAATGTCAGTAGAGGAAAAAGTATGACCATAATGCCAGAGAAACTTCACTTTTAAGTATTTTGCTCTCTCCACAGTCTCTCTCATCCAGGTATTCGTGCCATGAAGCGTCTATCCATGACAGATTTATTTGGTCCTCCATGCTGAAAGACGTCACTAAATGGACACGATGCTGCATTGCATGCCAACGATTCAAAGTCCAGAGGCATACTGTGAGCCCCATAGAACATTTCGCTCCAACCCTTGAAAGATTTAAACACGTCCATGTTGATCTGGTTGGACCACTTCCACCATCTGATGGCTTTACCTACCTGTTGACATGCATTGATCGCTACATCCAATGTCCGGAGGCCATTCCTCTCAGTGATATGTCTGCAGAAACCATGGCAAAAAGCTTCATCGCTAACTAGGTATTATGCTTTGGAGTTACCTTCTATCCTAACCACATATCAAGGACACCAGTACCAGTCTCATCTTTTCTCCAGCCTGAAATTCATGTTGGGAATAGAACGTATCCGAACTCCTCCATACCACCCTTCTTCAAATGGAACGGTAACAGCTCCAACATTCCCTCAAACAAGCTCTTCGATGTCATGATACAAAATCATTATCAGTGATCCTGCTGGGTCTACGAACATGCATCAAGGAGGACCTCAATGCATCTTGTGCTGTAATGGTATTTGGAAAAAACATTGTGCAGCAAGGAGAATTTTTTGAACCACTAAGTAGTGCTCCAACTGATCCCGCTGAGTGTTCCTTAAAACTGAGAGAAACATTCAGGACTCTTAAGCCGACTCCTGCTTCCCGTCATTCATCTACTCATGCATTGTGCATGCAGCCCTCAACACCTACTCTCATGTCTTTGTCAGAGTTGATGGATTAAAGCCATCACTGACAGCACCTTATCAAGGATCATTTGAGGTTCTGAGTAGGACTGACAAGCATTTGGCTGTCAAGAGGAAAGACAAGACAATTACTAGACTTGATTCTGATGTGCCCGTAACTACCATGACTCACTCTGGTAGAAAGGTTAGATTCAATCCAAAGTTTTTGTGACTATTGATATACTGTTTGTGGATTCAAGGACCTTCTCTCTGGTGCCATAGTCTATTAGACATCAGTACCTTTGGTACTCAGGGAAGTTAATTGATATGATAAAAACAAGAAAAAACCCATTCTCCTTCTGAGAAGAGCACACATTCTTTTTTTTGCTTATTTTATTTATGTTATTTCTGTAATGACCTTTAATGTAATTTCAAATTAAAAATATATTCCACACCACAATAATTAATATGAAAACCTTTGGTCTTATTTTTATTTTTATGGTGTGGATTAAATTTTCACTTAATTCACTACACCATGCCATACTCTGTATTAGAAATATTAATTCTTGATATATTAAATTATTACCATTTATTTGTATCACTTGCCAACCATTTAAAATAACAATACAGTCCTCTTTGGTGTAAAATCTTACAGATTCTTTGTTATGTAATCTCAATAATTAACTTTTTCCAACAATGTAGCTTTTCTAAAAATCTGTTTTCTGGCAACAACTAATTAATTGTTGTAGTTAAGAGGCTAGTCAAACAATAAATCTCTAAATAAACTAAAGATGTATTGTAAATACAATGTAATCACTGATATGAATAATGTGAATCTTGTGGCATTGCACTACTATATGCTATCAATCAAATTATAATTAAAATGACATATTTTTGAAGACATAACTGTATGTTGAGTTTTGTAGTAGTCTGGCATTTTTATTTTAAGAAGTTTTTAACTTTGTTAAAAATCCATGATAGCTTTTAGAACTTAAAATGAAATATTTCAAATTACACACTAAAATGTTCATTGTGTTACTTACCAGATGTCAACAAAATGATTACTTTCAATGAAACATATTCATATTGGTCAACCTGCAGTCTCCTTAGATGTTCAGTAAGATTAAACATTCGTTCAATGACAGGACTCAATCCCATAGCTTGGGCTTGAGAAAGTGTGACAGACTTCTCGTGTGATATCCTGATTTCATTTGGTGTTGGCATGGATCTGTAGCAACAGCTGAGTAGCAGTAATTCACACCAAGAATTGATTAAAAGAGCGATTTGGTCATCCATCTAAAAGAAAATGTTTCAAAAGATAAAATTTTTTTGAAGTTTTAAATTAAAACTGAGATAATAAAAGATGCACAAAACTATAATGTAATTTAAAATTACAATTTGTATTTCAATGTTATCACATGATTAATCTTTTTTCTTTTAAAAAATCAGATTTAAAACCACTGTCAAATTACTTTATTTTACATCAGGAGTTTGTATGTATGCTTAAATAAATAAAATTGCTCAGAAATGTCATATATAAAATTATTTTCATTTTGAGTGAAAATGTAAAACTATTAGCTAGGTAGCATCTGGTGAATAAATTAAAATGCAAACTTATTAAGAACATTTTATAGTGTAAATAATAGACACTTTAGACATATTTTTACGATTATCAGAGGTAAGTTTTTTTTTTTTTGTTACATGAAAATCAGTTTTAAAATAGTTAAATGAATTTTCAGTATAATAAATATAAGCCTAAAAAAATAAAAAATTTCACTGTTTTCTGCACTTAATAATAATAATAATTGCATAGCAATCCACTTGGTTTTGCAATTTTAATAGTTATTTTTTGTAATATAATCTTTATGTTTAACTTTTCCATTCATATGCTGAAATCATTTTTTAGTTTCCAGAATACCAAATGTACACATAAAACATCTTAATAAAATAATTTCTGAATACTTAAATTATTTAAAATTATAACTTGAAATATTCATATATTATCATCTAAGTAATAACATGATCAATACATAAAAAAAATTATAAGAATATTTAATTGCTTAAAATTCAACAGAATACCTAAATTGTTGTAAAAATAAAAAACCAAAAACTAAATTTTTGGATTATATTATATATGTGATTACAATGATAATTTAACCCAGTATAATTACTAAAAGATTAAAGCTTCATTTCCATATTTGAAACTATTAGAAAAATACCATTTTTATTATTTATGAATTTCATTTTTCATTAAAAAATACAAATCAATTATAAAAATAATACAAATAACAATCTTACAATTTTTTTTTCATGGTTAATTCTCAAGAAAACAACTTACACCAATTTCACGGAAAAGAGGCAAACTTTTGCACCATTTCACAATTTTGTACAATCTATTGTCTGCTATGTTGCATAAATTACTTAGGAAATCTTGATCTCCATCTGGCATTTTACAAGATGCTTGATTGTTAGTAGATCTAGAGGAATCTCTGTCTGTGTAATGCCAAAGATGTTCTACGGACAGTATGTCATGAATAAGAGCTGGAACAACTGGCTGATTTTGTTCATCAGGAGAATTGGCACCAGCAGACTCTATTTAAAAAAAAAAATGCATGAATAAAAACATTGCTGTATATAAGGATGCATTTTTATCAAACATTCTTTTGAATATAAAGAAACGTTAACACTTTATAATAATAAAATAATACTAGTGCAAAATGAGTTAATCATGGAAACAAAACATAGATTTTCTTTTAAACTTATCTCTTTGTGTAACATAATTTTTTTTATATCTCAAATTTTAAGAGCAAAAGGGAACATTTCATTAAATTGAATTAATTCAGTAATTAATTTCAATAATAAATTTTATTATTTGATGTTTATTAAATTTATCATTTAAAATAAATACATGTAAATTTTTTTAGTTCAATTAAGCATTATGTTATTAAATTGAAAATATTTAAGCTAAATGTAATTAAAATTAAAGCAAATAATAAAATTATTAAATGATGAATTTGGCAACAATCTTGGCGTGAAATTTAATTATTTAAATAATTAGTTTTAATCAATTTTTATTTAGTATAGTTAAATTATTGTATTGTCATCCAAAACAAGCATGTATAAAAAATTTCAGCACAACTGAGCACACTTTAAAATGTGAGAAAAAAGCTTTTAAGGTTTCGAACCAGACAAAGTTACAATGTGAGTTAAAGAAAACCAATTAAATATGTTTATTATTCACTTACTGAGAGAAAAAAGATAATATTTTCATCTCTTTTTCATATTTACAAAGGAAATGTGTGATATTTGCATTATTTCAAAAATGCAAAATTTTTTCGCAGCTTTTCATACATTGTAGAAGGAACTGGATTAAAAGCAAAAATAAACTTCTGTAGGATCTATCATTAGAAAAGTAAAAACTCTTAAATTGAGTAAATATTAATAGCCATTTACCTCAAATATTGTAAAACAAAAATTATTAAACACATGTTTAAGAACATCTGACCATAATTTTTCATACAAAAGTAAATCTTGCTAGATAAGCATGGCTTGTTTCATGTATGTAAGTAATCCTAACACCCAACAAATATTTCAGAGTATAATGATTTTTTATACGCCATAACTATTTTTAATTCTTTATCTTATGATAGTAAATTATTGGTTGTGATTTTGATACTTCAAAGCCAAACTACAAATAAAGATCAATATCTAGGACAATCATGTAAATTTATGTATAAGAAGACTTTATTCAGTTGCAAGTTCACAAGGGGAAAGTGTGTGTGTAGGTGTTAGTTAATCACAAACTTAATTTATTAAATGGAGTTAATTGAGAAACAATGAAATGCATAATCTTCCTTTCAGTAAAATCAAGTTTTTAACCCTTTCGAGATGATACGCCTTTGTTTATTATGTTCCCTCAGCATAGAGAGTAGTTAACAGGAGTCATCTTGCAGGTCGGTGGTGGGGGGTATGAGTCGTTAAGCCTAATTTTAGGAAAAGAAAATCACAATTTTTTTTATATTCTAATATTGTAATTTTTAGTACCGGTTTAGGTTTACTACTTAAGTAGTTATACATGTTAAAATAAACATTTAATAATCTTTTTCTTTTACTTTACACAAAAAAAAACATATATATATATAAAAACATTACTTATCTTGAGAATTACTTTCAGAAGCACTACTGAAATTATTTTGTTTTAATTGACAAAATGCATCAATAAACTTTATAATTAATAATAAATATTTGGAAGACAACAAAAAGAAGTAACAAAATTAAAAATGAAGACTGAGTGTTCCATTCTGCTACAAGCCATGCCACCAGACTGAGGAAACGAGACAATTGCTGAAGTGAAGAGGAGATTGAAGTGAAAAACAAAAACATTACGAACTGAACTTTTGAACTCATAGGTAGCGTATATTTTTTTTGCACGATATAATTGTATTCGAATTTATGCATCAAATTTAATATCTGTAAATAATTTTATTTTAATATATCATTCTGCAAAAATAATAATCTGGATGTCCTTCTTTCAAGTAATTACTGTCTAGAATTACTGGAATAATCCATCTAGCCTTTTGAATTCCAAAGCGAGGTAAACGTTTTACACCTTTTTAATTTTGTATATATAGAACAGATTATATTTTACACTGAGTGTGGTAAATCTTGAAATGTGGAGAAATGATAAGTCCTATATTGTCCATTGTAGTGTCTATGATGCCTGTTAACAGAAAATGAAATTGTTGTAACCCCTCCAGTGTATAGGAGAGGGTGAAAGGGCATCTGAAAGAGACATGTTTGAACTGTACTCGTAAGAGGTCAGGAAAATGAGCCACAACATGTAAATAAAATCCTTTGTTATTGTTGAAATACAGAACTGTTCTAATGCCCATATGAACACGACTCAACAAAGGAATCATTAGTTTATGTATAAGATGATTGGGCCATACAGTAACACAAAAGAAATAATATTCATTGCTCTCACATGAACATGGAAGACCCCATGCTGTATATCCGTCTGTGACAAAATATTAATATAAGAATCACCAGAAATATTGCTTTCTAACACTTCAGAAAATAAATCACACTCCTCTCATCACTAATTGGCTCAATGAACCTGTGAGTATATTCCTACTCTGATAAGCAACACTTTCTCGCCATAATAAACTTGAGTTAAGGCTTTCCGATAAAAAAAGGGAAGTAGCAAAATATATTCAAAAGCAACAAAAAAAGTAACAGAACTGACATAAAACTCTAAAAAGAAAAAAATGTAAATTTATAATAGCAAAAGCCAATAAAAAAGCATTCAGATAGAAACCAGAAACACAAATGTTTATATCACATGGAAATTCAAAGAGTCAAGATCTGTTTGTTTACAACACATTATGCTTTCCTTCCTACCCCTCAACAGTTGATGTGTAAAGTACCAAAGTCGGGCATAATGTTAGCAAATTGAAAGTCAGGATTCTCAAAAGTACTGGACACAGAGCATTATCAAGAGGTAATTGAAAACACATATGAATCGCCTGGCCCCTAACATATTATTATTTTTAAAGAAGGTTAGAAGGATAAATATTTATTTTTTGTAATTCATATTAGTTTTTAAAAATCTTACATAAGAATAATATAATAATTTTCCTATTAATATGGAAATAAAGGTAACATGAAACAACAATGAATCTTCTAATGTTTTAACTATATAAAATAAGAATGCCAAAGAATTTCCTTTTCTAAAGAGTAATTTTCATACATTATACTTATTTTTACATTGAGTTAATTCAAATTCCATGCATTAGGTTCCAGAAGTAAAGAGCTATTGAGTAAAATTTTCTTTTGAAATATAATAATCAATTCTGATTACAAAAGATTAAAGTTCTTACACCTCAGATAACAGAGTTTGATAATGAAGAATTCTAACAACCATCCTTCAGTTTTTTTTTTATTGCTCAAAATAACATTCATTAATAATTATTAGTAATTTAAAAAAAAAAAAAAAACATGACATTTAAACTGAAATTAAATGACAGTTTAATAAGATTAGCTATTAAGGATAGGTCACTTAATTTTGAGTTGCAGCCAAATAAAAAGGATAGCATTGTATCTATCATTTTTTTCCTATAATTTTCATATTTTAGATTTTAAAACTGCAAAATAATTATTGAGAAGATTTCTTATTCCATACAACCCTCATAAATTTTTTCAGTTATAAAATCACACTTTCACCAATCCAGCAAAATAAATCTCAAACACCAAGAAAAAGTTAATTTATATGTTGAGCAAAGAACTGTTAAAAAAAAACCATAAATGTATGTCTAGGTCAGAAATTTATTTTAAAGAGTATTTTCTAATAAAGAAACAAACTACCTTTGGAAGACCTTGAGGAGGATATATCTTGTTTATTATGGCAATCGCTGGGAAGTGAAGATGGAGAAATACTGATATCACCTGTGAAAGGCACACGCTCATCACCAAGGGGAGTAGCAGGGAGAGTATATGAACATTGGTAAGTGCTACGTCCTCCTCTTGTACGATCTTCTCTGATCGCTGAAAAAGTAGCATAATATCCAATTACATATTAAATATAGCATATTACAAACACAGTTAATAGATTTTATTGAAAGATACTAGATTGTATTAATTAAATTATGTTGTGTTTAGTACAGTTCATTATCTCATTCATAAAAATGTAAAGTTTATATCACTTTTGAATTTTCCCTCTATAATTTAGCAATAAGTTTTAAAGCAGCAAAAATAAATTTATTGTTTAATAAAATTTTATATAGCTGCATTTTCACAATAAATTATGGTATTCAATGTTTTGTCACTATATAATTAATTTAATCATCGTATATATATATATATATGAGTGTGATGTCCTACTTAAGTACTTTCTTTTACTTCATCCAAATAATTTGCTTAAGTATTCCATTCAAATTAATTTTCCAACCAATGCCTCATATTGTAACTGTAGCTGTCGCCTTATTATGAGAAGCCACGAGGCAGGTTACTATTCCCAAAACTCAAGCGTATAAAAACTGATGCAATCTTTTCTGAGCTCTTATCTTTCCCTCAATACTTCATCTGTGAAACTCTACTGCTCTGCATTTTTTTTAGAAGTCTCACCATTACATAATATGTGTTATAAGATGCCCTTGAATTGTTAGTAAAATGCTTCTTTATAGAATGAAGTCCTTCTCTATTGATTGCGTTAACACGACTATCAGAACAGAATAAAAAAGAAGTAGACAATGCAGTTTTCTACCCTCCCACACAACACACACACATATATATACAGATCTACATAACTCATGTACAGGTAGCAAAATATAAGCATAAAATAATAAACCTATTATTCTAATCACACAAAAATAAAGCTTTGTTATTGATTACATTTGATAATTTATAATCCAACATTGACTAAAAAAATTTATAAAATCTGATCATAACATTTTATTTTGAAAGTGTTAATTTTATTTCAATAAACATAAGAATTCTTTTTATATTGTATTCATGTATACACGCATGTCTCATGCTACTGAACTTATTATGGATTTTTAGGAAATACAATACATATAAAATAAAGATATAATTAAATCACAGTAGAACAAGAAATATTATTACCTTCCAACTTCATTCCCATCCGAAGGCATTTGTTAAACCGACAGGCAGGACATTTTTTTCTTGTGCTGATGGATACATGGCAATTGGCACCTCGCAAGCAAACATAATTCTTTTTGTTCTGGACAGTGCGCTTGAAAAACCCCTTGCAGCTTTCACAAGAAAATATTCCATAGTGAAAACCTGATATTCGATCTCCACAGATGGGACAAGGTCCACTGAGTAGTTGCTGGCGAGATATACCAGGAGGTCCACTCAGGCCAAGAGGATTCTGGGATAGATCTCCAAGTAGCTGAAGTCTGCTGTCTTCGAGATTGTCACTGGACGGCCTTCGTGTTGGGCTGGAAAAGTCACTTGCATTGGATTCGTCAGAGGCACTGGAGTGAACTGAGGCACTGGATGCTAATAAGAAAAGATTTAAGTTTTACTTAAAATATTTTTATTTAATCTGACATATCTGTTTATCACCAACTGAACACTATGCATATTTTAAAGAAATCTTCAACCTTACCTGAATCAATTTTAAACATTAAATTAACTCATTCTTACGAACTATTGAGAAAAACCCTAAGATAACTGAATTTAGTTGCATAGGGATGATAAAAATGTTTCTTCTTGAAATGCTCCACCTCTATTTACTTGGAGCATTTTAAGTGGTTGCTTTGGTTTAATTTTTTTTAATT
Organism: Nephila pilipes; assembly: GCA_019974015.1. Classification (NCBI taxonomy): domain Eukaryota; kingdom Metazoa; phylum Arthropoda; class Arachnida; order Araneae; family Nephilidae; genus Nephila; species Nephila pilipes. The sequence goes on from BMAW01034015.1 coordinate 693,268, forward strand.
TTATGAAATGATATTATTCATGCAGGCATTGTGTAATTTTTTTACTTGGCATGTTTTTCATGCCAGTTAATACATTTTGTAAAAACATAGATTATTTAGTAAAATATTGTTGAAAGCAGGTTAGAAGAATTAAAATTTGATCTGTAAACTGTACAATACTTACAAGCTGAAGCAAGTGTTTGCAATATACTTATATCTCACAAATAAAAAAAAATGAATGTACACATTTTTTCTTTCAAGCAGATGTAAAATGTTTCAAAAAATTGTAAGGACAAATCTTCAAAGTTAATTTATGAAAATGTCTAACATAACACAACAGTTAAAAAAACTATCTTAATTTTAGGTCCATACAAATTTAATATACTTGCTTTGAATCACATATCAGTCCACATTTTCAAAAGTTTGCAACTTTTCTACAGGTTTTATAATTTTTGGCAGGCTAATGTAATACTGCTTCATAATGTTAAAAGTTTTTAGATTTATTCGAAAATGTTTTCCCCAGATCACATGAGTATGAGTTATGAATTCTGGTTGACCAAAATAATCCTGAATTAATTAGTAATCACACTTTAAATCCCTATTGTTCTTCCTATGGTGGCAAAAAAATAATTTGATCCAGCAAATTTCAATAATTTATAACCAATAAGTATACAAAATGTAGTGGAGGTTTCAGAGAGTACAGGCTGTACATTCTCATGAACATATTCATTCATTTTATGCACCTTTATCTTGGACTGATTTGAACTTCCAAGACCAAAGTAAAAAAGACATGGAATGTTAAACATTTTTCTTAACAATGATTGTATTATTTCAGTTACAAAAAAAAAAATGTCAGTATGGAATTAAGTGTCAATTAATTAATCAAACATGTTTTAAGTTTTATATTTTATATAATAATTAGATGAATGAATAATTCAAACAAAACTTAGAAGATATAATAAAAAAAGCTCATCAAAAAATTTCTAGCAATTGTAATGATTTCCTGTTATTAAATTTAGTTTATGATACATGATAGAGATTTCGAAAAATTAAAAAAAGAAAATGACAAATTATGCAAACATATATTCTTAATATACTTAAAAACCACAATAAAATACAAGTCTGAGTTTTAATTACTAATCACATGATAAATTAGAGCCTAAATAACTGTCAACTTTCAGATTTTATCCAGAGATTGAATGTTAATTTAAGATCAATAATTAATGAAAATACTGTATTTATTCAGTAACTCTTTACAACTCTAAGGTTCTTATATTGATGAGAAATGCTAAGTACAAATAAAGCAATTTTTTGTAAATTATTTTGGACAAAAAGAAAAATTTTGATTTGCAAACAGATAAATATTTAATGACTCACATATGATTAATTGAATAATTTACAAACAATTGAAGAATTTATAAATAAATGTATGCTCAATTCTTTTTACGCAAGAACTTATCTATATTACTCTAAATGCCAAATTTCTTTCTCCTATGCTAAAATGATTTAAAACAAAATAATTTATCATATCAAAAGAATTTTAGATATGATGACAGATTTCAACTCAACATTTTCTAAATCAAACAACATCAGAGATATTTATAAGAGAAACTTGGTGATACATTAGAGTTTATTTTAAATGAAGTAGGATGCAAAAACTGGGAGGGAAAACACCTCAATTTTAACCAACCGCAAATAAAACATGGCACCCCCCCACATTAATTATACTTATGTAATATTAATTTTCCAAATAAAAATAACAGTTTCCCAATATGAATAATGAATATTTTGAACAATATTTAACATTAATTAATTAATTGGTAAACGAAGAGACTTAAAAAGTGCTAGTTGAAAACAAAGGAACAGCCAATGCCTGCTTTCTAGAATAATCACCTTTTTACAGAATGAAACTATCTAATAAATTTAAAGCTCATAACATTTTATAAGTAACAGAAATGATGCCTTACTTGTTGATCTTGGTTCAGGAGTTGTGTGTTGAGAAAGAGGAGAAACTTGACTAAGCCTAGCTTCAATACCAAGGTGATCTTGAGATGCATACTGATATGGTGGATGAGCTGATGAGCCCTCCTGTATACAGCCTTGATCAGGAGTTGTAGAACCAGGTTTTTGGAGACCTGGCGATATTGATACATTGTAGGGACGGTGTCGAGAGGCACTTGAACTACTCAAGTGTCCCGGACTGCGAGCTGGTGAGAAGTTGTCCAAATCACTACGCCTGCTCTGATTAGGGCTTTGAGACGGAGAAAAAACAGGCCCTTCTACTGTAATGTGTCGACTCTAAACACAAAAACATTCATTAGTTGAAAAATGTTAACTAACTCATAATAAAAATACTTCTACACAAATCATTTATTAAAAATGCAAAAATAATTCAAATGTCCTTAAATACATCTATCATTAACTAAATTTTTCATTGCTAAGATACTGTTACTCTTCTGACATAGCAGTTCTCAGTATAAGGTGCATAACAAAATTTTTATGGGTAATTTTTTATTATTTAAGAGTTCAATTATATATCACATAATTTTGTCATCACACTATTTTCAAAAATATGTGCACATTTATATGTGTGAACATGTCTTTTTATGTAACAAAAAAGAAACAAATTTTGATAACCAATAGGAAATCTAATATAGTTTTAAATACATTTATTTTGGTAAATACTTGGCATATTTTTCACCAATCTAAGTTACTTGAAAGTGAATACGTAAGAGCTACCTATCAACCCATCAATGGTATACATGCAAGAAATTTCTACTATATTAACATAAAGGGCCCCCTTAAAACTAATTTAAGACAGTTTAAACTAAATTAGAATATGTATATTTTGTAGACAATAATGCAGCACTCTATTTAAAAATATCATTTTGAATAAACAATAAGTATGACACAAAAAAGTGATGCTACTGACATATGCATGATATAAAATATTAAAAGAGCTAAGGGTTGGTTATACTAAAAAAACTATCCAAAAGATCAATATTCATGTAGTATTTTCTGTATACTCTGGATATGGTTTCATATTCATTAAAATAATTAAAGATAATGTATCGAGAATCCCATTACAAATGAAAAACAGAAGTATTACATATCAAAATATTAACAAATTTACTTAAGTCTGATTCATCAATGGCCTTCAAAATTATTATACTCAGAAAAAGTATGTTACATGGTTTTGGTATGTATGAAAAAATTAATTAATTACATGAACACCATATAAGGAAGAATATAATACATTACATTAATATAAAGGATTTGAGCATTTCAGTAACAATGTTTAAAAATGAAATCCAGTTCTGCCAGGTATATGCCTCATACGAAAATATATATCAAGCTAGGACTGAGAATGAGAATCACAATTCTAGCAAAATACTTCAAATTACTTTGTTTTACAGAAGCAAGAGTGTTTGGAATGGTAGCATTAAGACATCTTATTCTTAGACTGAATTTTACTGTAAAAAGTTTATCTATAATTTTTGTTAAAGAGTATCAATAAATCCACAGTTTCCTTATTTGTGAAATAGCAATAGTTTAAAGATATAAATATACTTGAGATGGCTCTTCATTGCCAGTTGATAGTTATATTCTTCCATAGATTGCTAAAAAATTGGAAGATGCTTGTCAAAGAGTGAATCACCTTATCCCAAGAATTGACAGAATATTCTATACAGGAAATTGTTTATTAAGATGAATTTATCAACAGTAAATTGAAAGCTGCACAGAAAAAACAAAAGTTCATAGAAATCATACACTAGAAGTATTTTTTCATAACCACTAAAAAAGTTTTAATGATCCAAGCTAAATCTGTTTTATATCCATATTTTTCCTATTGCTAATTCATGGATGAGGTTTTCACATTAATTTATAACTTTGTACTTTACTTCTTATCGATGAATGAATCACAACTTCCTACAACTGTACACAATTCAAACTATAAATGTGAGTATATTTTTAGGTGATACATAAAATATAAAATGTAATGAACCATTGTTTTAAAAATATCAAATTCAAAGAATTCTCCCTCTTTTTTTTTTGTTTTTTTGTCACAAAACTGTTTTATCATTAATTGTTGGACAAAGATATTAACCTGTAATGGACTTCCTGTGGGTGAGCAAGCTGATCCATCACTACTGTTCCCAGTTGTGTGCCGAGAGAGTACAGGACTCTGGTTGTGTGAATAGATTGATGATACACTACTCACATATCTGCCCATCAGAGGACTTTGGCTCGGAGAATAGGAGGATCGGGAACTGGAGCTGCTGGTGGGACGGGTGAGAATGGGACTTGGTGTCTGGCTGTAAGGACCACTGTAGCTAATCCTGCTCTGAGCAGGACTCTGATTATTCACAAGGAGAGATTCTTGAAGAAGAAAGAGAAGTTTATTTTAAAAAAAAAATAATGTTACTAGCTCCAATTAAATATCTGGGGGGCTTTGTTATAAAAATGACAATAATTAAAACATTAAAAAAAAAAAAAAAAATTGAAATTTTTTTTAAAAAAAAAAAAGCTTTAATATATATAAATTTATTCAACCACATTATTATTAAATATCAATAAGATACTAGGTATTCCTATATTAATTATTTTATATTTCTTTAAAAATCATTTGAAAATCACAAAATTTGCATTATAAATACTTTGAATAATTTTGAATTTTTAAAATAAGGCTTGAAAAAATTAACTTTAATTTACAATCCCAAAAACCTGAATAATAATTTTTACACAGAATTACTAACAATTATGTTAAAAATACAAGATTACACTCTTTAAAGAAATTTTTATACAGTTTGCGAAGAAACACAAATATTCTGAGAATTCTCCAAAATACTGCATAGAACACCACCTTTTTATTTAAAGGTTTTTCATTTCTTAATAACCAAATTTGAATACAGATCTAGAAAATTAAAAAAAAAAAAAAAAAAAAAAAATTCTAGTAGACCATAGCCGACATCTTTAATGTTTGATAAAGAAAAAGAAGAAATAAAGAATATTAAGAAAATAAGCTTCTACAAAAGCAGGAAACAATACAGGAAAGAAACATTAAATTTACAGAATGAACATGCCACAGAAGAACATTTCACTATAACGATTTAAACTAAATTTTAATCATTCAGTAAAGTAAATAATAAAATTCATTTTAAAAAGGGCAATGATTAAAGCTAATTTGCACTGATAAAGTGTGAAATTTAACATCAGAAATGCTTCTGGAATTATATTATGATGCTATGATATATTAGTAATATACTGATTCACAGACTGATGATAATTACTATTTCCTTTTAATAGTTATGCAGATTTTTTTTTTTCTTCCTAGATCGTCTTTCTTCACACTAAAATTTAAGCCACATCGCTATAAATGCACTTCCTATGTCAGAAAATATAACATTAATTCAATATGCAAGTACTTACCATAAAGGGCACTATGAGCATGAGGAGGACGGTCATTGGATATACTGGTCTGAGCATGAGGAAGATATGGAGAAGGTGAAGAAGGCTTGATAAGACTTATAGTGGTATGAGGTCCAGAAGAGCTTGCAGTGATAGACCCACAAGTGCCGAGGTTATTTCTGACTGTTATTATAGATTCACTAATCTCAGAAGTTTCGTGGGTTTCATTCTAAATGGGAATAAAGTGATTGTTATAAATAAAAGAGAAAGAATTCAGAGAAAGCGAACGCAATAATAAACTCTTTGGGACTAATCAGATCCAATAGTAATAACAATATAAAAGAGAAATTTGTTTACAGACTTATATTTTCACTCTGATATTAGTTTTAGAAAGGAAAAATAAACACTGTATTAAATATTTTTTAAAAAAAATATGTGAATAATGTAAGAGAGATGCAAGAGGCACTGATCGAAGACACCATAAAAAAAAATAATAGAGATATAAGTTCTACTGTCTTCTTCTTAACATAAAGGTAAAAAATTTTTCGAAATTGAAAATCAGGACAATCACAAGGAATAATTTTTAAAATTAGAACTAATAAAAAATTTATTATACTAGTAGCAGCTCTTCTGGTTTGGTTATATACATCGGCAAAAATTAAATAAAAAGGAAATGAAAATGGGATATTAATAAAACATATGTATTAATGAAAATCCTACAGAAACACATAAGTTTAGTACCATAACATAAAATGTTTTTTTTTAAAAATGTTCTTTTATTTTTCTAAAGAATGAATTGATTTTAGTTGGTTGCAATTCATTTTGTTAAATATTTTGATAAAATTCGTGCTAGTAATTTAATTTAGTTTTATCCACTTGGTCTCAACACTAAAAACAAGTTCGGTAGTTGCATTAGTTCTTGGTAAACACTGACAATATTCCACTAATTTATCAATATTCTTAATGGAAATGTCTTTTTTTTATTAAGAATTTAATTCCATTTGTTAAATGATAGTAAATAATTTTGTCTCACTAGACAATTTTTTCTACTGTAGTGAAGTGCGTAACAAATACCTCATAAAAAAATTGGTTGAATTGATTGAGTATAATCACTACAAAACTTGAGAGTTGTCATGAGTGTGTTGGGTATTTAATAAAATCCAATTTAATACTTTCTGTATGCTGAAAATGTTCTCTCCACTCCTCTAGATACAGAAGATATATATATATATATATATATATATGTTTTTACGCAAAGAGCTGGTTGTCTACGGGGGTAATTCCATTACCGGATTCCAATGTGTTATTGAAATTAAATCATGAGGCTCCAAGTAGCTTTACTTGTTTATTAGGAGAGATGATGAAGAGTGAAAAGTATTTACACTATGATATGACGGATTGGCCAGTTCATAGGAAAAAGATAGATGCTGCCTCATTTAACCCATATTGGCGAAGGGCGCTGGAATGCGCCCACTCGTTTGAAGTTTACTTCCAACGCGGGTAATGCGAAGGAAAAAAGAAGTGGAAAGGTGGGAGAAAGAGAAAGCGAGAACGAGTGCCACTCAGTTTTTGTTCTGAAATAGGTGGCGCTGCATGAGCTTATCACATGACTCTGATTCCTTGTGCCATCTATTGAGTATCGGAGGAACTGGTTTTACAGTAAATTGGAAAAAAAAATTAATTGCTTAATAATTAGCTGTAAAATCCTACATATATATATTCCATAAAATCCCAATTTGCAATGTTTATATATATGTATGTCTCTCGACAGAAATTTCAAAATTAGTACTCGAATTTTAACCCATTTATATATATTGAGCTGAAATTCTGCATACATGCAGAACTCCAATGATAATACAATACCATGGTATGTTCGAGCAGTTACAGACGTAAGGTGGGGATTTAATTTGGTACTCGAATTTTCACCTACTTCCTATCATCCAATCGAGCAATTGCAGACTATAGGGATCTAGAAGCCTAGGCCTTATACTAAAATTTGTACTATTTTAACCCATATCCCATCATTCAAATGAACTGAAATTTTGCACACACATTTAACTCAAATGAGATACTATACAAAGGTATGCTCAAGCAGTAACGAAATTGGGGGAGTTAGGGACTTGCCACTTCCTGATTCAGATGAAAATTTGCATTCACATATAGCTTAGTCTCGAGACGCAATACCCAATTATATATATATAATACCATGACTAACATTTTTATTGTACATGGCATCTGAATTAAAGTATATGTATTTAAAAATGCTTGAAATTAAATCAATTTTTTAAAAAACATTTGAATCTTTTAAAAAATTAATAATTTTAGGCTTTTTTAATCATTAAAATTTTTATCCTGATAACTTTGCATGGTTCTTTTCCTCGAGAGTCGATACTTAATTCTTTATAAATTTTTATTCTGAATCAACTGCACACACGCATATATTTCAACCTCCTATAGTATCTCATTATTCAAAAAAGCCTTAAGGTTTTGAAAAAAAAAGAATCAAAAAAAGATCATACTACGAACTAATTTTTTTTTAAAAAAATAAAATATATATATATAAATGCATTAATATCTAATAGGTATATAGAATACACAAAATTCAAAATATTAATTTTCTCAATTTATAAAAAACAGCTGCATGTTTCTCATGTTATGCTACAAATTACATATTTATATTTTACTTCAAAAACTCGAATCGGGAGGATTAAAAGGGACAGTAATATTAAACCATTGCTTTAAATCAATCTAATGAATTTGAAGCAGGAATTGATTTGCTTTCGTTTAATCAAAAATTGCGCTAGTTATTTTGATGGATCAGACATATAACAAGTATCTCTGTTCCATACGATGATCTTCAAATTATATGAAACTTAACCCCAGGTTACTAAGGAAAACATCCTGTAAATTATGAAAATGTTCGTTCGGTCACGACAGCTCAGATCATTGAAGCTTCATTTTTGTGTTTTATAAAAAGTTTTGATAACATTGCATCTATAAATTTTATACATCACAAACTTTAAAATTCAAAATTGTACTTTCATTACAGGGTGAGTTTTTTCCCCCCCAGATTATTAATGTACTAAGCACTTATAAAAATATTTCTTGTAATCTTTTGTATTTTTTTTGTCATAAATATTTTTCAATCTCATTTTATTTAATGATAAAAAAAATTTCCTCCTGTAAACATAATAACCAAGAGTAACTCAATTTCTCACGCTCCGATTCAACAGGATTGATTGCTTATTGACGTATTTAGAAGTAACACAAAGGGTATTGGCGAGAACCAAGTAATTTTGAGCCAAGGTCAAGAGACGAGGACGACATTAGAGTTGACCCAACATTCTTCTAACTTCCACATCATCCTAATATGAGAACTAAGGGAGCCCAAACAGATTTAACTTGCATCTAATTCCGCTACACGACGGATCTCAAGAGTGGCATTTGACTCAAACCGACGGACGACTCGACTGAAACAACTCCCAGCATAAGCAAGTGACTAAGACCATTCGGTCTCAAATTCAACAAGATTCGCAATTACGCTATAATGTAGTGTATTGTGGCCGGAGACTGTTCATTAAATTTAAAAATACAATCACTTTATAAGTTTCTAACATGTAATATTGTTTTTAAATAATTTCGTACATTAATTGCTTTGAAACGGATTTTCAGTAATTTTAATAATATTAATATACGAAGTCTGCACATTAGCAAGAATGTATTGGCAGATTTAAGAAGGGAAAGACACGGCGGCAATCTAAATAATAAAATAAACCGATGTCATGATAATTTTTCAAATAATGAGTCTGAACTGACATTTAAAAATATTAAATTGCTAAAAATAAATAATTTAAAGACACAACAAATAAGAAAAAAAGCTATTTACAAAATTAAATAAAACCATTAAAAATTCCATCTCTAGAAAAAAGCTATGCGAAAGTCACTAGAAAAACATCAGAAAGTGGAGGGAAAAAATGAATAAAAACAAAACCAAATTAGAGATAACAATATATTCTTTAAAAATACCAAAATTCGGCTATGATGCTTAACGTTTTAGCGCAAAAGACTGAAAGAAGTTTTTTGTAATTTTGTATTATCAGAGTTCTCGCAAATATATTTCCAATACATATACAAAATACACATTTCCTAATCTTTCAACTAAAATTAACCTTAGGTCATAAACGATTTCTTTGTATCGCATACATTTAGCAAGCAGTACAGCAACAACTTTTTCAAAGGTTTATTAATAATATTCATGCGTAATAACGCACATTAATTGATGTTTGTAAGAATAATTTCACAAACATTTTTTCTTGCAGTTTGACTATAATTCTTACGAAAAAAATCCGTCTTCTTACGACAGTTCAAAATAATTAGGCGCCAATCCTAGCAGCAGACACAAGTGAGAATTATCTTAATCAAATAATAAAGAAATCAGCGAATTAAAAAAAAAATAGGTTAACAGTGAACAGTCAAGTACAGATGCGACGAGGCACGTTTAGAGATGCCATTCAAAACAAACGAACTAAGTATCAATAATAAACCCTTCGCATCCCCCCCACTGTGAGGAGAAATAAAAGTGTGGGAACACAACCATGTAGAATTTTACTTTCCCACCGATCCAGAAATGCCTTAGGGTAGAGTCAGTTAGACAAAAATTAAAAAGGAAATAATAATTATAAAAAAATATATATCCCTATAACCAGGCACCGATTTCAAAGGGAGAGAAAGGGGGAGGTGGGGAAGGCCCGGTCAAGGTTACCGCACGGAACTCTGGGAAGGTAGCGGGCTAACGACCGAGAGGCCCGTAAGCAACTTCTCACACAGGTCGAAAGGGTTTTGTGCGTCGCTATCCTTTCCAACCGTTTGGAGCATCATAAAATGTTAAATTTTAAATTGCAAACGAGCTTTCAAAACAAAAACTATGTTAATGGCTTTCACGCGACTAATTATTTGGCAGACTTGATAGCCAAGGCACATCATTACGGCGGAATTTTCTCATTGTATTAAGACGGGAATAAGCAAAAGGAAAGGATATAATGTTGAGTTTCGTGCACCGAACCAGAAGTTTAAAAACCTGTTCAGATCTGTCATTCTTTTAAAAACGGAAAGTGAAATCTGAGTTGACAAATTAAAGCCGCATTGCGAGAAATTTATACAGGAGAAGCAATTAACTATTTTTTTTTTTTAAATTCTACAAGTAATATCAAGGCAACTTATTGAATAATTAAACATATCGTAAACAAACATCTCAGTCGAACTATAATGCATGACTTTCAGGGTTAGATTGTACGTAATGATTTAATTTTTTTTACAAAACATTAACCATGACCCGTAAATATCATTGCTCGGAATTGTAATTAATCACACTCTCACAAAAATTATCGAAGGCAGAGAATTGTTATGAAGAAAACGGAAGTATAGTTATTCCTAAATTTCATGATTTATTAAAAAAATTTCGGTTTCTAAAAACTGCTAAAATCATATGCAAATAACAAATTTATTAAGAAAAAATGCCCCACGTTTTAAAAAAAGGAAGACACGAAAAAAATAAAACGAAAACAAAAGAGCTTTAAAAATATGAAATTTCATAAATCAGGAACTCATTATCAGAATTATGCACAAGTTTCCAGGATCTATGATGTTTCAATTAAAAATATTACGTCATTGATTGAATTAACGCTCGTAAGAGCTTTGAGGCCTACTTGAAATTAACGAACGGCAGCCTCCATTAATACGTATGATGAACTTAATTTGAACCAAGACTTGCAACTCTCAACTTGATTTGAAAGTCATCGGTGATGTTGGAGCTCGCAACCATCATAATTAATCTATCGAGGTCTTCTGATACGTCGAAATACGGACATCGATGATTACTACACCGTCTTTTTATAATTTATGATTATAAAAGGGATAGGAGGTATTTGAAGAGACATTTGGATCATCATTCCTCTTAAAAAAAATTCTTCAACATAGCTCAGTGAAGTCGTGATCACACATTTTAATATAAATTTAACACTTTCTTCTCAAAATAATTTATTAAGAATGTTTCTGTTTATGAAGAACATTGATTATCATTTTTTTCCCCACAAAAAATAAAAAAAAAAATGACACTAAAAACAACAACCAATAGCTGCAATATATTTCATACGAGATGAATGTTTTTTAATGCTTTGGATTGATAATAGAACTGTATTGCTACATTATTTCTCTGTACTTTGTGTCAGTTCATTACAAATATTCTGCAGTGGGTTTATCACTTTCGCCTACATGGGAATTTTACCACCAACTAAAAAAAAAATCAATATATGTCTATTGATTATTGATACCAAAAACTTCCAACATTTATGGCACAGAGTTTGCTTCCTTTTTATAAGTGAATTTCATATCTGTCAGTTTAAAACAGACTTGACCAACTCGCAGCCACAAGTGGCCCCAGATGATTATTATGGTTTTATTAACGTCACACTAGAAGCAACAAAAAGGCTATTGGCGGCGGACCTCGTAATTTTGAATTTCTGTCAAGTGACGAGGACAACACCTGAGTTGGCACCCCCTTTCCTAACTTCACACCAAATCAACGGGAGGACTTTTGGCCCCGACAGATTAAACGTGCATCAGGCCCAGTTACATGGAGGGTCTTGAGTGGCATCAAGGTCCGAACTCGCGATTAGATGAAAACCGCTAGCTGCGAGTCTGCGGTCATAACCACTAGGCCACAGTGGCCACTAAGATGATTATGAATGCGGCTCAATAAAAAACTGTTAACTTAGAAACTTTATGGGATAGTGACCAAAAATATTAATATTCCAAAATCAATATTAACACACTTTTAATTTATAAACGATGAATTTTGTGAATTTAACAAGGCAAAGGAGGAATTCAAAAAATCGTTCTTAAAAAATTGTATTTACTTTTCATTCAAAGTGTGCAAAACAAGTGTTTATTTAAAATTGTCCTTTAATAAGTAGTTGCTTCTCAATATAACAAATGGCGCACTAATTCTCACGCCTCCTACTTTGTTCAAATACAACAATTTACATTAACATGCAAAAACACGCCACGAAATGTAACGAATATCAAAAACAAGCTATCCCGACTAGAGGCAGAACTGAAAAAAATTCATTACTCCAACATTTTTTTTCAAAACTGAAAGTTAAAGAAAAGCGCATGCTGATTGTGAGTTTTTGAGTTTATTAAAAACATAGTACATGCAATTCACCCAGATCACAGAAAGGCGGCGGGAAAAAAAAAGTCCTGACTAGCCAAGCGAATTGGTAAAATAATGAAGTCTACCGAGAGAGGTTTAGGAAACAGAGCTATCAATTTTAAAATTTAACGACAAAAAAAAAAAAAAAAAAAAAAAATGAATATCACCATACAACTTAATTGGCAATTTTTATTTAGAGATATTAGAGGTGATTGTAATAACACTGGTGGAATGATTTCTTTAATGTCATTAAAAGGAAGATAAAATTAACTCAGGAGTTTTATGCGAGGCAGTGAAAAATACATCAAAGCTCTTTTCTCTCACCACTGTGAATCTAACAAGAATAACTATTAATGATGTTCTAGCGATAACAAGTAAAAGAGATTGGTTTGTAAGAAGTAATAAGATATTTATGATGCAATTCCCCCTCTCCCTTCTCCCACACTTACATTTGATGAAATATCATTGCACAGTACATTTGATGAAATATCATTGCACAGTACATTTGATGAAATATCATTGTACAGTACATGAAGAAAATTATGCTTGAAAGATGAATAATGTCAAGCTGATTGTTTCTATTTTGTTCTGAAACAAGTTCCTTTTTACAACGTTTTTCTGAATTTCACTTGGTGTGAGTGTGTGTGTCATCAAATTTTCGATCGTTAATTTAACCAACTTCCCATCAAGCTAGAGCTTTGAAATTTTGGGAATCGTTTGTACTGGCCTAACAATGCAATATTTAGACGTTTGCGACAAGTTTTAACTAATATTTCAATAATTTTAATAAGTCAAAATATTCTTTCCTATCGGCGCTTTTAGGATTGAGGAAAAAATTTCTTTCCCCCTCTGGGAACACCGGGCACTCCCCACACCACATGAGGCCTCGTAAAACTATTGTACTCACAAAGGGGAGATACTATCTTCCCTTTACTATCTCCGAGATAGTAAGGGTTGCTGACTTTTAGACAGTAATCATTCGCAAGAAAGAAAGTTTCCAATATTTGGCACCATGTCTTATCACAATAATTTTTTCTGAATTCTGGTTCCCATTTTTTTTTAATAGAATGACTTACAAATTTTCAAATGCATGTTTTGATTTTATGAGTATTATGAATTTTTTAATACGCTCACAAATATCTCTTTTTTAGTAAATTTTAAAGTTAAAAATAACCAACAGTTTTAACTAATATTTCAATAATTTTCTTTAATAAACTTTGCCACCATATAAAAACGTTGTTTTTAAAAACGTTGGTTTTTATATCGAATTATTTTATATTCTACTTTTACACCAAAAAGTTTCAAGAATTAATACGAAGTTTTAATTACTTACAAATATATTAACTATATAGTTGATATATTTTGTTCTCGCTCGTCAGCTACCGTTAATATCAGTAAATTTATTCGTGATCCAGAAAAATTTGACATTCTTCCAATGCGGCCCAGGAAGGAGGGACACACTCGGATTAGGTAACTTACGCAAACACAGAGTTGGTTGACTCAATCACGTCATTTTAATGTACTGTTTAAGTGTTATTAATGTAATAAGTAACGTCACTATGTTAAAGTGTCGATTTGCGTTAGCTGATCGTAATGTGTTTCTTTAAGAAGTGCCAATTCTTAACACATTCCCAATTACTTCGCTTTAGCGCCTTGGATAGTCATAAAAAGCAAATAAAAAAGATTTGATATATTCTGTTCCCCTCTTATTTCTTTTCATTCTTAACTTTTGTGTGCCTTTATTTTGAGTAACAAAGTTCAAATACAATAAACTTTATTTTGAATTTCACATAAAATGTTTTCATCTGCATCAGAATTTGTTTAAAAAATTAGAATAATTTATAAAAATGAAATGTAGTTAAGAAGGAAAAAATACATAAGGAATTACCATGAAAAAATTGTCCCTACATACTAGAATCCATACATCTTGAAAGCCTGGATGGGCCGTGGTTAAATTGAAAACATAAATTTTGATTCATGATTATATAATATATTTTATCGCATAAAAAATACTTTTAGCAAATTTTTACAAGAACATTTTTTCCCATGGCCGATATTTTTCCATTCTTAATAATATTATAACGATGTCGTTCATTATAAATTCCATATTTACTCCTATATGAAGCGAGATAAACAATTATAGTAAGATTATGAATTTAATCATTTGGACATTAAATTTAATCAAAAATGGAATGTATTTTATTCCGACTTACGTTGAAAAAAATCGAGAGCTAACATACTTAACCTTGTTCAATGAAAATACACATTAATAATTTAAGGTAAAAATATATTCATAAAATATTGCAATAGAAAGAAAAACGAACATTTTTGCTTGTATATGGACTGATAACACACTTTTTAACGATAAAAAAAAATGTATATAATGTCATTCGAAAGGGTTGAGTTCACCCACAAATTACTCAATAAAATGTTCCCAAACTAGCATAATTCGTGATATTTTAATGCAGGGAGTTTTCAAAATTATCGTTTTAATAGTGGGCGAAGACTTGTAAACGAAAAGAAATGAAGAGGCGTAGTCGAACATCGTTAAGGAAATAGTTTCGCATCGTGATGTATTTCCCAAAAAAGATTCAAAGAATTTTCTCAGTGTCAGTGAATCCATAATTAAAAGAAAGAAAAGGAAGACAATAATGCAAATCTCGATCTTAAATTATGTATGCATGCAATGAAGCTGTTGATATAGTCAAACAGAGATAACCTATAGAAGAGAAAATATGCGAAAGGATTTGCAATCGAACAAAAAGTTTCAAACGACCTAGTTTTCCACAAAAAAAAAAATAATAATAATAATAATAATAATAAAAACCCGAGTAGTAATTACATGGCATTTGAATTAAGTAAAAGAGTGTTAGTTAAGCTCCATTAATAAAAGATTTTGATTCGGTATCAAGACAAAGAAAAAACACTCGAATGTTAAATAAAATAGTCTCAAACTCCTTGCAAAAACTCCAAACGCAAAAATAAGACACGGTTTCTTTCGGATTTAATAACATAGAGGGGAAATAAAGGGGTAGTTATTTTATATGTGATAACGCTCATATTCAACTTATAACATTTAGGAAATATAAACTGCCTCAAACCAAAGTACTTTTTTCATCGGCAAACCAACATTTCCTAATGGAAATTACGTTCCATAAGGAAGAAATATCTTGTACAACGCCTTGCCAAAAGAATATGTGTTAAAATTTTTATACATATTTCGTTTACAATTTATGGAATTCACAAACATGTCAAACCCTTTTTCAGATTTATCACAAGCGCTGGAAGTCACATTTTAAGAACACTAATTTTAGTAACTAGATTTTGAAATAATACTTGTACACGAGATCAAATGATTATTTAACACTTGCAGAATATTAAAATTGTACATTTTAGATTAATTAAGCATCAGTAGTATATGTATAGGTAATATAATAGACTCTTAAATATCTATCTACAAATCTTCTTCCAGATTATATATATATATTTGACTGTATATGAAGAAGGGATTGAACCTCAGAAAATCGACCTATTTTAGAAGTGAAGCACAAGGAAAAAAAATCAAGAGGGGGGGGGGGAATTCGGGAAAAATCATCCGCAGAAGTATTTTTTTCTTCGTGATTTAGCTCAATGGAACGTAGGCTCATGCTGTATCTATTCAAGAAAAGTCAAAGACATATTTTCAGTACTAAATCTTTTTTTAGAAAAAGTTCAACCGAAATTTCGAATTTTGAAGCGACTGACTTGATAAATTTAAATATAACAAGCAACTACGTTCCATAAGTTGATGCTTTATATTTTCAACATGATATTATGACAAAATAGATCAAATGTGACATTCTCTTTCATATAACATTGAAAAATACTTACTATGACACAAAGCATATGTTAAGAAGTTAAAAATTGTAATAAATAAAATAGCTTACAAATATATTAGTCTTTATTTTATTTATTATTATTTTATGTTTACAATTGTGACAATAAAACTGATTTAAGAAATGTTCAAACATACAGATATTGAAAATTAATAACTATTTTTTATATATAATATTTTAGTAATCGATATTACTATTCAACATTAATAAATATTATTCCCGGAAAAGTTGAAATTCAAGCTTACATTCACAGGAAATTTATAAATTTGATTTAATGTTTTATATATTTGATCTAAATAATACATATTTAAGAATTATATATATTTATATCTCTTTTTAATAATACAACATAACAGGTATGAATTAGCTAATGCATGTTTAGTTTGAATGACATGAAATTCATTTCAGAATAACATACAAGTTACATAAAATTTGTCACTAATCAAATGTTTATATAATGCCACTTTTCGTCCACCTGAAATAAAATAAATTACGATAACGAATATATAAACAAAAGTTCAAAATTCTTGATTTGTAACTCAAAAGTCGACGTTTTCATTTTTATATTTATTTTAAACTAAAAGATTATTAAATGAAACGCTTCACGTACTAAAAAAAAAAAAAAGGAATAATTTTCTTTTAAGAAAATATTTTCGGTACGCTTCTTCAAAACATCTCTTAATTCATAAAAAAAAAAAAAAAAAATACATCTAATACCTTGCGTATATGGTTAGACATAAAAATAAAATATTGCGACCCCTGATTACAAAAAACTAGCAATCACTGCAAGATTATTCCTAGGAATATTATATATATATTTACACACATAGCATCAAGTCTTAAAATTTAATCCACTTTAACCTCAACTTTTGACTATTGTAATTTCCTCTTCAAGAAGCGCCCGTGTTACGTTAACTAGAAAAATCCCGAGCTCCATTTGAGTGCTGAATTAGCAAGATTCTTTAGGGAAATTCCCTTTTCTATCAGGTAAAATAAAGCTTTCGCGAACAATTAACCTCTCTTTTCACGCCTCACTCTTTCTTTGCTGACACTTTCAGCGGAAGTCATGCTAATTAGCGAGAAACTTAATCATGGCTGGTTAATATAACAGCATCAATAAATGAAAACCAATATATTGTTAAAAACAATGATTGAAAATATTTGTTAACAACTGCCTTCTTCAAGTCAAAAACAACAATAACATCATTAAGATGTAATGATATATGATATATATATCCAATATTGTACGGAGCCCCTACGTGCACGCAAAAGTGTCGCAATACAACGTGGCACGGACTGGACTAATATCCGAAAATATCCTGGAGACAATTCACACTATAAATCTTCAGTCCACAAATCTATAGTAATACAAGGCGGTGATCTTTTCTGAGCAGTATGTTACAATGGATCGCGCAGAGGTGTTCAATAATGTTCACGTCCTGAGATTTAGGTAGGTTTCTATAGATTATTATAGAGATTTAGGTAGGTTTCTATAGATTATTATAGAGATTAGGTAGGATTTAGAATTTTCAAAAAAGAATGATCCTGGAGCCACTCGATAGCAACTCTCGATGAGTGGGGGTGTCATAGTATCCTGCTGGAATTGTCCAAGTGCGTTGGAATATACAAGACACATAAATGGATGTAGGTAATAGGACAGGATGCTTATGTACCTATCACCTGTCAGAGTCATCTCTAGGTTCCATATCACGACAACCGCACACGCTCCAAATCATCAAAGAGGCTCCAACAGCTTGAACAATCCCCAGTTGACCTGTAGGGACAATCTCATAGATTCATGAGATTGTTTGCATAACTGTTTACATCCATCGGAATAATGGACAATTGGAAATGAGACTCGTCAAACCAGGTAACGTGTTTCTAGTAATGAACGATCCAATGGAGATGTTGGCGGATGAAGATGTGACTTGTTGGAACTTGATATTCACAGTACATTCACGAGAAATGGTCAAACACGAAAATACAATTTGCATCACTATCCCAATCTGTCGCATGCCGATCATAAAACCACGTTCAAAGTCACTTAAATCTTAATAACCTGTCATTGCAGCTGCAGGAACAGATCTAACAACTTTGATATAGACACCTGTTGTCTTATATAGGCGCTGACGACCACCTGGCGTTAATGCTGGTTGGTACATAACCTCCATTATTTGCATACGCCTACCTCTACCAACTTTTCTGGCTCTTCAGAATATAAAAAATTGAATTTATCATCTTTCTTGTTAATCAATTACTTTTAAATATACTGATATCCTCTTTGCAATCGTGCATGTTATAGTAATATCGCGAACCCCTTTTTTTATCCCTAGAAAAAAAGCATTCTGCTCGATCTAACGCTCTCTTTCTCAGCTGACACTTGCTATGTGAACCATGCAACCTTCCCGCTTTATTTCGTCATGGCTTAGAATTATAAATCATAAAATTATGTAGAATCGTTCGATAAAATCAAACAAACACACACGTATATGTATATATATTGAGAGAGAAAGACAAAAATAAATAAAACATCAAAAAACCTAAATGTATGAAATTTGAAAAATTTTAAAAACCAAAATTTATTTGAAAAAACGAACAAGGGGGATAATATACTAAATTTTGCAACAAGCTTTAGACTGTTAAGCTGGGTTATTCTAGAAATATAGTCCTAATTATCCTCATCAACAAAATACAGTATTAAAAAGTGGTTATAAAAAACCAAAATCTTCAATAAAAAAATTCTGAACACGAAAGTTCTCAAAATATGAAATTAAGAAGAAAACACACACAAATCCTTAAAAACCAAATTATTTAAAATGAAAATTATAGAATATTTAAGAGAAAAATTTAAAATTTTTAAGAACACTCCATGTGTGTGTGTGTATATATATATATATATATATATATATATATATATACACTGGTGTTCTAAATTAAGTGAATTTTCCGATTTGGTCGATTATCTCTAGAACTGCTGGATAGATTTTAATGAAATTTGGTGTGTACATAGGGTTGATATAACATAAAAAAAATAACCACTCAACAGTTATAAGACACAGGCATGATCGTGCGTAACACTCATCGGAGTCGCAAGATATGAAATAGAAGTTGCAGAGTAGAACATAAAAAAAAGGGGGGGGTAATAGGGGGGATTATCCCCTCTTACAGATATATAGGCCTCGCAACAAGATTTTTTGCTGGAAATAAGGGAGTTTATGAGTTCCTGTGGCAATTGGTCCCACTTGTTCAGCAACGCTGTTTTCAGATCTTGGATGGTTCTCGGAAGTGGTTGCGAATTGCAATTGCCCTCTCAAGAGTGTCCCAGGCATGCTCTATAGGATCGTGGTCTCGAGATCTGGCTGGCCAATCCATTTGGCGAAAATCCTCTCTTTCCAGAAATTCGTCGATCAGCTGAGCTCTATGTGACCTCGTGCTGTCATCCATTGAAAGGAAATCAGGACTAATTGGACCCCTGAAAAGGCGGATATAGGGCTCCAAGACCTCTTCCCTATACCTCTCAAGAGTCGCACTGCCTTTTTCAAAGACATAGAGGTGTGTGCGGCCATCCAAAATGATGCCTGCCAAGACCATCAAGCCTCTGCTGCCGTAATGGTCTATTTCTTGGACATAGGAGGGCAGGTAGCGGATCCCTGGTTCTCTCAATATGAAAGTACAGCGAAAATCACTGTTTAGGTTGAACCGGGACTCATCAGTGAAGAGAACGGTCACCCATTGATTCATGCTCCAATTTGTATAATATCTGCATCAGTTTAAGCGGATTCACCTGTTCGCAGAACTGATCGGGACGCAAACAGGTTTTTTTTTTTTTTTTTTTGCAAACAGCCTTCTCTCATGAAGTTTTCTGGAAACAGTCACCCTTGAAACTCGGGATATTGTGGCTGCATACAACTCACGAAAGACTTGAGAAGCTGTAGCATTCCTGTTACTCCTAGTTGTAATGGACAAATGGTGATCTTTTCTAGCCGTCAAGGCTCTTGGACGACCTTGCCCAGGTTTTCTCTCAACGGATCGGATATCCTTAAACTGTTTCCATAAGTTGGACACGACGATGGGCGCTAAATCGAATTCTCTGCAAATCTGGAATTGAGACTGGCTTGCTTCTAGCCTACCCACAATTCGTCACTTCATTCATTCATCTAAACGTTGTTGGTTACTCACTTTTACTGTTTAAATTTTAATTTATGCGATTGCTGCAAAAAACACCAAGAAATGCGCTAGCGTACGAAATGCGGATTTTGGCACGCGCGCATCTAAATCCTGTTTTTCGATTAGTTCCACCTCCATACACGGATAAGCTTACGTATTCGACGTACAAAATTTGCACTTTTGTTCCGAAAAATTATTTTAACATTTCGTTCAATTTTTTTCATAAAATTCTACAAAATATGCAAAATCTCTTAATTTTGAACACCATCGCGCGTGCACACACACACATATTATATATATATATATAATAACGGAACTTTAAAAGAATTTATTAACACATAACTGCAAGAGTATTTTGTTTCCCAATATACATACATAAAGTATATTTTGAAAAGAAAATTCTTTTACAATTACTTTAAAATGAGTCTTGTGTCTCCAAACATAAGGCTAAAAATCTTCAAATAACCAATCAAAGATTTATAAGTGTTTTACTTATAATGATTAACTTTTTTCCTTTAAAAAAAAACATTTTGTCAAGTTTCGTTGGGTTAAGAAAACTTCGAATACTGAAGTAACTTAAAATATTAATACAGAAATACAAACCCATCATAAGCCTTGAGTTATAATAATAATTTTTTTATTTTCAAATCTCTCTATATAACTGTTATTAATATGAGATATCTGAAACATAATATAAAAAATAAAATTAAAAAAGAAAACGTAAAATCAAGAGTGAGATTATTTCCATATGTATACAAAAACATGATAGAATAGCATTAAAAATTCTGATTATTACTCTTCGGTTGAAAAAAAAAAAAGGAATGACTATTTACGCATAAAAAATATTTAACACCGAGACTGATATTTCTTCATTCCAATTTAAGGAACATAGTACAAAACATAAATGTCTTCCCAAAACTGAAATACGCAACATCCCAAAAATACCATAAGTCACTAACATGAATAATGCATTTATTTAAAAAATCAATTTCTGTCTTTCTGTTTTTTTTTTTTTTTTTTTTTTTTTTTTTTTAATGTTGCAATTTGTATGTTTAATTTGCGCTAATTTTTCCATAATTTATTTATTTCATTTATACACATTTCTAATTCATTGTTTAATTATATTGAAAGCTCTTTAATTCTAATTCACATTCTAAGCCTAGATTGGTAATTGATTACTTATTTTATTGTTGAAGGTCTCTAAAATCTAATCTCAATCGTCTAGAACAGTGGTTCTCAAAGTGGTCCTTACGGACCCCCAGGGGTCTGTGGAAAAATACAATTGATTTGGAGGATCCCTGAACAACGTGCGGGGGTCCGCGCAAGGTTTAATAAAATTGTGATCCATTTTTATTATGGAAATTTAATAAATAATAAATAAAATACTAGCAGTTGTTACATCCTGAGTAAGATACAAATATAGCTGGGTGATTAAAATACACTCTTAAAATACGATACATACTATTTTATGCACTCTCTGATTTAGCGTTGGAATTCCTGGAAAACAAAGACAATAATTTGCGACACAATTTAACTAACTCAAAAAATGATATAGTATATGTGATTGATTAATTTGCCATAATTAACGAAACTAATTTGACACTACAAGGTGACCAATTAAATTTAATCAAAACTGAAAGCGTAATATCTGCGTTTGTTGCAAAACTTTTTCCTGTACGAACAAAACTTGGGAAAAGGAGAATGTTCTTAGTTTCCTAATCTTTCGAAATTGTAAAACAAGAGTGGAAGATTTGCTTGCTTACTGTCAACCCCTAACTGCTCTTCATGCAGAATTGATTAATGCAGATGCCTGAACCAAAGATTTGAAGACATTATTCACTTGAATAATGTCTGGTGTTAAACTCTTTTGCGCGTGGACAAACACAGATCCCAATACAGATGAATCCATATTAATACAGAAACAGCTTTTTGAAATATCCACAAATGAGGAACTTAAACCAATATTTGAACAAGATACCACACATTCTGGTAACAAAAACAGATCCCAATTTTATATCCTGCAGTATGGGTTACTTGTGTAGAAATTGTTGACTGCTTTCCAGTCTCCCTATTTGGTAGGACGTGGATTCAGCGCCGATGTGAACCTCATCACAACAACAAAACCGACTAGAAATTAGTGTTTACGGGGATTTGCGGTTCTATTCACATATATTGAGCCGGTCTTAAATGCACTCGTAACGTCTCATCAAATCATTAAATTTTTAAAATTTTATTTTAAACAAAAGTTATAATTTCAATAAATACTTCTTCAACAAAATGTTTTTTTTTTTTTTTTAATTTGTAATTTTTATACAATGCACTTAATGTAGCTTTTTCACTTGAGGGTCCGTGGGCAATTTTTGACTATAAAAAGGGGTCATGGGTCAAAAAAGTTTGGGAACCAGTGATCTAGAAGTTACCAAATATTTTACGAATAATTGATGATAATTCATGATCATGCCAACACTTACGATAGAAATCTGAAGGCATACAACCTCCTTTTAGAGACGAACCACACACAAATATTATTTAAAAGCCTGCTCTTTCAAGGTTAAATGAAATTCGAGGAGACTATTCGCCCACTACAGACATTCTATTTTGTACGATTATATATACACTTTGCCTAAAGTTACATAAATGGACTTTTTGTTCGTGATTTAAGCCATGATCAAATAACATCTCATTCTCTAATCAATAGATTAGGATTCGTGTTAACATGCCTATCGCGGTCCATTGCAACATATCAAACTGAATAGTTGAGAGTTTCCCAATCAGAAACTAGGTCATCAAAAATATAAGTTATTGTTTAATAAATCAATACCATTCACATGCACTATACTACAAAAGATACACAATCACTGCGAGAGAAAATAATGACATGAATAGGTACTCACCTTAATTTTGGCCATGCTGTTTGAATGTCTCTCATCATCCATGCACATAGGGCTCCCCAGGGGGCGTTCTGGCACGTGCGTTGTGGTGATGACGGTTGATAGAATATTGTGACAAGCCGAAATCTGCGGTGGGGGTGGAGTATTCCTTGGATCCATGTCATCATCTGACAGTTCTCCTTCCCAAGACATGGGACGCTCTGCAGTTCCATCTTCGTCCACACATACACCATTCACTTCCACTATCCTCTGCTTCTTAGTCCGCAGACTGATAGGACCATTTGCGACAACCTGCATCACCTCAGCGTCATCCTCTTCTTCCTGGTCATGTTCCTTTTTAGGGAACATTGGTGGGTCACCAGCAGACGACGGTCGTGGAGGTGACGACGTAGGAGGAGGTGGCGGGTTGCCGCCCCGGTGGTCATTGAGAAACGTTACCTTGTCCATTGTCATCCAGTATCTTTCGACTGGAGTGTGGGGCTTGGCCCACTCTCCACAACAAGTCAACAAGCACTCTCACCCACAATGGTGAATATGACGATGAAAGAGATATGTCTGGCAGATATTAAGCGTAAGCTGAGAAACAATAATCGAAACTCTTATTACGCTGAGATGCAATTTGGTTTAAAGTAGAGGAAGAGGTAATAAACCAAAGAAAAAAGGGGATTGACAGTTACGTTATACCCGCTTATTTATGTGTCAAAAATAATTTTTTTTTTCTGTAGAAGAAAAAAATATATATAAACAATCAACAAAATAATGCCTACGTAAGAATGTAAAAACGGACTAAACTACTAAGATAATAATAATAATAATAAAAAAAAAAAAACAATTTTCGAAAATTAAAAATAAGTCAACACAATAAAATACACAAACATAAATACTTTTGATAAAAATCGAAAATACTCAATCAAAAACGATCATTTATCTTTCCCCCAAGTTAAATAAATTTTGTTGCTACACACAGAAGTTTCTTTCAGAGGAAAAATTTCCTTCAAAGACAGTTTGTAGTTAGAAGAAAAACCGTGGTAAGATTAAAAATTATACAAGATATCTCTGTATTCATACAATACAGACGCTATCTGTGAAACACGCGGCGATTAATGGTCCCAGGGCACTTCTGCAGGGTTCTGGCACCGATGTCGGTGGCTTCTGCCACCAATGTAATTCCAATAAGGCCAGTACAGGAAACGCAAATTATGTTCGCAGAAGAACCCAGTGACATGCCAGTATGATGCTTCACGACTTAGTAGAGGGCTTTTCTTCATTCTTGAAGTAGAGCAACAAGGTTTACTCTGAAAAGAGAAGGAATTAAAAAATATTTAGTAATCAGCAATAGATATATTCATAAAATATAAGTGATCAGAAGAACAGTTTATATATTAACACATGCAACTAAATCTGGATATAAATAAGTAGGTTCCTAAATGACCGATTTCTAACCATAACTAAAGCGATGAAGAAACTGTCGCATGTATATACGGCCTCTCATTAAAAAGACCCATATTCCCAGTTAAGAAGATTGTATATAAATCTTTTAAAAGCTTTTAATGCCATCTTCAGAAAGGTGACACAATGATTATGAAAAGCAGTGTTTATTTTAAAGAGTTTCGCGGGAATTTGGCTATTCGAACATATCCGCCCCTTTCTGCCTTTTCACAACACATATTCTACCTAGCTTGCCTTCTTGAAATCTACCTTCGAATCGGTAGGCATTTTCTGAATAATTTGTATTGAGAGTTTAAGAGCACAGTTAATTTGAGTACACGACGACAATTGGCGATGAATTTCATTATTTTGAGCCTCTATCAAATAATGATAGTAAGCGAATCTGCTGCATTTGAAAAATGTCAATATAATTACTGACATTCTTTTTAAAATGTATTAGGAGAAACATTACTTTTATTAAATAATCTATGAAAATTATTCTACCTTTTAAATATAAAATGCACCATAATTAATAATAATAAATATCAACTATTTAATGTGAAATGATTATATTTTGCAATCAAGAATGTTCCTTGTGAAGGGGGAAAAAGTCTTCCAATTTCAATTTTTAGTTAGTTTTCTTTTAATGGTTTAATTAGTTTTTTTAAAGTAGTTTTCTTTACGTACAAAATTTAAACTGAAACCAATACGCTGATTCAAAACAAATATTGAGCAATTTTATTTTCAATTATTAATATTTCACATTAAAACAACACAACAGAATAGCATTCTACACAATATAAAAAGTAATTCATTGTAATATCACTAGTAGCAATTGTTTCCGTAAGTAAAATAAAATAAAGCAAATTAAAAGAAATATTTTATTTCGCAGGAAGTATTTAAGAATGTAATTTGAAAAATTGAAATTTTGAAAATCTTCTCGATTTCAAAATTTCAAGAAGAATCATACAAAAAGAATTATGAAATAATCACATTAAATATTACGTACTATTCTTTACAAAGTTTTTAAAAACACCATTAAATTTGAAACATGAATTTGTAATAAATTCGCTAGAAAATATCGCTAAATGTAGTAAGTTATTTGCCATAATAAACTTTAGACAGACAACTGAAATGAAAACGACTAAAGTTCATTGAAATTAAATTTTAAAAAAATTCAAAAAAAAAAAAAACGCGTTGTAAAAGTTTCTACGGAATTCATTCCAAAGATTTAATTAATTTATCTATCTTGAAGTTACATGGCAAGTAATCGGGGAAGTTCAATAGTTGCTACCCAAACCGAAGTTTCTTTCCAAGTGTCAAAAATAAAAATTACATTCACGTTTCCAAAATCAATCAAAAATCAGTCTATATCTTAATAAAATGAAGTCTTATTTTTTTTTTTTTTTGCTTTTGTTTTGTTTTGTAATGAAAGTGAACTGAACACTAGTTTTAGCTCTTTGATGAACAAATAATGGCTTGGAGACAAAAACAAGACGAGCTATAAATACCTAGAATATACACATCTGATCGGAACTGTGCAGGAAAAGGAGACGTTCTCGTGTGAGGATTTATGTTGATGCAAGGATTATAATTTTGTATACATTGAAAATATATAATAAACGATTTAATTTATTTAATATTTTTAAGATTTAGCAGAAAAACTAAGCACCGAAAACGTTTTAAAATTTTATCAAGGCATGATCCGATGTACATGGCTATTGAATGTTTATGTTTAATGTTTCTATAATTCCCTTAAATTCTACTATCATCACAATTATCAGATTTGAATTCAGTGGAAAATTAGAGTACAAAAACATGACATTAAAAAAAAAAAAAAAAAAAAAAAAAAAAAAAAAAAAAAAAAAAAAAAAAAAAAAAAAAAAAAAAAAAAAAAAACAACAACAATGATAAATTCTGCCCAAAAAAAAAAAAAAAAAAAAAATTTAAACAATAATGGCACAAAAAAATTAGCACATTCACGACTAAACATTAAAAGTTGTATACATTAATGCATTTTTTATAAATTAAATAATTCTAATTTTATAGGTTTTGAACACTTTTAATGATTCCAAAGATTTTGGCGACATATTTTTTATTGCTTATTTCAAAAAAATAATATTCGTTGTTTTAAACAGCAATTGATATACAGGTACTTCTCACTTTATGACATAGTTCCGTTCTGACAATTATGTCGTTAAGCGAGATGCTTACTCCGAGAATGTAAGAGCGTTATAAAAATTACGAAAAAAACTTAAATTTATCCATAAAAGATTGTATATGTACATATTATCATTTGTTTATTAGGTTATCTGAAGATGTTAAGGGTCCGAAGTAAGGGAGACGACGACGATAAAACAAAAGTCGTACTCTCAAAGGCGGAGGTCTGGATGGGACAGTTGAAAAGAAACTCGTAAATATTGTTTTGCTTTGTAATCTCTTTTTTCCTTGATAAATTTTTCTGTAGCACTTTAAAAGTTCACTCATCCCACGTTTAACATTATTAAAACGTTCAATATTTAGTAGCCGCATTAATTTTGGAGAACACACCAGTCAACCCATGTAAATCACTTAGTTAGATTTATAACATATATTACTTATTAATCAGCTTTATTCTTTTAAAGCTGTCATCTCTCTCGCGTAATGTTAAATAGTAGGACATGAAATTGGGACATTTTTTTCCGATAACAAAACGCTCGAATATTAATTTAATATTGTGACTTAGCCTTTTTTTTTTAAAAAAAAAAAGAGCAGCGAATTAGTATCACTCATTTCTATTTGAATTTGTGTTTCGTCTCCAATATTGTAATGCTAATTGGGTTCTGATAACTAACTTCATAAGTTCAAGTGAAAAATAGCGCATATTTGGAATGTTCATATATTACATAGAGTTTTGCATCATAAATGGATTTGTGTGAAACAACGTCATAAGCTTTCATGAAGATCGGAACAATTTTGCATCAGGAAATGAGTTCCTAATTTCAATCGGATTCTTTGACATTAGGCGAAGACAGCCTTAACTTCTTTTAAAGCTTTTTTTGCACTTCAGATCTTTCCTTTTCCAAATACTACAGTGCTTCTAACTCTCATATGCCTTGCATACACTTATCTGTCACTCCGTACCAAGCCGATTTAATATTTTAATGCAATCTAAAATGCTGTACGATTTTCGGAAATCTCGAGAGTTACTATATCATTTTCTGTTGCAGCTACAGCTTGGAAAAATTCGTGAACAAATAAAAAACACTTTGAACATCGCTATTATACCCTGGTCCATAGACTGTAGGACAGCGGTTGTGTTTTAAGAAGACAATTTCTCCAGATGATATCATTGCCTTTACGTCTGGATGTAGATCATCAAGAAGTTGGGTGACCGGGAGCATTATAAAGCAGGAGA
Organism: Nephila pilipes; assembly: GCA_019974015.1. Lineage (NCBI taxonomy): Eukaryota > Metazoa > Arthropoda > Arachnida > Araneae > Nephilidae > Nephila > Nephila pilipes. The sequence goes on from BMAW01034015.1 coordinate 721,624, forward strand.
CTAATTTTAAAAGAATTTCCTTTTTAAAACAATAATGTTAGACTGAGGGTATAAGGCAGCTCAAAAATTAATTTTCAAATAAAAGTTGTGTCACCTATGCCTTTCAATTTTCACGATAGCAAGCGGACAGACTGTATTTACAAACGTTCTTTAATACACGTGGATTTTAGGAGTGATAGATCAGGAAAGGTTATAACTTGAACTAAGTGGCATTCCCTCCCAACAACAAAATAAATAAATAAATAAAAGAACCTCGAATACAGGCTTTGCCTTCGCTCCTTTGTGCATATAGGTCCTTTCAGGCACTCCCCCTCCCTCCACCATAGCTTAGTTTCATCCACACTTAATGTCTGTTCCGGGTAGTAGCTATCTTTCTAAATTATTCTATCCAATTCGTCAACAAATTGTTCTGCTGCTTCTACATCCGTGCTTGCCACCGATTCCTCCAATTATGCAGGTTGAATCAGCCGTTCCTTCATCTAAGCCGTTGAAACCGTCCATGACTTGCACTAAATGAATCTGTCAAATTTTCACCATCATGTGCCTAGGTAAGTCTCTAAAATGCTGCGTGCCTTAGTTTGAATTATTAAAAAAAAAAAGTATCGGCATATTATTTTGCAACTGATTGTCAAACAAGATTGCCAATAATTTCTTCATTTCACGAATAAGAACTTTTCACTGTCCTGTTATTATAGCTTTAAATTCTATCGATGTCTTTACCATCTCTTTTTCTCTAGCTTTACCTTTAGAAATTGCTGAAATTGACGAATGCGCCAATGTCAAATCACATGCTCTTTCTTTAATGGTTTTACCAACTTCATAGCCTTTTATATGATTTTTATTTTCACTCACTTAATGATTACTTCAGGGGTCGATTTCTTTACTCCGTTTCTGAACAATTTCTACAGATGATGGGCGATACTTTTTCTTCTCATCGCCATCATCATCTATACTATTCTGAGGTTACAAATAATATATATATATATATATATATATATATATATATATATATATATATAAAAGATTACGCAATGACTGCTTGTCGGAATAAAACTGACTGAAAGAGTGCATAGCAAGCGTATGTATGCTCAATGGGCATGTCACATTCGCCATTGACCAACACTCAAGTTGAGAAAGGAGATTCCCCGAACTGAAGTCAAAACTCGATTGGTAAGATAAACAGATAGAGATCATAAAATGAGGAGTACCTGTAGTTTTATTCATGATAACATAAAAATATGCGCGAAATTTCTTCCGAAGAATTTTACTTTGAGAATCAGTATTGTTGAAAGAAAATTTTGAAGTGCCAATAAACCTACCAGTCACAGTATCAATACTCGTAAACAAATTTTATAACAGTTTTTATTTATAAAAATGTCTTATGCTGTGTTTCAAGTGTAATTTTTTCTCAGAATCTATATTATCTTAACATTTAAAAATTTTCTAACATAAAATGCAAAACAAATAGAATTACGGCGGGAAAGACAGTTTTTCACAGACAAAATGAGAACATTCTTGAAGTGATGCTGTATGTGAAGGGTTGACCCTAGGCAAACAAATTTGGTCACCAATTTATCCTAATTTGGCAACAAAACTAGATCCCATTAGACGAGAGGAGGAAATTCTAGAGACTTCTAGGACACATTTTTAAGAGTATATATAATAACCACTGTATGCCTCAGTGAGAAATTGTGATAACTAAACGTGTTAATGCAATATTATGATTCGAATTGCTGTGTTCAGTTATTTGAGCGAACTTTGAATTTGTTCTACTGAATATTATGTAAGCGTTATTTGCACCCCGTTAAAAGGAAATATAGCGTATTAGCTAGATTCTCAGAATAAATTTGGATTTGCTGGGAAGGAGCCTGCTTTTTAATTGCAATGATCTTCTTGCATTTGAAAGATGATCTAACACGAAATAATTCTTTCTGATATACTCAGACCGAAAGAGATAAAACAGAATGAAAAGGTTGTTTGTATCGTTAGGACTCTAACCCTTATTAGAAAAAGATACATATCGTAAACTCGTTTGAATTCACTTTCATATATTTTAAAAATAGCAGTAACCAGTTGATATTTAGCCGGGTAATCGGAATTTAAAAAATAATAATAATAAAGATAAAAAAAAATAAGAAATGTAAGCAAATAATCAACACACACACATATATATTTAAAATTACATTTACAACAAATTTATTAATTTTAGACGTTTTAACAATAGCAACTAACAAAATTCTTAAAATATTTAAATAAGATGGCTAACCTAATAAGATAATATAATTTTCAGACTGTGTAATAGATAAGTTAAAGTTTACAGTTTTGTTTTGTATAAGTTCTCTCTGTCGTTACATTATTTAATATATAAATAAGGATAAAATTCACAAAATTTAAAAAAAAAAACATAATTATTTTATTTTCGTGATTTCATTTCCCCTTAAATACACAAAGAGAAGATAAATATTGTAAAATTATTGCTTGCTTATTCATTTGAAAAAGCGATAATAAAACTTAACAATAATTAATTAGACTTCCCCGATCATTTTCATTCCCATCAACCTTTTGAAAGACAGAAAATTTAGAGTCAAGTTTCCGTTAAAAAAATATTGTTTTATAATGTACTTACATTATTTATAATCAATGACAAATGTAATTTTAATAAGAATTATTTACGTATTTTATATTCCATCTCCCAAAATGAAATGATCCGATTAGTCTATAGTGTAAGAGTCACTTACCTACTTTCACCCATTTCACTTTTTCATGAAAAATTAGTATTTAATAAATCTAAATCAAACCTATTTACCCGTCGTGTTGGGAACAATCTATGCGTTCAGTTTCATGCGAATATTAAATATGTAGTTTTCAACTGAAACACAGACAAGCTGAAATACAGAGAAGTTATTAAGAAAAGGAAGAGAAGACTTTTGCAAAATAAATCTCGAAGATCTACCAAGCAATCATTATTCAGGTCAACGAGAATTGTTTAAAATTCTATGTTCTAAAGATTCTTGAGCACCTAAATTAAATTTTAGTTTTGACGTTTTCAAATCACCAAAGTGATTGCGTATTGAAAAACATGACGTAAATGGAAATTACAAAAATACCAATTACAAATTCCTGCTGTAACTCGAAAACTGTCCATCGAACTGTTTCACAGAGCATTGACATTTCAGCCACGGAGAAGATATATCAATGGTGTTAAACAGCCTCAAATCATCAGGCTTTTATTTGTTACAATCCATGGAAACATGAAAGTCTTGTACATAATGTTAAGAAGCCATCAGTCTAGACACTTCTAATGGATTGTAAGGACCACGTACCGTGAACCTCTCTACAAAACAGGGATCTTTTTTTCCACAATTTACAGTCCAGTGACGGTACTTCGGATAGTACTAAAGCAGGTGCAATGACAGACATAATCAATGGTCTGTGAGTTCCAGACCAACTAGCAAATCAAGATAAATACCCGTCACAAGCTGTTCTACGACAAGTACTATTGTTTGCATGGAATAATTCAATAGAGGTCAGCAAAGGATTAAGGTAGTATTTGTGCAATGTTTAAAGTAGGAGGGGCAATAAATATGGAACACTTTTTAAAGTACCCAAAACACTTTAATCGTAATATATTCAGGCTTCTCTATCATGTAAAGAACAACATGCTTTATGTATTATTCTTTTCTGTTCAAAATGGTTAGGGTTTTTTTAAAAAAAAAAAAAAAATTAAAAGTATTCCATACTTTATATCTTATTCTGTAATGGTCCGAGTCCAATCATCAACATCAGTCTTAATCAGAGAATTTAAAAGATTTCATGAAAGATGTACATTTTTGTTTAATTAATGAAATACTAGAGATACACACCGGGGAAACGGAGAACGATTTTATAATTTTAAACAAATAGCTAGAGATAGGAATCACAGAACAACAGAAAATAGTAAACATTTTCAAATTTCCACAAGGTTTGCAATTCGTTATTTTTTATGTATTTTAGTGGATACTCTAAAATGTATTATAGAAGATAGAACTTTTAACAAGATATGATATTGATAAAATTTCACATTATAAGAAATGCATAAACAGTTTCTGAAATACTTGTTTTTGACTTATTGTAATATAAGAATAATTTAAAAACATTAAAAACATTTACAGCTTAAAATAAAGTATCCAAAAAAATGTAAAATTAGCAATACTTGTTAAATTATATATGAAAATCTATTGACATCCCATCCCTCATGGTTTTTCGAAAAAAATTTGAATTAAAAACAGGGAAAAGGGGGGAAAAAACCGACTGGAATTTAAAACTGCATCTAAAATCATTCAATGTTTAATGATCCATGAAATTGATTATTCTGCTCCACGTGAGTGCGTTTTGCCTAATAATTGTTACACAGAACGTAATATATCGAAAGTGCATATTGAAATAAATGAGGCTTACAATGTAACATTACATTCTAATAACAAAAAGAATAATAACCCACTATTATCGAAATAGATCATGAACACATTTGAATTGAAAGTACGAATATCATTTTATCCATATTTAGATTTGCATAAACAGTCTTTTGCTTCCAATTAACCTTGACAGCAAAGTAAAGCCAGTCGCACATAAATTATATATAATGCAACTATTATACGTAGTGATTATTGCTTTATTTGGCTTCATTAAAATACATTTAAGATTTGAATATGCCACACAGACCACATATATACATATACAAAACATTATAAGTAAAATTTAAAATTTAACAAGTACCATTTTTTTTTTTGAAACTGCACAACATATATGACTTTAATACACAATTATTTATACATATTATAATACTTGGATACGATAAGAATGTATTAATACACGTACTGGAATGTTTGACAATTCATTAACAAAGTAAAATAAGGAAAACCACACAAGGGTAAAATTTATAAGTACTTTCGCCTTATTTAACAACAATGCATATGCGATTTAAATATATGATCATTAATATGATTTTAAGTCTAGATACATCAACTTAGATCACTTTTTTCAAACTACTCTGATATTGCCAGCGCGCCTAAGAAATTCATGTTGCTTTCTTCATTTATTTTCTTCTCTATTTGATACTCTTCTTCTAACTAGTGAAAATTTACAACACCGATTAATTTCTATTTAAAGAAAAATGTAATCACACATTGCATCATAAAAAATTACATTTAAAAACTGGGATACCAAATAAAAAAAATTAATTATTGATATTATTTAGGATTTATAGGAACATAAAAACAAACGTTTCTCTTTTCATGACTAAAAACACTATAAGTCCACGAAAGATTTTTTTCTTTTTTTAAAAAAAAGGACCCTGTTTAAAATTTACAATACTATTTTTGAAAATGTCCTTAATATTTATGAACAGATTTATCTAGTCAAGCATACGAACATTCTCACGAGTCGAAAAAATTACTCGACCCTTCTATCCAATGAATGCGAGAAATGCAAGCTGATTTTTTTTTTCTTGTTCAGGAAGAATATACACCTGAAGATAGCAAAAAATTACAAATCCACTTGATGCTCAATGGTATAAAAAAAGATATAGTAAAAAGGTGTTTTTTTTTTTTAAATTAAATAAAGAAAAATTAAGATATTAGAAGTAAAACTGAAACAAAATTCTAAAATATTGTAACAGCAGTCCTACGTGAATGAAATTAATGTTACGAAGCGCAATCGATTTATTTAGCTATCGCAAATCTATTATACGGTGGTGGTTGTTGTTGTTTTAAATCAGCGAAAGTAACACGAGGGAGGGGGGAATTTTAATACTCAATCACAAAATAACCGAACAAATTCAACAAACAGTTGTAGTACAGGAAGCCACGACTTACGTACTTCAGACAATGTATATGAAAGTACAACTAAGTTAAAAAGCATCAAGGAGTGTTTTATAAATATTTTTAATAAGAGTATTACCGTAAAAATTAAGCAATTGTTGAATTATATATCCCCCCTTCACTGATAAAAAGTTCTATAACATGGTATCTTTTTCAATTGCCTCTGTTATATAAAATATACGCTTCCTATCGTTTACACATTCTTCATTTTCAACGATATTCTGCGATAAATAATGATAAAGATCCATTTATTAAACACAGCAAGGACTTCTAGTAATTACTAAGTCAAATGAATTGAATAAAACTGATTCTATGTCTAAAATACTGGACACACAATTTTTTAAAAACATTATGTATTGAAAAATGGGCACCATGAGAGTAAAAAGGGCGAAGACATACAAATTTTTTTTTATTCGTATATCCTTAAAAATATTAATAATTAAAGTAATGCATTAAAAGATGAAATTTTCACAAAATTACGTAAAACTTACTAACAAAACAATTAATTATTAAATTTCTTTAATTTAAGACGCTTTAAAAATTATAAGTAGTTAGTTGATACTTGAGATCCCACATTAGATTACAGCAGATATATGACTTCTAATATTTACCTTCATTTGACTCAGGTTCAAAATTATGAGATTCTGTCACCAATGATTATTGTGTACCAGAGGTTCTTTACCAGTGGTTCCCAAAGGGATCGTTAGGACCAATTGCTGCCCCTTGTGCAACACTAGTAGGAACGAGCTGAAAAGCTTGATTAAAACTAAAAATCATCGAAAGCTCGTTTCAACAAGCAATTATAAAAGTCTTTAAGCAAAATCTGGCTGTAGTAGGTACTGGTACATATTAGTTTTGTTCCCAATACCTATTTGAGAAGCATATGAATTTTGGAGAAATGATCGAGCGCTCGTTTCAACAAGCAATTCTAAATGTCTTTGAAAGATCTGGTAGCAGTAGGTACTAGTATATTGTAAATTTCTTTCTAATATCTATTTGACTACTAATGAAACTTGGACAAGTATTATCCTCCTCTTGTTTTGCAAAACATAATACAATATACTAGAGGGCTACCGGATTATTTTTAACAAGAATGAGAGTCGTCTGATCCTTTTTTAATTATAATATATGAGAAGGGGATGGTAGGAAGAAAGATTGAGAACCAATGGGTCAGGTAAATTGTTGAGTAAGAATGGAAATAAGATGAAAATTGGTTGACAAAGAGGGTCGAAAAAATAAAAAAATAAAATCGCTTAGATATCCAGAAGGCGCGTCACTCGTGTTTATCAAATACAATAAACCCCATGGTAAAGAAAAGAACCTCTTGGAGACCATGATTGTCGTACTTACCTGAAGAAGGCAATATCACTTTGAATCGAATCAGAATAGTTGAAAAATTATTAAAATTACAACTACGAAAAAGATTTAAATGCTTGAAAAAAATCTAATATTTTACTGTGAGTTTAATCAGGTAGCTTTTAGACTGATAACTATCATAGATATTTCAAAACATCCGCTTCACCGTCTACCGGCATACAATTCAACCTTGGGAGGTCACCGACCACATCCATTTGTCCATGTCATAGTTATTGCATCCGAATGAAAAGATCAGAATAATGAAGGTGTAATAACCTACAATAAAATTCAGGAAGGTTTTTGCTAGTATTTTGACAGTCGTAATCAAGGATAGACGATTCTGAGAATATGTGGGTGGGAATTAATTCAAATGAAATGTAGCGTGGAGAGTGGAGTTGGACTTCAACCGAAACAGCTATTTCACAAGAATGCTTTGGTAAGAAATACTAACAAACACTAAGAGATTTTTTTTAAAAAGTTTCGGATTAAAAGGGAGAGTAACAAAGCCGAAATACGAAAAAAAGACCGGGAAAAAAAGATTATTTATGTGTGGACATTTTTCGGAGTAAGAAAAAAAAAAACACATAAATGCTAAACATTTTATTTTCGAAAATTCTTAGATATTAACAGACCACGACTGAGTGCAGACTTGGTATCCTTTTTACTGGATCACGGTAGGTAGATTTCTGTAAGTAAATGTATTGGAATCAGGTCTTCATCTTAAATATGTATTAAAGATTTACTCAAATGAGATCTCACAAATTACAGAAACTGCTACATATATCAAAAATGTATTGAAACACATATCCTTCGTATCTGAGCTATAATAGCAATGTAAAAAACAGATATAAAAAACAATTCATTTGAAACCTATGTCTCTAAAACTGAATCAATAATTCTTGGATAGCTATATCATGCATTTTATTTAACAATTCAACTATTTTCGTTTGGTGACTTTTATGTTACTTGAAGTTCACCACAACCTCACAACAAATTAGAACTTTTTCGGGGGGGGGGGGGAAAGACAGGGAGATGTAAATAGAAAAGAGAGCATCTTAAAAGGTCAATCATCTATAAATGTAACAAGTTAATGTTATATGACTAACATTATAACGAAAAACGTTTGAAAATAACAGAGTAACACAGTGAGAGAAAAATCAGACAGAAGCAGGGGAATGCGTATTTTTCTTTCTCCTCTGCTAAATAAAATTTTCCAATAATGCTTTTTCTATATTTTTCCCCCTAACACTACCACGGTAAGTTGTATTATTACTACCAACGTGAAAACTTACCAGGATTTGAATCAATGCATACATTTTTCCCATTGCCAATCTATACTCATAAATATTACACTTTGATGAAACTAAGTATTCTTGAAAGAAACAACCGAATTCACTCTTCATGTAAAATAATTAATTCTTTAAATACACTATTAGAATTGGTGTGACCGTTGGGGGAAAAAAGCGACTAAGTATTCTCCACATCTTAGCAACATAGAACTTAGTGAGCTTTGATCCCTGTGTAATATGGCAACTTAAAAATACATGAATTATTTTTAAAACCGAATTATTAAATCCCGATTCAAGAAAGTAACAAACAAAAAATAAATAATCCATACCTTTAGAAAGAGTGTAATCCAATGCTGCCAAAAAGTATTATTTCATGAGTAATTTAAGGTCAGATAACATAAAACAGCACTTTAAATCATCATTCAAGAACACGATCCCACTTTTGACAGTAATAATTCAAACAATACTATCAAAGGACGAGACGGGAAAAATAAATACGTCACAACAGCGCGCATCAGAGTTCAATAATCCCAGAGAAATGCTAAAAATACGATTTCGTCTCTCCCAAAACAAACGACATACTTCATCACAACAATAAACAAATTGCTTGTTTGTTTTAAACACCAACCGGATAAAGGAAGTAGCAATATTGCAAATGCTGAAACAGAGCGAGAGGTGCGATGTTTTCGGTATCGATACCCTCTGTCGCTGAACCACTGTCATCGGAGAGCCAAGTAATGCATTCACTCGCACGTGGAACGACTACGTCATCCATGACGACACCTGCACACTGACCTTGGCTTCGATGCTGACCTTGCCGTACTGCTTGAACGCGCCTACGGTTGCACGGCGGCGACAAGGGACAAATTTGTTTTACCCCAAATGAACCTTTATCTCGCGATTTGGCGACGTTTTCTGAGAGAGATGTGCTTTCAGGGCAGGGGAAAGAAAGTCTCAGTGTCTCTACTAAGTCCATGGTTTTTCACAAGTCAACATTTACTAATTAAATCTGATAAACTTTGTTGAGAAACTTTAATATTTAAAAGAAGATGCAAATTCAGTTGTCTAGTTCAAAAAATATTTCTCAAAAATAATTTTTTAAAATATCTTCAGTTTATGAGCAAATTAAAGTTTCTGTGAAAATAAAATACCGAATTTAAGACTTTCTTTTTGTGACAATTATGTTTTGAAAATTATTCGTAAAAGCTTGGGATTTGTGTGTGCCTATGATATTTGAATCATTTTATTGAACTATAATAAACTTTTTTTTCGTCAAAAAGTGTTTCTTTCCATTTCAGTTGAATATGGACATGAATTATTAGATATATTTGCATTTAGGTACAATTTTTAAAAATAATATTCCTTAAATATACAATATACTTTGCTCCTCATATAGAAAATAATACACAAAATATAGTAAACCAACATTCTTAGTGATATTACAGCATATTTTTCCTAGAAAAAATTATAGAACTTGAAATTTTGGAAATTTTAATTTTTTTCTCCTTTTTTTTCACGTAAAGATTATTTCTTAAAACTAAGGTATTACTTGAGATAAAAAATATTTTAGGTTCCCTATATGCATACATACCCTTTATATAAACATAAACTATTTGGAACCATATTGTGTAACACTTTTCTTTCGAATTGTACCTAAATGCAAATATATATCACAAATCATGTCGGTATTCAATTAAAAGGGGGAAACCTTTTTGACAAAAAAAATTACTTTTATAGTACCACAGAATGATTAAAATATCATTATTAGTCACACACAAAATTTAAGCTCTACTAATATGACAAAGATATGTATTACGAATATAAGGAATCTTAGATATGTTATTCCACCATTCCTTGCACGTCCTGGTACCCTTAAAAAGGAAATAAAAAGAAACATTTTCATCATTATTTTATAAACTCAATAAGGAAAATATTTAAAATGCACGTGAAAATAAGCGCATTTATAAAATGAATAACTTATAGTCTGTCTATTAATTTTTCCAATTCAATATTTTGAATTTTTTCTTTTTCAAAATAATTATCAAGTCAACTGAATACATTTAGAGTTCTTTGACTAAACGGTAACATTGCAGACTCAAAAATATATTTGCATCTAAAAGCACTTTTCAATTTAAAAAGTCTTTGAAATTGATAAACAACTTTAATTAATCCAAATATCATTATAAACAAATAGTATAAAGATAATGTTAATTTTCAATTATTAAAATCTGTAAAAATACAGAACTTTCTCAGCAACAAATACATTTATTGATAGTAAAAAGGTTGAATAAAATAATGCAAAATATAATATTGAATAATAACGAAAATTATTGAAATAATCATATGAATATATTTTAAGCATTAATCATTCTTTTAGCAATAAATTTGTAATAATTCAGAAAAACAATCAACAATTTGATTTTACAAATATATGAAAATATTTTGTTACAATTACTAACCAAAAAACAAATTATTCGACTTCATATTGAAATTTTATTTAAAATATTTAAAAGAATAAAGCGCTGGGTTTTACCATATTCAAGGCAATATTTTATCAGAATCGAGACATTAAAAATTTCTTGAAAACAGTAAATAGGAACTAATAATGGAAATATGCCGATACATATAGCTTAAAAATTTAAAATCGACAAACATATCACAAACTTAGACTGGAAATAGTTTTTTCCCCACAAAATGCGAATTTAAGCTGGAAACGGTTTTATTTTCCACAAAATTAAGTATTTACCAAATTCAAATTTTGGTATTTTAAACAATAACTAACTGAACTCATAAAATGTATTGAAAAGTAAGCATCTTTTAAAGAAAGTAAAATATAATTTCAATCATACAAATTTAAATACGATTAATTAAAAATACATATTTGTACTTTTGAATACAATTAGTGCTTAAATAATTTTTCTCAAGTGTTTTTTAACATATATTTATGGGTGTATCAATGATGATGACAAAACTGCATCTGCCGAAATGTACAATAACATGTGATGTACAAGTTTGCGTTTATTACTATTGATCAGTCTTTTAAATAAGCAATAAATATGCATGATTACGTAATAAGGCATATTTGTGTACACTATGGATATTAAAAAAAAAATAATAAACCTTACTTAAAAAGAATATTTATAATACGTATGTAAATTTCTAATACAAAAGAATGAGGAAATGTGTTTAAATAGGAATTAGACATTGCTATTTAAAAATCAGGCCATATAAGATATTCATATAAAATACATTAATATCAACTATAAACGCAGACATAAACAAGGAATATCGTTGGATAGAGCAGAAATAATTTTGTAACATTAAAATACCCTAAGAACTATACGTATTAATTCTAACCACATTTTAGACATTTCAGTCCATTATTTAGTAGTTTTTGACTTCAGAGTAATATATTTATTCAACGACGTGACTATTTAAAAAAAAATACATATTTAACACGTCTTACCTAAATTAAGAATTTAAAAATAGCATATTTTTTTTAAAAAAAATTAACTGATTAATCGTACTTATTAAACCAAAATTCCAGATGTTAATATTCCCTTAGAAAAAAAAGTGTATGCATATATATCATTATTATATATATGAACAATTAGATTAAGAGCCTGAAATGCAAAAAAGCGCGGGGGAAAAAAGGAGAAAGTATCATTTATGGGATGATTTTTTTCCCTTTCTTCCCCCCTCCCCCCGAATCGTGATCATAACTATGAGATCATACAAAATGACATAAGAGTATAATGATGCATACTTATGCACTAATTAATTCGTCTACTTTGTAAAGTTCACCAAGTTATTGCCTTGTAAAGGCCAACTGAATTTTTGACCGCACCCAATAATTATGAAATGTCGTTAATATGTATATATATATATATATATATATATATATATATATATATATATGCGTGTGTGTGTGTAAGTGTTACCAATGCAAGTAATAAATACCTTTGTCTCTCACTGAATTGAATTAAAAAGCAATATAATGAATGGATGGATACAAATTTATTTAGAATCATTATGAAATATAAGTAAAGACCTTTTCAATGAAATGATACATTTTAATAGTTATTGCTACAAGGAATCGTATAATTATCTCAAACTAACACTGTGAATAGAAATGGATATATTATAACTTGCAATGTAGATTATAGAAGCGTTGATTTGCATAATAAATGCTTGTAAAATAAAAGTTAGGGGAAAAAAAAGAAAAAAAAACGAGGTTTAATGATACTAAAGCAAGTTTAGGATTACTAGATTATATAAAATAATTTTAGCGAATATATATAAATTAGAGAAGAACGGAGAAGGGGGGGGGGAATGTAACAGTTGGGCAGCAAAAATCACTACAAAATAAATGATGGCAAATATTTGTTTTCCTTTCAGCAAATGACTCTTTTCCATCAAAATGCATCATTTTTCTTTCAATAATGAATATTTTTATTCAAAGTCTATTTTTGCTCGGACACTTTCATTATAAAAAGCATATTTTATCTCTCCCAATGTTGCTGAGAAATTTATGCAAACAATCATCGAATCCTTGTCACAAAAACATCAAACACTTAAAAAAATTTCTGAATTAAAGCATATATGATTAATATTGCATCTTCATGAAGAAAATTTTTCAACGATCACAAAATACGTTATGAAACTTAAATATTTTAATTTATAATAAATTATTATTCCTGCGATTGAATCGACAAAAATTTAAAATGTTTGACTAGATTCGTTTGATTTAAGTAATTTTAACATTACTTAACCAAACAGGGATAAAGAAAGGGAAAAAATGACATAAACAATAATTTTTTTTTTTTAAAAAAAAACATGTTTTGTGTACCTTAATGTTTGGGTATCAAATTAATTTACAGCAAACTATACCACAAGTTTAATCAAAATAAGACATCACACAGACTTACATTTATTACGTTATTAAATTAAAGAAAAAATATTTAAAACAATTAATTTCTAACAAAATTCAAAACAAAATAGCAATCAACAATCGAGATTTCAAGGAAAAAAAATTGCAATACTTATGGCTCTTATTTTTTTACTTCTTTTCATGTTCAACAGTTATTCCAAAAGCTAATTTGCCGTTTGAATAATATTGAGCAAATTCCAAAGTCACCGGAAATATAATGTTTGTCGAAATAGAAAAGAATTTATAAATTGTATCTTTCAACAATACAATACACAAAACCATTCTAGAAGCCTCATAGTATTACTTAATTTCGGAATCGAAAATATAAAAAACTAATCTGTCTCATTCACTATTCTTAATTTGAACAAGAGATATGAGCTATTTTCCTAACAAAACAATTTTGAAACGTTATTTTATTGTAAGAATGTGAAAGTAAATTGAGTGACCTTTTATTGCACTGATATTCAAAGGAGTTTACAAGTTACACAGTGTTTTTGAACTAAAAAAAAATAATAATAATCACCCTCCTTTCTCAGCTACAGTAATTATTGCCATCTTATTTTAACAGAAAAGTTTATATTGTTCACTATCTAGAATTATGAAAACCAAATTAGAATTCTCTCCCCCCCCCATATATATATATATAACCTACTGCATTAAAATATTTAAGGAAAGTAAACAGTGGTTAGAGGACTTGTTTACGAAATGAATTCTAAAAAAGATGCATCATACATAAGTACTCACAAATCTCTCACCTACCAAAATTAAACATCAAGAAATATAGAACATTCCTGTGCTTCAAGATTGAATGTAGTGGCGTGAAAAAAAATATCAGTTAATTTTACTATGATATTATTTATAACAAATTTGAATACTTCTTTTCTTGAACCAAAGGGAAATTATCCTTGAAGCACAGGATAAGATGAGCTTCGTTCCCTGCCATATTTTGATTTTCAACAAAAAAAAATTATATACTATCCTCAGTAATTGTGCTATTCATTTTTTAAAAAAATATGACGACGTTTATAACATCTAATTCATTCAAGACTTACAAAACTTTACTTTCTTCTTTTTCAAGAACATTCAACATAAATTATTAAGACTGCCGCTTGTTTCAAAGAACATTTTTAGCCTTTGTTTATGGGAGCAGTGAAAGAAGTTTTTCTTTCTTGTGACACAGTTGGGATACAAATCAATTTTATCGTCCAACAAACTATTTTAAGAAAACACTCGAGACGTGTGGCCATGAAAAATGTCGTCACGGTAGCACTTTTTATCTTCTCTAACCTCTTGATCACATTTACATAAGAGACAGCGTAACTTTTCGTGGCGCACGATAAAGCCCTGATGTATGAATCACGACTACACAAAATACAATTTAGGACAAGTAGTTTAGATTTGCTTTGGTTCATATACAATAGTACTACTTTACAAACCTTTTAATAACATTAAAACTTTTATAGATATGTATTCATTAAAAATATTCATGTAGGATAATAAAACAAACATCTACTCAAATTCAACGCAAATAGTAAAGCCAATTAGATTCATTTACAACGACTTAATCTTTCTTGACAGCATTGAAATGCCAATAACAGCCGAAGGATAAATATCAAAAAATGAATCACAATTACACTAAAAAAAAAAAAAAAAAAAACTTAGAATTCTGCATTTGCTTTATTTTGATAAAAGTAAAAATAATTCTTCAAATAGCTGTGAAAAGTACAAAAATCTTGCACAGTAAGCCCTCATTAATCTGGTACGTTCGGGACCACGGCCGAGCAAGTTTAGCGGCTTTGCCAGATTTTCGAGCATCAGTATAATTTTCACGGGGATACCAAAGATAAATCACTCTAGATTTGGCATGAATATACATTTATTCCAGAGAAAGAGATGTACCATTTAAAAGTCATTTTATGTACACGTGATTATAAGTAAAGCTCATGTTAAGAAATAACTGCGGCATCGATCTTAATCCTGCAGCAAGGCAGTTTATAGCTGCAGGACAATTCTCGCCGAGGATGACGAGACGCAATTACTCTGTGAAGAGCGTCCCAGGCATGCTCCATTAAGGCCAGGCGATCTGACTGGCCAATCCACGCGGCTAATATCCTCACTTTCCAGGTAATCATTGACCAGTTGAGCCCTATAATGACGAGCGTTGTCGTACATTAACAGGTACCGAAGACAAACTCTGCCTCTGAAAAATCGAACATAGGGCTCTCTCTAGATACCTCGAATAAGTCAGGGACCCTTTGTTAAACACATGCAGGGGTGTTCAGCCGTTATTCATAAATAGAGAATAAATTTTCGGAAGTACACAACGTATGTAGTTTAAAATTTTTGAATTTTTACTGGGCTCAATTTTTCTACATTACGTTCATTTAGCGCAACAATGATATGCTATTATAACCAGTGTAAAAAGTGATTGATATTGACATATTATTGTACTTTAGGAATTTTTCGAAATATTTATTCGACCTTTTGGAAGTAAATTAATTTATATCATAATAAATTATTTGCCGCACACTAATACAAAATCACCATTCGAATGTTAGATAAGAAAATTATTGGAAAAAGTACGAGATCAGTAACGAAGGAAATAACTCTAGAAGTCAACAAAATATTTATTATAATAACAATAACAAGTTTACGAAGATGTGGAAATGTGACAAGAAATATCAGTGGTTTGAGATAGTAATTGTATGCTGACTAATCTAAAGAAATCGCTCAGTTCAAGTTGGGGGGGGGGGGGGGGGAAGCGTACTCATAAATATAAAAATTCAAAATGAAAAATAAATAAATAAATAAATAAAATTAAAGAAACATTGCGGTTTGATGATGTTTGAGTTATGTCAAGGCTAAACAGGGTGGTAAAACTCGCTTTGCAAACGTACACGATTACAACTTAGGATTTTGAGATTTTTACATGAATTTGTGTTTTTGAAACGAGTGATATCATTATTTACCATTCATGTCTAATACCAATTATTTACATTACTCTAATCAATCAAAAACAATAAAAAAAAAAATCAAATATAAAAATTTTCATCCAATGCAATTATTAGTTTCATATAATCCAAATAATTGTGGTTATACCTGCCGCCTTTCATTATATATTTATGTAAAATTGAGTTTTATAACTCGAATTAATACTTCATCCAGATGTTTAAGATCAATCAATCATACTGAAACTCCGCCCTTTTAGTATTCGCTTCATTTGATCTTTTATGTTTTATATTCTTTATTTAAAATAACGTTGAATAAACATAAAGAAAAAATTCAAAGCTGAAATCAGTACGATCTTAGGCGGGAAAAAAAAGCTTTTATAACAGTGCAGTACCATAAAGCTGACAGACGAATAAGTTTTAATTTGAATTTACAACCGATTATTAACATGATTTGAAGATTTAAGAACTTTGTTTTAACGAACTGTATGAAAAAAGTTCCAACATTTAACTCCATACGTTCCCTTATTATTATTTATTATTATTCTTAATGTCATGCTCAATTTTAAAAAAATTATACATTACTTACACACTAATTAACAACATTTATATGCACTAAACTATATACTTTTAAATAAATTTTAAACTTTCAAATTTCTTTAAAATAAGAATTAGAAAACAGAAGCGTTTCTTAAAGGGAAAAAAAAATAATAGACGTTGTACTTAATAGCTATTTTTCACAACAGCAGAAAGTTGGCTAAAAGACAAACATCTAATAGAGCATAAGAAAATAAAAAAATAATCAAAATAATTAAATTCAAATAATAAACAAAAATAACCATAACGGCCATTACTTTCGTGACAGAAATTTTTAAATACACTAGTAAGCAACAAAGTAATAGCAAATATATATTTGTAGTCGACTATAATATCTTACGTACAAATGATAAAATGCAGGAAATAAAATAGCGACAAACTTAATCTATAAACAAATTCAAAAACATACACGTTAATATTAAAATCGTAACGAATTCTTAAAGTTATTATAAATATTTTGTCATTTGATAATTATGAATAATGTTTCAAAAAAAAAATTAAAAATGGTACCAGTTTATTCCTCCAAAATTACTTCACAACCTTTCATTGCGATACCCCTTCCCGCGCCTGTACTCAGAATATTTTTATCAATTGGATTCATATTTATCACTCTATTTTTCCCATCAAAACACTAAAAATCAAGACGGCCACACCACTCAGAGAAAGATAATGCAAACTACAATGCTAGAGAGAAACCAGCCGACCAAAAACAAAAAGCGTGCAAGGCAAAAGACGACGCTTTGATATCAAATCATTCCACCCATTATCATAAAAGAGGAGAGAGATAAAAAAAAAAAATCAGAATAAGAGAACCCATCCAAGCGCGACAAAACGCATGCGCCTCAGGTACACAATCACAGCTTCGTGTAGGCGCGCTGGGCGACAGAGACCTTCAGGGTCACTGTCAAGGACGCGCCGAGCCAAGGTCACTCAAAACATGGAAAAGGAAGAAACGGGAGAAATAAAAGACACAAGAGCGTGTGGAAAAATCACATCGCATAATAGTTGAACGGGTTGAATGAAACCAACTGCTGCTGGTGTAGCTTTTTAAATTTTTTCACCACGGAAGAAAAGGGGTTTTGAAGGAAAGATCGGAAGTTCTTTGAAGGAAGAGTGATTTTCTGAATCAGAGAGGGAAGGGGAATGGTACATTCAAGGTCGTAAATTTTTAAGTAAAAAAAATGGTTTGAATGTATCCGATCGAGATTCTAGTGGGCTTTTTTCGGGGAAAGAGGAAGGGGTGAGTAATAAATAACACGGACTGTTGACGTGGATTTCGAAAACGTTCAAACGTAATGTTTTTGTTATGCAAATTAAAACCATAGCATTCACAATAGATGTATTCTTAAGGTATGGCATCTTTCATGAAGCTTACACCATGGTATAATAAAAACAGTAATGTATCGTTCAGTTGAAGGGTAAAAAATATTTCAACCCTTTGTACACTGATCGAGTATTTCACTCGACTTTTATTTCAGATAAATTTAGAAGGTAGACAAAGTATCATACGTGTAAGACAATTATTATCAACTCCACTGTTGGCTAATTTTATTGGAGCAAGGGTTATGTTTGATAATGTTGAACCAAATACACCTTAATTTATTTGTAACCAAAATTATCGTGAAAATAATAGTTAAATCCACAGTGATCTAGATCTTGGAGGGAAAAATAAAGTACAGTACTATCTCGATAATCGGATCAGAGCACAGCCAGATAATTGAAAACGTTGTATTACTAGAAAAACACTAATAATAATGCATTTAAGCAACAAAAACTACGTATTATTGTAAAAATTTAATAAAGTACACGCAGAGTGTCAAACACAAAAAATAACGAAAAAAATTTAAAAATTACCGTTTTGCATTGATAGTCTATGTTATTTTATTGAAGTAGAAGATTTAAAATAAAGTCTGTAACGCTTGTTTGCCTATGTAAAAACGCCGGACTGCAGGGAAAGAGATCACTGCATTTGTTCACAAGGAGTGAAAATAGGAAAAGATCGTGAAGGCATCCTTGAAGGGCTCTATTCGATTGACTGTTCATTAGCGTGACACTTAGAAGCAATACGAGACTTTTTACAACGGAATTCGCAATTTTGAGCCACGATCAAGCGACGAGGACGACCTGTGCCAGCACCCATCTCTCATAACATCCACACCATACCAATGTGAGAACAAGCCTCGATAGATTTAAGGTGCATCAGCCTTGCAATTCAACGGGTTTTTAGTGGCAACAGGATCAATATTTCATACTCGACTGAAGCAACGCAGATCATGAGCACACGACCATAATCAATCGGCAACCGCTGTCGCATCCTTGGGCCACGTAATCCGCAATTCCTTAAGGCAGAACTCCTCCATGAGAGAGAAGAAAGATCAATCGGATATTTTGAAATCAAGTAAGTTCTTGATTGATCATTGCATTCGGAAAAGGGTTTATTTTTTTACTAATATAGATTTTTTTCTTTCAGAACATTATTAAAAAATTATTACTAACGATTATTACAAATATTATCACCACGCATTGCTGCAAATATTAACACCATGCATTATAACAAATAAGTTATCATAATGGGAAGAACCCTAAATGGAAACAAACCTTGTAATTAATTTTAAATGGTAAACCAAATTCGAACTTCTCCCCGTTTCGACACATCTCAACGTGTAGAATATTACAATCATAAAATATAGATGACAACGAATTATTTTGGTAACAATGAACAGAGGTTATATTTTTAAAAATAAAGATAGTAACATGTTAAGAACAAAAGGCTTACATAGAGTTGATTGGTGCAATATATATTAGTTTTAAAATAGCATATTTCCTTTTGAAATAAACTCAAGATCAATAAGATCAAGTCAAACATTTTGAAAAATAAGGCACATTTTAAAACAAAAACTTCTATTCAACAGATTTCTTTACTTAAGGATATCGCATTTGAATTAATACCATACAAGAACCTGCTCATATGTTTTCTGTGGCAACAAATAAGCAAATAGTATCCAATTGAATTTAAAAAATAATACACTTTTTAAGAAAAAAACGACGCACCAAGGAGTCCTATGAAGACTAAAATTGGCGAAAAGGAAAATAATGTACAGAATAGAAAATGATTAAAATTTCAGAAAAATTGAATGATTTATTTCAGAGTTACATATTTACAAAGTAACGAGCTCAATAATGTGTGGACCCACCTCTAGCCTGGATGCAAGCTGCCACACGATGTGGAATAGAGTGATAAAGCTCCCTGATGGTTTCCTGCGGTATTTCTTGCCAAATGAGCTCCAATTGTCGGGCTAGGTCATCAACATTCCCTGGTAGATGCAGCCGCCTTACCATCATTCCCAGACATGCTGGATTGGAGAGAAATCTGGCTGGTCAAGGAAGTGACCCCTGACCATAACTCCTGGTTGAAGGCCTGTGCGGCGTGCAATAGTGAAAGCAGGATCGGCACGCTGCCCTGTGCGTCTGCAGACACGTCTTCGATAATCGTCAGGACACAGATGGAAGCGGGATTCGTCGCTTAACACTATACGTCCCCAGTCAGCATCATTCCAACAGGATCGAGCCAAGCACCGCTGTAATCTGGCTCGACAATGTGCAGGGGTGAGTGGCATGTGGCGCAGCGGTCGGTAAGAGCGTAGATTTCGCTCTATCAGCCGTCTGTGAATGGTCATGGTGGACACTCGTGTGCGGTTCACATGTCTGATGGTTGATAACGATGAACCAGGCGCTGTGACAGCTGATCTAACAATCACTGTCCACCTGATCTGCTGTGGCCCTAGGTCGACCGCTACCCTCATGACGGTGAAATCTGCCATTGTCCACCCATTCTTGCCAGCATCTTCTAATTTCACTTCTTCTTGCCAGCATCGCTTCGACCCATATGACGAGCGATTCTCCGATTTGCCCAGCCTGCCTCTTTCAATCCAATGATACGACTTCTTTCAAACACTGACAGTTGCTCGTAATGCGCTCGAATCCTACGGCGAGGCATTTTTTTCAATCGTTGAAAGGCACCCCTAAATCGAAATGCAACAGAAAATTTGACCGTCAGATTGCGAATCGCTCCTTATATACACCTGCCGAGTGCGTAGTTCCGATGCGCTGTAGCTTCCACTATTCATTCATTGGACACCAAATTTTAATCATTTGCAAAAGAAATTTCATTACAATCGGGCAACTTCTTCTTGGTGCGTCGATTTTTTTTTTTTTTTTTTTTTGTTATAGAAAATACTTTTGATTAGTAATACTTATGAGTAACATATTGAAAAACTACGAATAATCGAAAACTACTGCCTTTTTATATGTAGGGCAGTAGAGAAATTTCGTTTCAGATTCAGATTTTTCAGTTTTCGATTCAGAGAAGAAATATTCTTTGCATAAAACCTACATGAAAAGAATATACTAAAATTGAATATTAGGTATTTATGTTAAAAATGCACGGATTTAGCATTGGATTATGTTGTTCGAGTATTACACACAAATGAAGACAATGGAAGGAAAGAGGATGAAATAGGGATCTTCGAACCTCAGCAAACTCAGATGGGAAAAATACAAAAAGGGTGTAAATAAACCATTAATCATTCTTTTCCAAGCAGAAACTACGTTCCAAGAAAAATAAAACGGTGTAGCCTTAAATATACACTCAACTATCAAATCACAAGACATTAGACTGCATTGTGTACATCTAGTCTATCGAACGGTCAATTTACAAAAGGCACAGTTAAATTGTTGAGCGTTCACTTCAAAGCAAATCGCCGGCAGGCAGTTAATTCTTTCAAGAAAAGCCACTCTATTTATCCGACGCATCACGGAGTCGAAACATGTTACGGAAAGCTCAGTGGCGTTATGCCAAAACGGACACCCAGCCTTTAAAGTTTTCTTTTTCCCCGCTGTCATCATTACTCATTCTTCTTAATTTTTGTTCTTTGCGAGTTTTGTGTAATATTGTCATTTCGAAATGCCGTCTAGCAGCTGGTCGTCCTCTAAATTAGAGCTTGAAGGTCGACCGAACGTTTTTTTCCCCCTCCTTTCTGTCGTCGTTATTTTTTTCCATAACGTATATGCCAGACGTATGAGGGTGGGGAATCTCATTAAAACGAGCATTACTTCGTCAATAACTTTTATCGTTACAACTTGTAACCCTCAATGCATGCGTGCATTTGGGTGATAAGGAAATATATTTATGTGATGCTGTCTTAAAAAGCAAAAGGAATTCAAAGACAATTTTTTTCTCCTTTCTATAATAATAAGGGAATACTAGCTTTTAATGGCGAAACATATTACCACCAGTTACGGAAAAAACTAAATTCTTCAATGCCTTATTTCATAATTTCAAAATACATTCTTTGCAGACGATTCATTAATACGTAAGAAATTAAGAGATGTACATAATTTTATAAAATGTGAGCGAAATACGATATTGAAAAAAGTATCAAAGTGTACGTAATATATCAGAAAATAAACACAACTTTTTATATTTATATATATGTAGGATTTTCCAGCTAATTATTAAGCAATTAATTTTATTTTTTCAATCTACTGTAAAACCAGTTCCTCCGATACTCAATAGATGTCGCCACGAATCAGAGTCATGTGATAAGCTCATGTAGCGCCACCTATCCCAGAACAAAACTAAGTGACCGTTTTCTCTCTCTCTCTCTTGCCGCCACTTTTCCCGCTTCTCTTCTCCTTCGCTACCCGCGTCGGAAATAAACTTCAAACGCCCGATCGCGTTCCAGTGCCCATCGCCAATATGGGTTAAATGAGGCAGCCATCTATCTTTATCTGACGAACTGGTCAACTTACTTTTCATATAGTGTAAATACTTTTCATTCTTCATCATCTCTCCTAATAAACAAGTAAAGCTACTGCAAGCTTCATCTTTGAATATCATCAACAACATTACATGGAATCCAAAACTACCCCCTAGACAACCAGCCCATTGCGTAAGAGCAAACCATCGTAGATTCGGGATGAACAATCTCCTTCACCCCAATATCTACATATATTATATGGTTTCAAATAAAAGGCTATGAAATCATTGAAAAATTCATAAGTGTTACAAAACATTACAAATGTGTTAGAAACTCGATGTTAATTAAGTAAACAAACGGCAATGTTCATACCAGTGGTTTCCAAACTTTTTCAACTCAAAGTGCGTCTTATATAAAGTTTTCCCACAACCCCTTTGTAAAAGCACGATAAGCCATAAGTAAATGATAAAAATATGAAATTCCGCGGCGCTCCAGTGAAGATCCGCAGTGTACACTTCGGGAACGACTGGTCTATATTAATCATAATGGCGTTATTCCCGAACACGGAAGTTAAATTATAAAATAAATAAAAATGAATGTTTATGTTACATGTCTTGAATATATATATATATATATATATATATATATATATATATATATATATAATAATAATAATAATAATAATAATAATATGTGCATGTTTAGTTTATGACTTTGCGAGGTTTGTGTTACGGTGTCTAAATGATTCGATTCCAAAAATAAGGATTTTCTGGAGAGTTAATTGATACTTCAAAGTGTATATAAAAACTATGCACGGGATTTCTGATCCAAAACAGATTTGCACATTTTCCCAACCTTTCCTATGGAACAGATTCTAAATCGTCGTCAATTTAGAGTATTTCTTTCCACGATTTCTTTTTTGTCATCTTCGATATTTTCATACAACTTCGTTTTCAAAAACTCATTAATAAGATATTTGTAAAACAGAATGGAAATGTGCAAAAGCAAACATTGTATAAGTGCACAATTAACATTACAGAAAGTGCCTTGTTACAAGTCCTTTGTTTAATTACGTTGAGAAACGTCTTAAAGAATGAAATGATTCGATTTTTATTCAAAAGAATTGTACAAGATTTTCTCTCACTTTTAAAAGATCGTTTTCAAGTAATCAGTTTCCAAAAAGCGAACGCTCAATTGTCAAAAACAGTCATATAAGTTTCTCTTGACACGTGAGAATTTATTTTACTACTAATACGATTGTATTTCCTTTTTTCCCCGTAAGAGTTTTTATCTGAATAAAATTTGCCTTCGTCTTTTCATACATTATCACTTATTATTTCTTTCTAAAAGATATTTTACCAGGAGGAATGACCTTCCATCTATATTATAAATTCTCTAAGAGGTTAATAAGTAATTTTCTTAGTTATAAATAGCCCTTTATTTTATTAGAAAAATCATTTCTTAAGATTTTGATATATAGCTTTATATTACATATCTGAAAGCCATTAAAATAATGTTACTATTTTACATATTCTTTTACAAAAATTAATTTTACTTTATAATTTTAGAGGGAAAAAATGCTGTACATTAATGAATTAAAAAACAGTCTTTAAAAACAAACCAGGAGGATTAAAGAAATTAATAAAAGATGCAATACAATGCAAGAATTTTAGCCTTTTTCGCCTGTCAGTATTCAAGTAGCACATCTTCTGACGTGGTTTCCTGGATTAAACAAAATTATCTCATTCTAAGCCTTTATTTGGAAGACACTACGAAACTGATTCCAAATCTTTTCAAGCCCAAGCATGTAACTAACATTCTATAAATTCCATTCGTAAAGTTCCCAGAAAATTCGAACACAAAGAATCACAGGTGACACACTCCAGGCACTTTATTCCAGCCTTTTATTTAAGTCACCGAATCATTCTTCCATTTTCACTCAGTTTTTTTCAATACTTTTTTTAAAGAAAAATATTTGATGGATCGATAGAAAGTAATCAGAATACAGAGAGTAATAACTGTTTATGAAGATAAAATTCCCAGCGGCAATACACGTGTTCGATAATAATGACAGACCTCTGATTGATTTAAAAAAAGAAAAAAGTATGACTCCTTTATTGCATACTAGCTAAAATATTGGCCGGCGGTGTAAGAGTTCAGCAGTTTTTTTTATTTTTAATCCTACAAAAAGACATGTTAAATTATTTTGAAAAAAATACGAAAAATATTTAAAAATTTAACTGAAAAAAAGTTTCATAATTTTATTACTAGCAAAAAAAAAAAAAAAAAAAACACTTAAAATTTATACGCATATTAAATAAATTAATTACTAAAACAGAAAAACTCTAACATGTTTTTTATGAAATATCTCAAAGTCCATTGCATAATGAAAGAAATATTTAAATATATATAAAATAAAAATCATTTTACAACAATTTTAGTCAATGTTTATCTGTGTTCTCTGGAAGATTTCATTCCTAAGAAATTAATTTATTAATTTCTCTCAATTAGACCAAATTTTCTCTAGCCAATTCGTTCAATGTGGATTTCAGATTTACTTCTAGTGATTAGGAAATTAGAAACCAATTACTATTTTATTGGTAAAAAAGAAAATATAAACTCTTTTGCTAAAAGTGGGGAAAGTAAAGTCAGGAGAAGGGGGGAAATCATATTGCTCTGAATTTGGTAAGCCAATGATTTTCCAGATTAATGCTTCAAAAAGAGTACTGAACTTATTTGTGTCATACAAAACAATGACTTGTGAGTATAATAAACCAATTAATTTCATATTTCAATGTATTTTTACCCTCATTTTTCAGCGATCTTCTTAAAATCCAGACAACTGTTTTGATTAAGAGAAACATGTTAAAGTAAAGATTCGCGATCTCTTATATTACAAAAAATATATTACACATTTTCTAAATTATTTTATTTTATACAAAATCATATTTTCAATGAGTCATTTTAACGAAATTGAATGTCCATAATACAAGAGAATGGTTGGCAGTAGCATTCGATACTTGAGAAATGAATTTTTTTCTTGGTTTAATTTCAATTTCTAGTATACTTATGTGAAGAACGAGTAGAATCTCCCTGAAAAATGCGGTGAAAAATTGCGCTTTGATACAGAGAATAACAATGAATACTTTCTTTCGAAGATAATTTTACTGTTAACGAATCGTTTGAAAGTACACCAATACAAACATGCATAGACATGAAAAGAGGAGAGATCTCTCTCACTGATTTCTTCCAAGCAAACCCCTACCATTTAACGCGTGAGCGACAATAACAGAGGCTAAACACTTCAAGAAATAAATTAAGACGGCGTTCATTGCTCGATGTTAACGAGCCTATTTGCAGGAACAAAGACAGTCTTTTTCCCCCTTTCCTTAAGTTCTTTACCTTCAGTCCTTGGCGAACAGCCACCACATTTCCCCCGTCGGTCTCTAAAAGATCACCTCATTCTTCCCGTTCCCTCATCTAGCAAATAAAGTGAGGAAGATTCTAGAGACCGTATCAAAGAAAGAGAAGGGCGCGCGCACACACACACACACATATATATACAAGAAAAATCACATATATAATAGCTGGTCTCTCTCCCCCCTCTTAACTACTTCTTTTCTTTTCAAAAAGAAAGAGACGCAACGAGGAAGGACCTTTTCCCAGGCGTTCCAAAAAGGATACGCACGAATGAATTTTATTTGACATTTAAGATACCCGCCTCGAAAGATGTCATCTATACCTTTCCGGGACGCTTGGCTAGGTCTCATGCAACAAAAGCTGAAAAATGAAATTGTTTCTGAAAAGGCGTTACCGGCGTCGCAACGGTGGTGAGGCCACACTTTTTAGTTACAAGAGACTACAATTAAAGCTGTCTTCGACGAATCACATTAAGCATAGCAGAAAGAAAGGTTTTAATGCTAATAGTACAGAAAAATAAGACAAAAATAGACGCCAATGGTGATTTCAGAGAACAAAACATGAAATACTTCTTTTAATATTTTCGTGGAACAGAACGTGAGAAGCAAGAAAATTTGCATTCGCAAGGCCTATTCGAATTTCAGCAAAGAGATTTTTTAATAACTACACTCATGTAAATAGTTTTTATTTTCCTTGGATAGTTTTCATGATGGTCTTCTGGAAAACTCATAAGTTGATATGAATACATGGGTTGATTAAATAACTAAATATATGAGGATTACTAATAAATGTAATAGTTAAAGAGTAAAAAGATATTCAAAATTTAAAATATATATGTTTTTTTTTTTTTTTTCATCTTCTTTTAATAAATTATGACGAAATCTGACCCAATTTATAATAATATGGAACAGATAAAATATACCGAATTTTTAAGTTTTGATGATAGTAATGAAGTATCTAAATTATTATAAATTCGAATTGATAACAATTTTAAATGATAAATCTTGGATTCAAAACTAAATGGAGAAATTTTCTGAAGGTTTTTCACAGTGTCAAAAAAAAAGTTCAATTTAGTTTAGTTTTTATCAACGTCGCACTAGAAGCAACACGAGGGCTATTGGCGACGGACCTCGTAATTTTGAACCACGGTCAAGTGACGAGGACAACACCTGAGCTGGCATCTCCCACTCTTAATACCCACAACACGCCAACGGGAGGACTTTGGGCCCCGAATAGAAAAAAAAAAAGTTCACATTTTAAGAGCTATTTATTACATCTTGAGCTACAAAATATGCATGCAAAATATTAATACAGCTGCGTTTACAGTCATTAATTTGCTATTAGAGCATTAAAAATTCGATTAAAACTGAACTTGGATAATATATATGGAGGCATCCTTAGAAGGCAGCTACTATTGGATAATTAATTACAACAATTAATTTATTAAATGCAGTGTTTAGCATCGTATTTTACTTTTGTAATTTACAATTAAAAAATACAATTATTCAAACAAACATACCTATACTGACACTCCATTCTATCAGATTCAAATAGAATGCAATGTGAGTAAAGGTATGTTTGTTTAAATAATTGTATTTTTTAAATGAAAGTTATATACAAATGTGTGTGTGTTTCTATATTGTAAACAAATGTTTCAACAAACATTATAATAAGTGAACTTTAAATTACTGTTTCTAAACTATATGTTTATGGAATTATTAAAACCCACACAATTTTTCTTTTCAACATAAAATAAATCTGATGCAAAACATTGCATAACAAAACTACAAGCTTGTGCGTGTTTCTCATGCATTAGTAAATTTTGTATTATTCTCTTACTTAAAATAGTTAACTCAGATATGAAATTTTAAATACAGGACATTTACAAAAGAACATCCCAACTCTGACGACATAAAAATACAGAACTAAAGAAGTGACAATTTTTTTTGAACAAATTAAATTTAAAATAAAACTTTATAAAATTATGAATATTCAATACGAACCACAATCAGAAACACGAACGATATCCAGTCGAAAACAGAATTCATGTCGCCCTTTTTTTTCAGAATATTCGGTGTCACAGTTTGAATCGATGCAGTTTTATTAGTGTTGTTGCAACTCATGCTAGTTTGCAAGTTTGCTATCGACATGGTGAGTTCCTCAATTGTTCCGACTCCAGATTAGAAGATTAGCAATATCACATAAGAAAGGATTGGCCAACAATAATGAGGATTTATTTAAAATCATTTAAAAGAACAGTAAGGACAGATAGAAGAGAGAACCGTGAACATAGAATGCTTTCGATTGCTTTGCTTTCAGTGCTATCTTAAATAGCGATAGCAGGACTCTTGTTCACTTTAGCTTGAAGTCATTTCATCAGGCTTGCTTTGCCAGAATGGTCGTCTCGTCCTCATAGTGGTAGAATAGCAATAGGCTGGCGGTGATCAGCAGTCGCCGAAGTGTTTTCAGTTTGTTAATGTTCGCAGGTAGTGGTGGAAAAAAAAAACATCATCTTTTATGTAGTCCAAAAGGGGGGAAAATGCAGGGAATAAAATAAAAATTTTTTGGAGGTGGGGGCATTGATTAAAAGTACGACCATCATCTGCTATGCAACCAGTCTACTGTATCGTAACCATTGGATATCGTTCATGTTTCTCTCTAGAAGAGGTCACATTGAACATATATAAATTTTTCAAAGGGGTTTTCTTCTATAATTCACAGAATTTTTAAATCGTATGAGCAGTCGCTCTTTTATATTAATTACATTAAATGTAGTCAAAATGTCAAATTATTCATGCTAATTGAGAATTAAAAACTACTAACTATAAAATGGACTAAAAGAGGCTTTCTCAAGAAAAATTATGAGTGTGTGAACATATATATATATATCTTAATTTAATAACGATGCAATAACTGTCGGAATTCTTCATACTCTTACAAACATCTCTTTATTCGAGCGTAAAAGTGTAATAGCACTCTACGCTTTTTTTTTTTTTTTTTAATTTGAGGGTGGGGGAGAGGGCCCCCGCAAAAGCTACATTTGCCTATGCTGCGGCAAATACAGAATCGCAATAAATGAATATATTACAGAACATTGCCATAAGATATTTATCAAAGCCAAGAATCAAGAGAAAATGACTGTAATAATAAGATATTTAAAAGAAGATTATTCAAAATAAATTAAACTTCGCATTGTATAGTGAAGAACAACGCAAAGGTCATCTGATGCCAACAAAGCACTTAAATGAGGTATAAGGCAGTCTAGTACGAAAAATAGAGCAAATTACATAATGTGGAGGAGTGAACTATGCAGCTTCCAGAGAAAGCTTAGTGAGTGAGTGAAAAGTTATTGGCGCAAGAGCCAAATATTGCTATACCACGCCAAACAAGATTTAACTGCAGTCTTGAAGTGAAAAAATTGGTTGACAAGTAGGAGACCCAGAGAAATCTTAAGCCATAGCCGTATAAAAGAACTACTGATAAATTGCCGTTAGGCATGTAAACATATAAAAAATAAATTAACACAATGACTCAGAGTGAATTCGAAGTGATTCATGTACCGCAAAATCAAATTTAAAAAAAAAAAAACTTTTTTTACAAAAAATAAAAATACACACTGACTAAGAACAATTCAAAAGCCTAGGGATACGGATGTGGTGCAGGATAGATGCACTCAGCTTTCTCTGATGAGGAACATCTTTGGTATTTTGATTCAAATTTTCTTTTTTTATTTAAGTTATTGAAATGATTAAATGAAGTCAGAGCAGGAGGATATGGATTTAATAAAATTAATTCGCATTCGCAAATTAACCTTTTGTCCACTCATAATAATGAATGCTAATACTGAGCCGTATATGTGTATGTGTAATGAATTCAAAATTTGTCCCCTCTTTTTAAAGTTACATTTTTAAAAGCCATTCCTTTACATGTTTAAAACTACTTTAACTTTCCCTTTTAAGTCGCACGGAGAATGTTTTTCTCATAAATTTTAGTACTTAAATTATCAGCTTCCAGAGCTCAATTAACTGCGGAAAATTTCAGGGAAACCCTCTTTTTTATTTATTTATTTATTTATTTTTTTTTTTTTTTTTGGGGGGGGGGGGGATATAAAAATTTTCGGAATCCAACTAACCCTCTTTGCTAAATTGATACTTGCCACGAAAAACAAGCAAAACTGCGTGCTGTTATGGCATGGACAAAACCTTTTCATTAAATTTCTCACATTTCATAAAACAAACTTTATGATTAGTTCACAGATTTCAAAACACGATACCATGTTCAAATAACAGAAATAAATGAGTTTTCATGAAGGAGAGAGAAGAAAGTTACAAAGTTTTTCAGAATTCTAAAATTACCGAAAAAATACTTTCTTGTCTGAAATTTAAAAACACATGGGAAACAAATTAATATTGCAGTTACAATTTTATCAAAGACGGAGTAGAGAACGACTTCACTATGTTGTTGAATTTTAAAATAATAAGCATTATACAATTAATTCGCGTTTTTTAATGAGGACACTAGAAGCATTTTCAAAGTTTTTATTCATTTTTGTGTCCAGTAAGTCCCAATAGATTTTCAATTAGGAGCTAAGTATAATTTCTTACTTCGAAATGTCATCTTCAATAGCATTGATTTTTCATTTACATGTTAGGGTACAAAATCTGATTTCCCACGTAAAATCTTCACAACAATGGCAATAAAATGACTTTTCATAAAGATTCGTTAAAGAAAGAGCCACCCTTTTTTTTTTTTTTTTAAGATGCTGAAACGCATTATATTTTAAATCACAGACTTTTATATAGTTTAAAAACAAAAATGTACCCAGAAGACATTTTTAATTTTTTGTTTCAAAGAAATTCACTCAGGGTTTGGAATTAATTTAAATATTTATTTTTGATCATCTTTTACATGCTTAAATCTTTGTCCAAGCAATAAAAATTTTTATAATGCAATACAGATAAGAAAAACTCATTTAGAAAGATCTTAGAAAGAAAGAAAAAACCACTGCAATAAGTAAATTCCAACTCAATCTTATAATAAAAAATTTTAATATTGCGATATTATAATATACACGATGACATAAAACAATCAATAAATTTTACATTAAATGAAATTAAAACATTTGTGTCTTTAAAGATACTACTGACTTTCATTACCAAAATGTATGTACTCATACTAGACACATTCATCCATACGATTATGAGATCTAATAAAATATTCACAACTACGAATTAATTAAGCAAAAGTGACACGTGAAGCAACAGAAACAGTTGTTATTGGAACGGATACACACACAGCTGGCTTTCATATTAAAGATACCGCTCCTAATCACATTTCAGATCTCACAGAAAAAGTTTGAAAAATAAAAGAAAAATACAATTCAATTTTGAGCTAAGTAACATTAAAAATGGACAGTAAAATATCTAAAAGAATAACCTAACTTTTTATAAAAATAACTAAAAAAAAAACCCTATTTACACAAATATGTGTATTAGGACTCGCGTCAACCAGCCAATTTGATTTCGCGATCATAATGTTAATCTTATGGAATTTCTACTACCATTCAGAAATGTTTACTGTTTTATCTGTTTGAATGCAAAAAAGTGTATCCGAAACAGCAAAATAATAATAATAATAATAATAATGAAGGTTTCTGCAGAATTACATTTTTTCGCCGAATTTTAAAAATAATTTTACCCCTATTTTAATGATTCGTTTGCGGGTTTTCCGGTTTTTAAAAAAAATATCCTAAAATATTTTCAACAATTAGAGGAAAAAAAATATATTTCGAAGAAACCTTCATTATATTTTGCTCTTTTGAATGCATCTTTTTGCATTCAAATAGATAGCTTTGAGAACGGTAGTAGTATTTCCATAGGATTAACCATTTTGGTTATGTTCCCGAAATCAAAATGCCATTAGAAAGAAACCTTAATAGTAACAACTGTTCACAAAAAGTACCAGCTTTCCTCTGCATTGAAATCAGTTTTTTTTTAAAATCGAATAAGGACAATGATCAATGAGGAAATCGAATTACCATTAACTCTGATATTAGTATTTCATTAAATATATATTTTTCAAAACATCTTTCTTAAAAAAAAATATGATAGTGCTCAAATCAAAGAGGAAAATATAAAATATTCAAAACATTACAAAAATGACCAAAATTTATTTTTGATGGCAAAAAAATAATTTTAAAATATGCATTTCGTGTGATAATATGAACAATGATCAGAACTGTTAAGGTTAAAATATGACATGTCATCAAAACAAGGACCCTACTTATTACAGCAATTTAAGAATTACAGCAAGAAAACTATTTCAAATGGTTTACATTTTTCTTCACCCAATCTTAATTAGTATTTTTCAAATTTAAATTTAATTACTACACGTTATATACAACTCCATTCATTTATCCGTAACTATTAGATCTATATTTAGATTTTTAAAAGAACATACGATTAAAATGAGTGCACTTATTAAGTCTCTCCTAGACGTAAATATCAGATATAAAACAAGCACAGCAACAAAATAAAATAAAATGATACCCGAAGAGGGGGAAAAAAAGTTCAAACACGTGTGCAGAAATCGGCTAATACTATAGCTTCTTTTCGAAACTGGAAATGTGGAATAGACAAGAACACAGATATAAAAGTTAGCAGGGGAAAAAAAAAAAAAAAAAAGGGTTGCGTTCAATGACCAAACGTAGTGAGGTTGAATTTCATTCACTACTTCAGCGGTTCACTATCATATTACGAATGCACAAACAAAACTCGTGAGAACAGGACTCTGACTAACATTCAAGACTCTACAGCAATGGATTAATAGGGGAGAGAATCAGGCCAGGTATCTGCTTTTTGAGATAGGGGGGAGGGAAGGTAGCTGACAGCTGAGTATACATTAGCAGGGTGAATGTCATGTTGATTTCTACCAAGTAACCGCAATCTAACCTCCAACCTTCCTTCAAAAAGATGCATTTTTTTTTAAGGAACAGAAGTAATATTATATATTTTCAGTTTTTGTATACCGAGCTTTAGTAATCTTCCCAATCATCATTCATAATAACTTCATATACAATTGTGATAATAATTATTTATTGTTTCCTATAACACACGAGATTGTTGGGATTTATTTTTTAATTTATAGTATTTATGTTGAGACTGATATTCGAAAATTCATATACTATTCATTATGAAAATGCAACTACAAACTATTCATTACGAAAATATATATAAAAGAGTAGAGAATTTACGGATGCCTCAATGATTTCAAAATACGGTAAATCCCAGGAGTGGACACGCATTAGGTTAATGAGAGCCACATTTCGTTTTTCCCCCCCCTTTATCTTTTATAAAGAGCCAAGCCACATTGACATTGTATCAAACACACAAATTCAAATTTAATATTAAATGAATATGATTATATAATATACATGAATCTCACGCGCTTCTCAAAGTAAACATATACAAGAAAAAATTTTAAGAGAAAGCAAACACAAAATAATTATTTCAAAGTTTAATTATGAAAATAAAATGTGATACAAATGTATTTCGATAACTTTATTGTGAAGTACAGTTTCAAAATAATATACTGTACTAAAAACTAGAATTAGACAGCAAGCAACTTTCTTTAAATGTCAGTTAAACTGTTCCTGTTAAAGAGTTTTGAAATAACAACAATTAAAAAAATATTTAAATTTTCAATGAAAGGCGCACTTAGTCACCAAAGAACCGCACTTGTCCTTCCTTGGTAATTACGATAAATTTAAGAAATATACTGATATTGCGATAAATAGCAAAAAAAACTTCAAAATAAAAACTTCAAGTTGCTACCCAAAGGATGTGCATTTTTTCTAGTAAACAGAAATGTGATTAAGTAATATATTAATTTCAAAATCGCAATTAATTTTGATATCATAAACTATATAACACTATTTTAGTTTTTATTCAAGCGACTCTTTCTCCTAACAAACCTACTTCACTCGTATAGCTTTCCAAAACACGAAATGGAATAAGACAATTCATGATTGCGAAACTGTCAGTAACAGTTGTTCGAAAAACAGTTTAAAATTATTCTAATCCATCTTCATCGCAGCAAAAGATCTTTCACAAGCAGAAACTGGAACTTACCCAACTTTTAAGAAATGAATAGAAGGGAGAAAGGAATGGCTCGAATTAAGAAATGGGAAGGGAGGGGGAACAGCATTAATATCACTAGAAAATAGTAAAATATTTTTAAAGCAAAACAATAAAACTTTTTTCTTGCTATTCTTATTCAACAATTTCATCAATAAGCTGCCTACGGCTTAGCTTTACACAAAAACGAAAGTGCACGATAAAGCTACAAGCATAATTAATTCTAGAAGTATAAACGTAGGCATAGCAACAAGCTGAAAATCGTAACACAGAAAAGATCCCTAACAAGTTAGGCGCGGATTAAACCCATTGAACCGAGAATAGTGGTGAATTCGACTCAACTTTCATCTAGATGTGGTAATTGATGAATTTTACCAACTGACGCGATGAAGTACAGTTCTCAACCGAACAAACGGCCATGAATCACAACGCACACGCCCTTTCCACCTTTTGAGCATATCGTCACACAAGTTGCGGGTTTTACTCGGAAACTCGACTAGCTTGCCAACGAAGAAAAAACTGGTTGTTGCGGGGACGCCATCTT
The DNA here is from genome assembly GCA_019974015.1 of Nephila pilipes. NCBI lineage: Eukaryota > Metazoa > Arthropoda > Arachnida > Araneae > Nephilidae > Nephila > Nephila pilipes. The sequence goes on from BMAW01034015.1 coordinate 756,460, forward strand.
TAAATACATCTAAGTATTTGCGTGCGAGCGCGAATTCGTTCTTTGTTTATTTGCTCATTTTTCTTTCGAATCAAGCTCGACTTTTCTTTCCTTGTTCAGTTGGTGGAAGGTCGTTGGACTGACTTGTGATTTTTGCTTCAAATATTTTTTTTTTATCTTTCTTTTCTGCCGGGCTGCTGACTCGCCAGACTGCATGTCTTCTCCAATGAAGGCGCCCGTGAAAAAGATGCGCAACGAATTTTCTCGTCAAGAAAAGTGAAAGAAAAAAACTTTCTCCCCGTCTGATTCTCTTGCCCTTTAGACAAAGCTCCAAACTTTTTTGGCACGCATTACCAAAGTTTCACAGCTTTTTCAATACTCAAGATTTTTTTTAAAAAAATGGGATAAACATAGTAAAAAGCTCGTTAAAATCTAGTGCTTCCGATGTGGTTTCAATTGAATCGATATCAATTTACTGTACGTAGAATGACTTAACATGAGTGAATGATAGTATATGAATAATTTAAAATCCAAATAATAAGGATTTGAAATAATACACCAGACAAAATAAAAGCAAATATTGTAATGCAAATGGAAAACATACCTTATTACAATAATGAACCATAAACACGGAAAATTGGGCAATTTGGGGAAGTGAAAATAGAGACAATGGAAAAAGCGATTCATACAATATAAAAAAATTAATCAAATTTTTAAGAAATTAGTACAAGTACGAAATAATTCTTAATTATAGATAGATGTTTGTTTCTCGGCATGGGTGGAAGCACAAAAAAAAAAAAAAAAAAAAAAACCCACATGCGAGGATAGTATCACTATATTTATTCTGAGAATATACAGCATTATTTTTGTAACAATTTCACTACGAATAAATCAAAATAAGGAAATGCAGTTGTTTACTTTCTTTGCAAGGAACTACGCATTCTTCGGAGAGAAACTTAGGTTGCAAGCTCTTATCCATTACTATAGGGGATTAACAAAATGGTTTTTCTTTTTCATTCCCTAACTGTAAAAATTCTATGCACGGGTGACAAGAAACATCGCCAAAAGGGACGGAAATGACAGCTGGTTTGTCTTGATGACCATGGCTTCGTTATCCTAAACGAGAATACGTCCTCTGGTAGGAGCTTTCATACCAGGTATGGAGAATGAGATCGGAGTTACAACTGTATAAATTACCTTTTATGCATGATTGAATCACAAAATTAAACTTAATGAACTCGAGGGCTTTTAAAGAATATTAATGCAGATTTTGTAACAAGTATATGTAGCTTTCTCTTTTACAGACTTTATAACACGCACATGCACACAGATTTATTTTCAAAGAAATTAAACTATATAAGCCCTTTTCGTAGTATAAATATACTTGATCATTTATTTTTGATGGAACAAGAAATACTATAATTTGTAACAGAGGTAATTTACGTAACGGAGGAGGAGACTATGATAAACTGCCGATGATTACTGGTATCTTAAATGACTTCGATAGCTCCTGTGGCTTCCAATGTTTTCAGATACTTCCGATTGCGACATTTAATTGCAAAAAAAAAAAAAAAAAAAGTATAAATATTTTTTTCATATACTATAATTTACCAACTAAATACAATTTAAAATAAATGTGTGTTAGTATATACCCAAAAATTATTTAAAAATGAATTTATTTTTTCTAAAAATGCAGGAAATCAGTCTACACAAGTATTCGGATACTTAAAACGTACAGTTAAAACATTATATATATGTATATATATATACACACACACATCACTCACACGCTGAACAGCTAAAAGTCATGAGATAGCAATCCTATCGGGTAAGAAATGTATCAATGGGCAGTGCCAGAGCTTTTTATATGTTCTTAAATGATTCATATAAAAAAAAATTCTGCAGTGATTATAACCAAACGACGGGAATTAACATACTTACTAATTGCTGATTGGAACTAAAAATGCTAAGGAATTTAAAAATCCTTGATCCACAGTGTCAAGAGTATATCGAGAATGAAAAATTTCAGGCGTTACCTCCTACCATAGACAACGAAGTGGTCGACTGCATCTACCTCAAAACCGAGACCAGCAACGTCTGCGCACAGCAAGCAGTCAGTGTTACCAAACTGCTTTACCAACACTGAATAAAATAAGTGCAACAGTCAATGTGGTACGTAAGGCAGACGTATCCGTTATAACGGTGAAATGAAATTTGGTATTGATGGGATATGGCTCATTCGAGTGCTTTTCTTAACAACATCCATCATCTTTTGCGTCTCTAATGGGCTTCTGAACATATCGGTTGGATCCTAGATGACCGGAAAAACTTTAATAAATCTGATCAGATGTGTCACCATCAGCTTTTACCAATTGGAATCGTAAGTTTCGAATGGTGCAGAACCCCACGAGGCCATGGATTCAAGTTGTCAACAAGGCACTGTGAAATGGGGGACTATTTACGGCCATTCATGAACTTCATTTTACCAAACGACGATGTCATCGGCTAAAATCATTCGTAAATGGCTTGAGAAGCATTTGAATAACTCCAGCGAATGATTTGGCCTAATAATGCACCAGACATGAATCCCATCGAACATATATGATATATGGGACAGGAAGGAAAGGTCGGTTCGTGTACAAATTCCTGCACCGTCAATGCTTTCGCAATTACGAACGGCTATAAATGAAGAATACCAGAATATTTCTTCAGAGGACTTCCGACGATTTGATGAGTTAATGACACGTCGAGTAGCTGCACTTCGCCGGGTAAAAGGAAATCTGACACGATATTAGAAGGTATCCCAAGACTTTTGGCACTAAAGAATATATATATATATATATATATATATATATATATATATATATATATAATTTCTTCTAATTTAAGTTCTTAATTTTTTTCATTCTCTCAAACCCAAAAGAAAAGAGCTCATTTTTATTTCCTGATTCAATTCCAAATTCTTCTTCTTTTATGATCATGCACTCATTTAATCTGTTTAATTTGCTTTCCCATAGTCGTTAATCCCTCGAGACTGATAGGCGTCAAGGAATTTCTCTAGGAATCACTTCATCATGTACCACGTGAGTCCACGTAGTGACTAGATGAAAATCCCCAGATATACCTATCTATCAAATCGATTGCACAGAGAAATTCTTTCTCTTATGCTTCAACGTACTTCTGCGTTTTTCTGTTGTCATTGAAATGACGGAGTTGGACTCCAGCCCCATGGATTATGTTGTATCTTTCTCAGCTAAAGCGGAAAAAACAACAATGAAATAATAACTTATCTAAAATTTTACTTTCCATTTAATCTTTGTTTTCCTGCCTTACATATTCACACATGATGTTTTATTTTTGTTTTTAACAAAGATCACCCAATCTGACAATTTCAATCCTACTTCATTTCCTTTTATAATCCTAGTTCGAAATATTTCGGGTGTTTTCTTTTAATTGAAACCTAATGATTTTTTTCTTTTAATGAAAGTAAATGCCAAACGGCGCAATAGCACTTGGTATTATTTCTCAACCTTAAATGCCAAGGAGTGCTATTCTTCTGTTTTCTGTGTTCATATGGGATAAGTCTTTATTCTTTCAGTTTAGTTTTGTTCTGATAAATTTCTAAGCATAAGCAGTAACATCGGCGAGTTTAATACATATAAAAAAATATTATTTAAACATTTCCTTGCATATATAAAAGATGTGTATGTGGTATGTATGTTAAAGGTATAAGGCTCATTAATTTATGTAATCTACGAGTGCAGTATAATTTTATTTTATTTTTTTTATTTTACCTTAATTTACCTAAGACAGAAAGTTAACCGCATCGATAGAAACGAGCATACTGCGATTGTCGGCTTCGCAGCCTAGAGTTGGCACTTATGGAATAGAACAGAAGAAGCGCAAAATCGCCACTTGTCACCCAAATGTGGTTAAGTTACTTTCGCACAACAAAAGTTTTTGCATGAAATCCAGATTTATGTAGTTTTGATTCTTAATCAAAAATCCCATCATTCTCAAGATACAAATTTCAAATCTTTGTTTATCATACTTCAAACAATGTTATAGCTTATTTCTTCACTTTTGTGTTTACAAAAAAAAAAAAAAAAAAAAAAATCTCTCGATGAGTTGATCCCCCCCCCCTCTTTGGTCATTGTATCCAAATGAATCAAGATTGCTATGAAGATTGCCAAATGAATCAATATTGTTATGTCAGGGTTAAAGTTGGGTCCAATTATTTTCTCTCATTCAGTTTTAAAGCTCCAGTCTACAAGTTACTTTAATTTCATAAGCTTATGTTAATTTACTTTCTCCTCAAATCTAGACTATTTAATCTATTTGAATGCAATAAAATGCATTCGAAAGAGCAAAAAATAATGAAGGTTTGAGCGGAATTACATTCCTCATCCGATTTTTAATGATACTTTTTACGCCTATTTTTAGTGATTCATTTGTGGATTTTCCAGCCTTTCAAAAAAATATTTTAAAATATTTTTTAAACATTTGGAAGAAAATGCAATTCCATAAAAACCTTCATTACTTTTTGCTCTTACGGATGCACTTTTTCCCTTCTTTTTTTGCATTCAAATAAATCTAACAGTTTAGATTAGAAGAAGAAATTAGAAATCTCGTATGATCAACATTACGTTTACGAAATCATAATGACTCGTAGACGGGGAGCCTCAAGTTTTACAGCAATAAATCCAAGATTTTGTTGCATTTTTCGCAGAATATTTCTCTGATATTTTGGTAAAAGTATGAATTGATTTTCTGATTTTAATGCAGTAGCCACTGTTTACTTAATATTGTTTTTCATTCGAAATTTGGAGGTGGGGAGGAGGCAGAAACTTTTTAAAATATCACGTACCAAAATATCAACGAAAGTTTCAATTGTCTAATTATTATGTGATGTCGTTTGTGAAACATCAACATTTTTTTTTTTAAAAAAAAAAAAAAAAAAAAAAAAAACATTTTAAATGTGAGATTATTTTAGAATTACAATGTTCATAAATAGAATATAACACGGGGAAATTTTCATATTAATTCTTTGATATCAAAAAGAAATTCAAAGTCAAAGTTCAAAGATATTAGTGTCAGAAAGAAATGAGAATCACAGTATAATTCATGTAATTTAAGTAAAATAAATACATATAAAAAAAATCTTTAAAATTTTATTAAATGAAATTATTAAATAAAACAGATTAAATTAAAAATCATCCAAAAATGACAGTGTTATAGTTAGATAATGAATTTAGAAGTTTAAGAATTTAGTTTCACATAATTTAATGAAAAACACAACAACAAATTACATATCTTGTCCAGAACATATTGCCACAACTGATAATGAATAATAAATAATTCAATTTCATTAATTATGCTATTTATTAGATTTTATAAATCATCTGTGATTTCATATCATGCCAAAAACATTGGGCAAAATATTACCTTGTATATATATATACCATTGAAAGGCGTTGTCTTAATAGCACATTATATTGCACATAAAAAATAACCATTTTCGAATGAAATGCCTATGGCAAAGCTTATGAAATTAATATTCTTCAAACTGTACCCGTTGGTTTCTTAGTCATACAAGGACAGAAGCATAAATACACCCTAAAGGAGGCCCCCAGAACACCACAAGCATGAATCATCTGGGAGAAAAGGTTTTGCACCAGGTGCTACAACTCGTGATCGAGTTGGCGCCATCTGAGATGTTTCAAATCATCTGCAACTGAAAGGGTGACAAGAAAAGTTCAACATCGTAAGAATTTCAGTTATAGACAGGCGATTCTTAAAAGTACTGAATGTTCAAAAGGCAAATAATAATTTCTGTTTTGTTTTTCTAGAATTAAATTTTAAAAAATCGATAGAAAGAAATTCCAGAATCTAAATATACAAATTAACATATTTTCGTGAAATAATGAAAAATAAATCATACAGACCATAATTGTTTTAGAAGTTGTAATATTAATTTCGTTTATAATCCGAAATTTTATAGAATATCTTTAAGTCTAAAATTAAACTGCTACAAAAAGTCAGGTTACGATTGCATAAATACAATACTTATACATTATTATTTATTACACAATATATTCAAGAATAAAGGCGAATACGCTATTTTTTTCAAGGTACTCGCCTCTTAGATGTTGTCACAATTCTTGAAAGATTTTATACAAAACATATACATATCTATTTCATCTACAAAGAATAAGTTATCTTATTTGTATCTTTCTGACTAGAATCCATTTCTGTTTAAGTTAAATATTATTTATTACACAATATATATATATAAAAAAAAGAAATATAAAAAAAAAGAAATCTAAATTACAAATTCATAAATGTTAAACAAGTACAATAGTAAATAGCTGGTATATGTTCTTCATTCATGAAAACTTAACATTTAAAAAACACAAGATATTATATCATCCATGATTTTATACAATAAAACAAATACATATAAACATATTGCTGTATGATCATAATGAAGATTTTATTTTATTTGAATAGAAATTTATAAAATCAGTTAAACAGGTACGACAAATATCAAAAAGTAATTCTACTCTCTGTTTCATTTTCAACTACTAGAACCGATAACAATGATACAAATTATTGCTGATAAATATATACATAAATTTTGATTCTTATATTGTTTCGAAATCTTAGTTTTAAAAAAAAGTAACACGTTATAAAATAGCAAGTATTTCTTTCGTAAAAACTTAATGTTGTTATATTTAGTTAAAAAAAATTATAGCTCGAATGCCGATTAATATATATTTTAAAAACACGCTGTAAATCTTACTGTATAATTTTTACTTTTATTACATAATTTTTAAATGATTCATGTAAAACATTTGGTGAAATACCCATTTAAAGGCAAGATGAAAGTAAATAGGAACTATATATCAGAGGAAACATTTTTCAGAGATAAAAAAAAAATACTAAATTTAATGCAAGTCAAATGGAATTCAATACTACCTAAAATACATTTTACAATGATTTAAAAATATACACTTCATAATTAGAATATTTTTCTTTGTACGAGTTCTTTGCATAAACTGTTATTATTTTGATTACTTAAAATCATCTCCACATTTCATATTTTAAATATAAAAACCGATAAAAATACAATTTTTTTTTAAATTCAATTTTCTATCCTTTTCCACCTCAAGAATTTCTTATTTTTCTTGAACGACTTTCTTCTCATGTATAATAAATACAAATATAAAAATTGAAACTTCCTAGATTTGCACATTCATAAGAGCATTTATTCATGAGTCATGCAAAAATTTAGAAAAAGAGAAAAATGAATCGGAATCTTTTCATCGATGGAAAATAAAGAAGTAAAACCGATGGGAAGCAAATAGAATATAAATAAATGAACAGTTAAATCAACAGAAATTAAGGGAGTTGTCCCAATCCTTTTTCAAACAAATTTCGAAAAACTTCCATCGCGTATAACTTCAGGAAAAAGTTGTCTCCCAACGTAATCCTCTTGCAAGATAAATTACATATAAACAAAATAGAAAAGAAAAATGTCACATTCTCAGCACTGGAAGTGAGGGAAGCGATGTTGTAACCCACTTCAATCCTTTCGTGCCCTAATTCCGCAAGAGAATGAAAACGGGGAGATGAATAAACCATTTTCCCAAGTGAAACTCTTTAGTAGGGATCTGGACTCCCTTGCAAGGTAAACTGGTCTGTAACAGGAGGTAAAGAGGAAAAAGCAACAAAGCCTGCAAAACTTTTTTTTTTTTAATATTGAATAACTCTTGACACGGTATGCCATAATTCCACAAGGAATCGTTCTACTGTAACAAAAAATAATATGAGATCAAGGATATCACACACTAGGTGCTAGAATAAAAAATAGAAAGCGAATAAGTAGATTACGGTAACACAGAACTTGGGTATATACACATGTTCAACAGTGAGAAAGTCTTAACACAGTTCGTGTGTTCAAGATATATAAATTTAAATTTAGTCAGGTTCTTAACACTGCAATAGTCCCGCAGATATCTTAGATACACAGTAACACAATATAAGACACGTGGGCTTGTTTATTAAAAAAAAATATCCAATTGACAAATATTCCATTCTGTGAGTTATATTTACCCCTAAACCCGAAATTAATATAATTAATTAATATAATTAAATAGGAAAAATTCAATCTCTTATCTCACAGATACGAGGTGACGCCTAATGAAGCAACCATTGCAAAGCATAGATTTATTTTCGTCACTGACACTTTGTGTTCTAATGTATAAAATGCAGTTCTCTACTCCCCCATCCCAATATCGAAGCATGGGGGGGGGGGGGAGTTCCTTTCATTTTTATCATTACGTAAATACTGAGATAAACTACATATGTCAAATACTACAACTTTAAATATCGGTAGTAAAGACATAACATCTAATTAGTAAAAAATTCCTAATCGGCGAGTATGATATATTTGTAAATACTGTTCTACAAATATAAATGACCGGAAATTCAACAGCTAAAAGTTCATTTCAAACTAAATATATCTGAAAAAAGGGGAAATCTTTCAACATTTTTTCCCCCACGCAAGTTAAAAAAGCAACTTACTGTCCGACTTCACCTCATAAATAAAGCTAATTGAATTGTCTATTTCTATCTCCAACGATTTTTCAAAAAAGAGATTTTATTTCTTTCTTTCAACTTATATAACAAAACCGGTGATATAAACAGAGTTGAAGCATAAAAATTTTCTGTTGAAAGCAAACAAAACGAAACTTCTTTGCGCTGTAAATCATTCACAGGTACAACTGGCTATACCAGCTCTTTAAATTTAGAAATAGATAGGTGATGGCAAAAGAAACGTTATTGCAAGATTTAAGAATGCGAAAAAAATATATATATAGTAAAATGAACAAATATATTAATCACAAAAATAGACCAAGAAAATGCCACCTTCACAAAATTTAAGGGGAAAAAATATTCCTAAACTTGTCTACATTTCATTTTCAATGCGTTATTATTTATTTTACAATTACTTTTTTTTTGTATAATTTTTTTCATACATTTTTTTTAAGATACTTTTTTCTTCTAAAACATATTATTTTCCATTAGTATATTTAATTTCATAATTTGCTTTCCATTTAATCTCTTGTAAATTTCCCAATGGTAAATTTGGTTTAAATGTTAATATTTGATTTAAGTATCAATATATATTTTAACAATATCAAGTCACTTTTCATAAGTAAAAATTTCTTTCTGCTGTAGCAGGAGAAAAGAGCACATTTTCGAGATCGTATAGTTTCAGTTTTCGAAAAGAAATTTGCCTTTAACAAGCTGTTCTAAAATCCAATTTCAGAAAGCACAAAAAAAAAAAAAAAAAAAAAAAAAAAAAAGTTTGCATTGTTGTACTTTGGCTATATATAGAAACTTGCTTTGAAAATATAACTTCGCTTTAAGAAAGAAATTCACTGTTTCTACAGGCAAACCACTCTAAAAGGATTTTCTTGAGATATGAGAAATATTATCCAGGGAAATTCATGCACTTATTAAAAAAAAAAATAAGAATAATTTTTCAATTTGTTTATTGTGTATTCAGCTTCAATATTCAGAATAAGCAAAATAACATACTATAAGAAGTAGGTTTTTAAAAAAATTAATAAGTAGGACACGAACCCACAATCTACAGGCAAATTATTATTTATTTCGTGTTTGAACATTTTGGATTAAATAAGATATTAAATTAAATGTTTTACCTATTTAATCAGTATATATTAATCCAGCCTCCACCCCCCCCTCTCCTATAAATTATTTTAGAAACTCAAGAAATTACAAGGAATTTATACGTTAATCCGATATTTATTTTCTCCAGGACACTGAATTTTAATTAAATAGGGGAGAGAATTTTTTCTGTTCATTAAACATATGATTAATCAAATCCTTTCTTTATGTGTTATGATAATTGTGATTTCATCTACCTAATTTTGATTTCTTTTTATTTATTTTCAGACTGTTGTGCATAACTCCAGAAAATATAAATACATCATTATATACCATAGAGGTAAAATATTTTAAAAAGTCTGAGAATTAAAAAAAAAAAAATGAAAATGTAAAACTAGTACTATTGAAAGAAATTTACAAATCCCTTTATAATTTCTTCCTTAAAGATTATTTAAAAATATTTTTTAAATGCTTTTAAAATGAAAAAAAAAAAAAAAACTTTCGTCTTTTATCTGCACAAAAATGTGATATGACAGCATCACTTGATTTATAAGCATAGATAGTGAAATGTTCAAACAAGTAAAATTCCTACAATTCTTGCATTTTTTTTCATATAGGAGAACGGACTAATATTGATATAATTTGTAATAAAACATGAGTGTAACCCATTAACCATTCGATATCTGTAAAATTTAAACATTTAAAGAATATATAAATTTTCACTTTAACATATATAATTACAATTTCCTCTGGAATTAAAGTATGGAAGATAGAAAACGGTTAACATATTTAATACAAGGTGATTCTGTAGGCTTAAGCAGAATTAAAAACCTATAAATTAGACAAGATGTTCTCTTTAAGAGTATGTTAGTAAAGTCAGAATATATTAAAATTGAGGCATTTTGTTATCTAGAAAAATGTTCAAATTATGATGGTCGTTCTGTTAATATTAGGTGAAGGTAGTATATGATTAAAAGATAAGTTGAAATATATCCCTCATCACAAAAACAAATGTCGCAGTGCGTGAATTCGAAAGTTGAAGGTGAAGACGTTAACCATTCCAAAAGCCACTTTAACAATCCATACCATTAATTTAAGCAAACCTGTCAAATGTTATAGGATGGAGTCATTTAATTTACATTATACAGTCACTGTTAGACAACCAACCTCTAAAATATACGAAACGAATACATCTGTACACAAAAAGAATTTTTTCAAAAAAAAAAAAAAAATCCAAATAAAATATAATGAGCGGTTAAGAGTCGGATTGTTAATGACTGTCATTGAGAATTTTTAAGCAGCAGGAAGTAGAGGAATGCGGTCATTTCGCTGCCAGGATACGACGAAGAAAGATGATTTAGAACAAAGGCTTAACCGTCACATTTTCTTAGTTTTTCTCGCTTCAGGTATGTGATTTGAACTGGGTCGCAGAGTGCACATACTATGGGCTTGGACATTGCCCCCCCCCTCACTAGTGAAAATTTCGAAGAATAAGAAGTTTCCCAGCAATGGAATAGTAGCGTGTTGCGGCAATGGAATGTCACCGAAGTTGAAATTCGAGGTTACAACAAAATGTGATAGCTTTTAAAAAAGACGATGAAAACTGAGGCCAATACTTTCTCACAAATGTAGAAACTTGTTCATGAAAGATTGATTTTATGAGGAAGCGAATAGCATTTTTAATAGAAAGAGACTACTCTACTTGTTTTAGTGCCTATATCCCCCCCCCCTCAATGCATACACACTTAAAACAATTGAAATAAATACTTTTCGTATATTCTCTTTCTACCATTCTCTTTTAACAAAAAATATTTTTTATCAAGGCGGTATATCCTTTTCAAACTTTCACATCCAAACGTTTTTTTTTTTTTTTTTTTTTTTTTTAAATTTATAATGAACCAATATTATTCATACAAAAAATGTACCATGTAAAATATACAAAATCAAAATGATAAAGAATATATTAAACAAATATTTTCTTCAATTTAGGAATGAACAATAAAATTAAAAACTACTTTTAAATTTTACTTAAATTTTATTTAAATTTTTACATTTTTAAAAGCGCTTCAGTTAAATTTTCATTAAAACACAAACTCCCTTTAAAAATGTTTCAAGCGTATATTACTTTAGGAACATAAATAGTAATATAGTTATTTATAATATCAATAAAATAATTTCCCATACTTTTTCCAAATTAATGAATATAATATCAATTCAAAACTTTTTCTGGACCGAATATCAAGTTACAGTTTCCTTTATCAAGAGAAGTGAGGAACGAAAGAGAATTTTAAAAAATAAAACTTAATACTATCAAAATTTAAAAAGATTTTTTCCCAATGTAAAAGCAAATGACGTGTTATAAAAAATCACTTTACTCACTGAGTTATTCATATGCAATTTAATATACACAAAAATTAATCATATCTTCAATTCAATTACTTTTATCAAATCGATTATTTTAAAGTGCCTTGAGATGAAGTGAATAATAAATAGTCTTAATATGGTTCTATGAGCTGAAAGGTTATCATGTCGCTTTCATAAACTATTAACATGCAGAGCCCTGACGTCAAATGCATCATCTCCTATTGCTCTCCTGAGTCTGCCTTGACCTAATTAAAATCGAGTCAATCTGCTTAACCGAAAACAAAAACGTTTCGTTTTCGATTGAATAATAGCCACACCTTATTGAATAAGAAGTGACGTATGAAGGATCGATATAGGTTAGGTTTCAAAGATACTCGTACAAATAAATTTAAATATCAATGATTTCACAAACTTATCACGAGAATAACAAAACACATTAGTAGCAGAATTTCTTAAAAATCGGTGAATTTACCTTCAAGACACAAAAGTACTCTGGTACAAGAGCTTGCATGTAACAATTTTTATTCGTGCTTATAAAATCTAAGTTGCTACCTCATTGGTAATCAGTCATTGGGGCACAAGGATGTAAACCTTCAACACATTTGAAGTTACATAGTATAAGTAAATTTGAAACCCACACCTTATAAAGATGCATTCAAATGATCAATAATAATGAGTGTATAGCACAAATTACTTTCATATTATTATGTACAGCATTTAAATGGTTTTTTTTTTTTTTTTTTTTTTTTGCATTCCATTTAATATTTAATAAAAATGCAAGAGTTTTAGAAGTGATTCATAAATTTAAAAACAGCAAAATAAATTAAATAGAAAATTAAACACATAGTTAAATAGGAAAAAAGTAAGTTTTGATTCCTTTAGGGTGTATAAATCATGACCAGTTCTGTGGCAATTCTCCATACTCAGTTTCTAATAATACCTATATAAGAGAAAATATAGAAATACTAGTTTACATTAATCCATGGCACATTTTGTCCAACACTGATATTATTCTGATTACAAACTCCGATAATTAAAATAATTTAAAATATATAAAAAAAATACAAATAAAATGTCGCTGTGATCAAACGAAACTATAACAAAATGGCAATTCTGGGAGGGGGTAAACATATCAGAAAAATAGTCCTTAGAAAATTATAATGTCGGTTTCGCGTGGGTTATTGATTAAACGGAAGGTTATAGACTTAAAAAAAAAATTCAGCTCGTGAAAGAACAAAAAACTAGCTGGAATCTAAAGCTGAACATAATTATCAATACACATAAACATATGCACTCCCCAAGATGTTTCCTCGAAATTGAAATATTTTAGAGTAATTTTTTTTTATTTAACTATTATATTATTATCTAAATTTTAAATATAAGAATAAAAAAAAATCTCGTGCTTAAATTTTCTTTTTTCATCAAGAAGAGGGAAAAAGAAATTTCATCTTAACTAATTCACGTGAAAAGAATAGAAAAACCTTTCCTGCTTCTGAGAGAGTGGCTCTGGTTTAATGCTTGTAGTTGAAAAGGGAGGAAGGGGTGCATCCCTAAAAATTGTACCCTCAAAAATGCAAATTTTATACTCATAGTATCTTAATTATTTTTCTTAAATGATATTTACTTTTTAAAACTTGATAAAATCATAACAATATTTGAAAAGTTTTAAATGGGGGAAATAAGATTAATATAGAGTATTACTTACTTTTTACCATAGGGTTATTCTGAACTAAAAAAAAATTGCTTCCGTCACGGCAATGCCGAAAAAAACCCCCCCCCCCCATTATTTTCTGGTTACGCTCACTGCCTTCAATGAGATGGAATACGTTGAAATAAAATGAAATAAATTCAAACAAAAAGCGCAGTGGTAAAGACTTTTTTCGTTATACATAAAACATAATGGTGAAACTGTATTTTTGTAATGTTATTCCTACCAATATCTATTTCGTTATTTTATTAAAATAAAAAAAATATTAAAATAAAATAATTGGACCCCACTTCATAATTTTAAATTTGCAAACTTTCGAAAATTCTATCCATATTCAGAGCTTATGCTAGTAAGTTTTTGCAGGAGGCTAGACCTACCTCTTTTAAATCGCTCTACGTAAGCCTTTTTGCTTATTTGTGATTTAATTATTTAAGACAGAATGAATTATTCGAAGTGAAAAAAAAAATGTCATTTTCTAAATAATGTGGTATCCTTTTTCTTTATTTCCTGTTACTCCCCCCACCTCCCGAGATCTGTAGAATAAGAGCTGAATATCACCACTTATTAAAATTTCTACAATTCAGCGATTGCCATAAATACATGTTTTAATTCTTTACAAATATTTTACATATATATATATATATATATATATATATATCTTCGAAATATAAAATTTGCAATTAATACCTGCTTTCAAATATAATTATTGCGAAATTATCATTTCATTTAACATCAGTTCTAAAGGGAATGAATTTCAATACACAACAAATTTCTTTTACAATTTAAGATAGACATACAAGACCTAAATATTTTCTATCTTATTACTCTAACAATACACATATAACCTTGTGTAATAAGTAGGAGAAACACAATAGCTATTTTAATCGACAACCGCGCCCATAATAAAAAGGAAATTGATAAAGAAAAATTGGTTTGAATCCTCCATAAAACCTAGTTTTCTAATCAGGAAAAGTTCAAAAACAATTGCACGGATACTCATTCAATATAATTATCATGGCGTCAAATCTGGGCGTCTTAAATGAAAAAAAGCACAAAAATAAATGAAATAAAAGCGAGAATTTCAGTCCTCGCTATCAACAAATTATTATGTCTAAATTATTTCGATCACCTTCGATATTTTAAAATTATCTGCACTCTACTTTTCGTACATATTATTAAGTTCATAAAAAATTCCTTATTTCAACATTATTCAACGATTTACTTTAAAATAATGAATGAATATAAAAGTACTCACCATATACTAAACACAATTTTCAAAATATTTTTATTAAATAAATAATTGAGAAATTATTTTACTTCTTCACACAGTGAATCTTATCGTATGAGGTCATTTGAAAAATAATTTGTTATGTAAAATAAATATTTTGTGAATCATTAGATCAGTTTTAAAAAGTCAAAAAGAAGCTCAAACAACGCCTTAAAAAATTGTACTATTATGAAATCTTAAAAAAAAAATATGGCATTTTTTAGCAGCCAGATTTTCACTCGTATGATGGTTTCATGATTAGACTTCATGCTGAGAAAAATATTTTCAATGAAGATTTTCCCGAATAAATTGAGTTAGAACCAAAAATTTACAACTATTATTTTTTTGGGGGAAAAAAAAGCAATAAAATCACTATTATTCCTTGAAGGATTAAGGAGAACCTATTAACACCCCTGCGACGATGTATACCTCAGGTGGTACATGACGTAAATTATTTCTAGCTAGCTATCGTGCGCCATTGGTGGCACATTGCTGTATGTTGATATATGTACATGCTATAAAATCAACCGACTTTAAGTGAAAGTAAAGCATGTTGTCTCGCCAACGTATTCAAACTTACATAAAAGGTTTCACAATAATCTACAAATTAATCTTCATTATTTCTTTTACAACTTAATATCTCTTTAAAAAATACCATTTATAGAACAATGAGACAATGTTCTAAATTTAACACGGAACACCGAAATAAACATAACAACGGGTGGAACTAACAGAAATATTTAAATATATGGTTCACTAATAGATAATATTATAATCAAAACGCATTAATTAATAAAATAAATAAAATACAATTATTTATTTGAAAGAAAAAAATCAACAAAAAAAGGACAAAATATTTGAGGATAAATGTTATACGACACTTTCAGTGAACTGTGCAGGAAATCACCTTGTTATGTTAATTTAAACACTAGGAAGAGCAGTTAAAATTTTTTCCCTCTTCAAACAAAGCATTATTCCCGTAATATTTTGCAGCAGATCTCACAGAGAAAAGAATAATACTTTACCATTAAATTAGCATCTAATTAGCACCTAAAACCTCAATTTAGGTCTCCAAGCCAGAAGGTGAAAAAGAAATCCTGCTGAGCTTTTTTCGTTGAGTTATCACACCCATGATTGCCACTAGGCTAAAGTTTATATGATAACAGAAGAAATAATTCATAAGAATACCATCGATTCGTCGCAAATATCGTCAGTTATCATAGAAGACAGAATGTATATATAAAGAAAAAAGCGTTCTAATAAAAAAAAAAAATTAAGCACACTAATACCATTCCTACATTTTCACATTTACAAATGCTAATTTTAAAAAGGCAAGCACACAATGGAAAATTAACAGACTTATTAAAACAGATGGCATTATTTACATGAAAAGAATGAGCATCAAAACGTAATCAATAAAAGTTGAGGTGAAGAAAATGGCGTACGCCATGAATGAAAGAGACACCCCTGGCATTTTGAAAACATAACGGGTGAGAAAAGATGGGTGAATAATAGGTCATTTATTTGAGGAAACAACATGCAATAATCTTGGCAAAATAAAGTAAAAGCATTTTCTGGAAACTATCCTGACATACATGATTCTCTTTCAGACAGCCCTCTTTGAAGGTTATCATGGATGTTCAAGTAAGACTTCTTACAGTTCCGCCCAAAACCACAGGCGAGGGCAGAAATGGCTTCCACTGTTTGCCCAACAAGATCTTAATAGCTAGATCGGCGCCTTAGAAAATCCTTCAAAGTACCACACCTCAGACTTACAAAATCTGAAAAAGTTTTACATCACGTGTAGCTATATATCTCTCTGGGACACTGACCTGCATCGTTTACTAACCAAATTCTTGCGCTCAAACATAATGGTACTAAAAATACTACACAAAATCAAAATGATGCTATCAAAATGTTATTTATATGTTGAAACCAGCCAGGTAAAAATATCAAGTTACGATTCGACAAAGATTAAAATTATGGTGGATTTTATTATTTCGAAAGGGTTTGATCAAACAATACCTTTCCACACACACACATATATACATACACATACCATGTAACATAATCAAAATTATATTTAACAAACTCTATAAATGCATGTTGGATAAACAAATACATAGAGAGAGATCACTTTTAACTAATCATAAGTATTATTGCCAGTTTTTTTTTAATGCTTTCTCTCTTGTTATTTTCCCAGGATGTAAATGGCGCATTGTCTCAACTAAATAGCGTTTTTAATATGGCACTTTAACGCAAAAACACAACCAATTAGATACTTAACACAATTCTTTAGATACTGATATTTGTGAGGTACACATTATTTTGTTCTAAAGGGGGGAAATTTAACGCGGCTATATTTTTATAGAATTTTATAGTGAAATTAACGAAAACTTTACACTATGCAATAAATCTCGAATATGTGTGTATTTGATAACTGAATTAAATTTGATCATAAGGCATTCTTTTCATCAAACTTTTTTTTTTTTTTTGCTTCAATGAAAAAACTTCGGAGTTAAAAATTCAACATCAGTAAAGGGGGGAAAAATCGGGTTGGCAATAGTTCCGGCAAAACTGGAATATCTTGGTTGTGTGCGGGTTCTCGGTTGCCTGCGGATTTGGCGGTATGTTTTAACCGCAAATTATCATTTTTAAGTCTCCACATCCACCTAATGCTGAAAGTCAATCTCCCTCCCCTCTTTTTTTCTTTTAAATCGTAGTTATTTTTTAAAAGCTGTTGACCTTCGGGAACCTGCAACTTTTTTAAAACTGTTTTCGTCCAGTCGGCACTTTATGAACTGCACGAAAGTATCCATTGAAATTAACATAATGATCTTCACTAAATATACACTTTATCATTAAACCGAAACAGAGCACCGTCTTATTTTTCAGATCGGATGCTCCTGATCTGCATCGCAATTGAGAAGGAAGATATTCCAAAGCTTTGATGGTGTTTTATTCCTCCTCCCTCCCCTATTCATACCATTAGATAAAAATGCGAGGTCGAACTATCACAGGGAATAGAAGAAATTTTTCAGTTCGATAAATCACTTACATAATCGAATATTCAGATCTCATAAGGTAAATTAGAATTCACGAGAAGTTCTGATTGTGCCAAACGATCCCTCGACGAGTATTTCCACGGTTTTGATTATTCAAAAGAAGGGGGGGGGGGGGTGTTAGGATGAGAATACACTAAAATATGCTGTTATCGAAAAAGTAAATAGAAAAATGATCGCACAATATCAATGAAATGAGCATTTGTTGAAGTCTAAAATATCAAAAAAATTACTATTGATGTTTTGGATATCAATTAATGCTTATTTCCCGGACGCGTGAGATTTTCTTAAAATTCTTATCATAGAAATATTGACTCTGAAGGACACAGAGAAGGTCAATGATATGACATAGACAGTTTGATGGTATTGATATTTCGTAAGACAATATACGACAACTATAAAGTACAGCCCTAGATCTATTCTCTGCAGAAGAAACCATTAATTTTAAAATAAAATTTGATATAGTTTGGATTTATTCAGGTACATTACGGTTATAGAATGAAGTACTGGGGACAGAATTCGTAATTGTGAGTATAGGGTCTAATGACGCAGTTTTCACCCTCTCCATTCTGTGTTATTTCTTTTTTTAACGAACTGAATATCTAATATTAAATTTTGAGTCCTTGTTAGATTTAACATCTAACAACAATGCGTGAACACGTAATATGAACTAAACAGAATGTTACATGGAAAATAAAGGGCGCACAAAGAGATTTCTGGACACGACTGATTACAAGCAATTAAACGAACTCATAAATATTACAAAATAAACAACCATTGCCTTAACGGATATTAGCTTCTATGGCTTGATAATCAGCAGATCTTTCACTCAATCTTTCAAAAAGTATAAAATGAACAAAGAATTGAAATTCAAAATAAAATATAATTTAATTCAATTAATATATAATTATATTCTTAAACAACCTATTTCAACTTAAAATTACAGAACTTAAAAAAAAAAAATCCCTCTACGAACAAAATTACGTTAATAACTATTGCTAGTACACGAAACTAAAGTTTCTTTTGAAACAAATAAAGAGAAAATTAATTAAAACTATAGCAAAGTTCAAGAGAAAATTCAAATCATTAAAATACCTAAAATGAAATTTTTTATAGCAGCTCATTCACGTAATTAACATTATTTGTTCCTATCAATAACGTAAATAATTTTGAAAAAGCACTCACTCTAGTACTAATTATTGACTCTAAACGAGAGGTAACAAAATAAATGATTGCTGCCGCTTTTAAAGCAGGAATAAAGGGTAGAAATTAGGTAATGATTAGTTAACAAGAGCTAATAATTATTTATTCAATTAAATCAATTACATATCCATTAAAAAAACTATAACCAATAAGAAGTGCAAACCACGATTATTTTATGTTATTCAAAAAAATTCTACGAAGGATTTAGCCATTTCACTAAAAATTGAATTTTAAACTTAAGGAAAAAGTAACATAAGTACTTTAATTAGCCACTTAAAGGGGGGAGGAATGGCAAACAAATTCCAGAATTAAAGAGACATTTTGTAGATAAGCTGTGGTCCCGTTTGCTGAGATTAAAATCGCTCTGTTCAAAAAGACTTGGTAATTTCTAATCCGGGAAAATATGAAGGAGGGCTATTGATCAAAGACTGATTAATATGACACTAAATGCTTAAAACTGAAATTGTAATAACTGCATTACTGTGATCAGTGGAGCATAAATAGAAAACTTTCTTTGTTTTGTAGAAAGAAAAAAAAAAGGAAAAATACAGTTGTTCGATATATAAGAGTTATTAAGTTGAATGATATTTTCTGACAGAAATAAAGATAGTTGAGACAAAAATATAATTCGCGGAATCAAGCCCACAAGCATTTATTCAAAACTTAGGTTATTTGCTGTAATTAAAACAGCAAACATAAAATTTGAACTTTTGGGGGGGGGGGGGGAATCAATGTACATTAACAGAATTTTTTATAAATATGAATCAGGGATCGTTTTAAAATACTTAATTTGGTTAACTCCTCCCCAAAAATATTTTTGTTCCTTTAAATAATTCACATGAGTGCTTGAAATATAGATATCAATACATGTAAGGCATGTATGCAAAATAATACGGTATTCTGCGTCAAGTTTTTAAAATAAGCATAAATTTAAAAACTAAGAAATTTTCACACATTAGAGTCTAAAATATCATTTCGGAAACCAAATTAAATAAAATATGTTTATATTCTTAAGTTACAAATGTTAATACACATTAACTGTTTAAGCATCGACTGTAGAAACATTACAAAACATTCAATGAATAATCGTTATTATTATTCAAGTACAGATACAATTTACAGATATTTATGAATTATTTAATATTCAATATCGAATTTTAAAAATAAACAATATTTCGATAACAATCAACTTAAAATAATTCTGAGTATTAAATTAGTAGTATCAATGAAAATGTATACAGGTATGTACGATAAATTTTGAGAAAATATGTATCAAAACATCAAATATCAATTAAAAGATTTTAATTTTAAAAACCTTTAAAAAGAGAAAGTAAACTAATTATATATATATATATATATATATATATATATTCAATTATATATATATATATATATATATATTAAATTATATATATATATATATATATATATATATAAAAATATATATAAAATAAATATATATATATATATATATATATATTCAATTTTATTCTAATTAATAAGAAATAAATAAAATGAAAGAAAAGAAAAAGAAAACTAGCATCATTGAAATACTTTGCACAACGGAGACAAATGAGAATTCATTATAAATTTCAGAATTCGATAATTCTAAGACGCTTCATCGACGAATGGCTATTAAATAACAAGACGGACGCTGCTATAGAAGTACGCATGCATCGACATCTGTTTAGCATGGAGCCTTCTTTTTCGAATGCAGTGTCTCTCGCTTCCGTAAACAACTCTGTATAGCAAAAGCTTTCGTTCGTATTACAATTTTTTTTTTTTTTTTTTTTTTCTTTTGTTTCGCCGGAAAAATTACATAAGTGAGCAACGAATTGTTGCGAAGTTACACATGAAACTTGGAAAAACTGCCATTAAAACTTATAATTTATTTAAAGAAGTGTACGGCAATCAATGTTTATCGCGTGCATGTGTTTTTGAATGGTTGAAGCGTTTGCAAGATGGCCGAGAATATGTTGAAAATAATATCTCCGGGTCGCCCTTTCATAACGTAAACGGATAATAATATAGAAAAAAATCGGTATTCTGGTTCAATCTGACCATCGGTTAAGTATTCGTGCGATTGCTGAGACTGTAGGAATCAACAAAGAATACGTACAGCAAATTATTGAGGAGTGTATATTGAAGGTGGTAAGTAAATATGCAAGAAATCAAAATAGAATGTTTCACAGCGTCAGTCTCATTATTTAATAATCACACTTCGCGCGCGCGCGTGTTTAAAGTATTTACATGCAACAGATGCTTTTTCTTAAACTTTATTTAATGACAAAAATGTCAATTTAAACATTAAACGTTTAAAAAAATTGTTAAATCAATGCAAAAAAGCTAGTTGTTTTAGTCTTGTGTAAATATTGAATGATATATAACTTACTCATAGCAATATATGTTATCTTCGTAACACAATAACAAAAACACGGAATGGTAAAAAAAAAAAAAAATATCTAAAATTTAAAACCGTTCATAGAGTCAATCGACTTCGGAGAATAGCATTCAATTTCCAGTTAGAAAAATACTTAATTTAATTTTGATCTTTTTCATTCCCTTTCGCACGTTTTTATTATTGCTTTTTATGATTCATAAAAACCAGTCTAAATCAAAACTTATAATAAAAAGACTAATTAAGAAACAAAAAAAAAAAAAAAAACCAAACTATAAAAGAATAGTAATAGAACCGGTTCAAATATATTCGAATTAATGCTTGATTTTTTTTCTTTTTTTTTTATTCAAAATGAATTTCAATGACCTTATTGAGACTACCGTGTTTTTGTTTGGCAACCACTTATCACGTGACTGTGACGTCACATGAATAGAGTGCATTACTAAATACTGTTTTGACGCAAGAAACAAAAGAGTGCCTGAAAGAGAATAAGGTTATCAGACTGGTAGAAAGTGACAATGGATAATACTGAAAAATGGATGAGGAATGTAAACATGATGTTAATGTGGAGCGCAAACAACACGATTACATCTATTTACATAGAATGTAAAATAACAATACAGTCGAATAGAAAAGAATAAATTGACAAAGCAGGCGGAAAGAATCACGAAAGTAACAACATCACTAATTAATACTGATACATCACGTTTATAATTCAAAAGTTTTCAAATATTTGAAATAATATGACGAATAATAACTAAATTTGAAGAAAATGTTTTAATGAAGAATAATTCTACAACAAAAACGGATATTTTAGAGATATTTACTTCATAAATACGTATAAATCACGTATTTTACACTTAACACAATTTTTTTTTTTTTTATTTCTTTTTTATTTAAGAACGTATCCAAAAAATTTTAAAACGTTTCAAATTTTAAAAAACTGCAAAACTTTAAGAAATTATTTTTATAGCTAATATTTCTAGCATACAAGGTCAATTCAAGACACCAAAAATGAAGGAAAGCAGTATAGCGTAATAACATAAATCTAATTTTTTTTTTTTTTTTTAATGTAAGTGAAAAACTTTAATCTAAAAATTCAGTGTTAGTTAAATATCAATTTCCAAGGTATGTAGAGAAAAAATATGAGACTCAATTTCTTCTTTCCTTTGATCAATGCGAAATATTTTGATTATGAGCTAATATTCATAATTGATAATCTTTTAAGCATTTCTAGATATGCTTTCTTTAATTATCTTGATCAACTTCTCATTATAATGATGAGACCGCTTAAAAATTAAACTTCAATATTTTTCATTATTTACACTTGAGATATTAAATTGGAAACCGACATAAATAACAAACAAGTTTCATTAATTCATTTCGGGATAGGGGAATGAACAATACAACTGAATAAAACAAAATAACCACAAACACTTCTTTTTTAATTCAAATATAACAAGAAAAACAGAAATATATATCATTAAGTAAGCCACTTTTCAACCAAAGCAACAAATACAAACAATATATATATATATATTTATATATATATATATATATATATATATATATATATATATATATATATTCATTCTAAAATTTTTAAAAAGATTTCTAATTTGACTGAAAGAAAAATAAGCTGTAAAATCTGTTTTATTTAACGCTAACTATTAAAAGCAACAAAATAAAATTTTGACAAATTTTAAATTTGATGTCGCACTCATTTTGTCAGCTTTCATAGCTTTAAATATATGAAAAGTACAAGCATACAGTTTTGGATTAGATCCTAAAAATAAGCTCCACATATTTCCTTAAAAACAATTAAAACAAAAGTTTTTTTCACACATATGATAACAGATAACTTGGAAAAACAATAGATAGAACAGAAATTTCAAACCTCGCAAATCTGGTACAAAAAAAAAAAAAAAAGAAAGAAAGAAAGAAAGAAAATGGGAAAAAAAACGTTGTCCCCTTAATAGTTCAACATACTATATTTAGGTGAAAGTTTTATTGCTTCCTCCGCAGACAAACGATTAAATCTCAGAAATAAATTTGATACCTAAAATGTACGACAGATGATTGAAGACAAATTTAGAATACGAATCCCAATAAAAAAAATAAAAAAAAAAAAGATGCTGATCATCTCGAGAGAAAAAGGGGGGGGAGAGAGAGACTTTACCTTGGCAGATCTGAAATTAACCATTCGGATAGGTGAGAAAAGGGAAGGAGAAAAAAATGCTGAAGTGGAATAATACCAGACAAAATTTAAAAGCAACCACAAAAGAGTCAAAGTTCGAAACATACTGAATATTATTTAGTCAGTGAATTTCTTCCCCCGCTATGAGTTACCAGACACAAGATAAGGATAAATGGAGAGACGTTAATAAATAAGACAGTGAACAGAGTCATTGTCCGCCTGCAAAGAAGTAAATTGTAGCACCCAAAAAAGTTCCTGAGATGGTTGCATAATCCAGGAGAAAACGCTTCTTCCTTCCGTATATATATAAAAAGGGAGAACATTACACTCAACAACAACTCGTCTGAAAAAAAGAACGCACATATATTCAATATAGAGTTTGGTCAAATCTCACAATATTTAATATTAAGAAGAATACTAGTAAAATTCTGACATTCAAACGAAAAATATTAGACAAAAAAATGTAAATCAAATTAATCGAGTAACCTTTCCCCTCCCCCTTCCAATTAAGTGAACTAGATTGAACCAACTAATGGCGGCAACAGGGGAAAAAAAAAAGTTTGAGGAATCTACAAAAGAATATCAAGGGATTTTTCATGTTAAATTAAAATTTTTAAGAAAGAAAAAAAAAATCAAAATTTATTAGAATTCCAGAAATATTCTATATTTGAAACTACATCATGAATCAAAACTTGATAATATTTAGTTACATATCATTATTTCCCATTTTTAAGTCATACAACTATTATATTATTTTGTTTGTCAATTTGTTTTTCGTTCTTTACATGACAATTCAATAAAAAAATTACATGCAATCTTCTCTTTGGATTTGAACAAACTTCATATTGAAAAAAATAAAAATAAAAAAATAAAAATTCAATTCAATGAGGTTTCACGGGATGAACCCTCGTCTTTTTTTTTTTAAAAAAAAATAAATAAACCGGAAATTATTATTTATCAGGGTTCATGTCCCCTTCTGATTAAAATCGAATAATTTATGTAAAATTATCCTGCCCTTTACTCAGAATTTATTTTACTACCTTATATGGTACCATATAAATCAATAATGAGATTCAACAATCGATTATGATTAATATTCATGAACAAACCACCTAGAATATCACTCCATGAAGAACTTGCTGAAATGACCTGACGATGTTCGTGTGAAACATATAAATCTAATAAATTTTAGATAAAACGAATGGTAGAGAATTTTGTGGGGTGCCTAGGTCGCGAAGCAGCCTTCAAGCTCGAATTAAGATAGTACTTTTGGATGGCTTTGCTTTCGAATGGATTTTAAACTTTGCCAAAGATATTATCAGATGGCGGTTTCAAATTTGCTGAAGAGAATGGGAGACTAACAGGCAGATCTTGAAAGTATTTACTGTAATGTCTTCTGTGTTGAGAGGCTGAATTCCCGTTGGTTTTAAGATGTGGAAAGGAATATATTGGCAATTCAGGTGGGGTAATTTAAGGTAGGAGGGGCTTGATCATGAGGAGGTTACACGGTTTAATTTAAGGTTTAATTTTTTACGATTAAAGATTAAATTTAAATGCCACCAGCACGCAAAGTTCCAGTTTTTTTTTTTTTTTTTTTTTTGGGGGGGGGGTGCTTTATTAAACATATATTTCAATTGTTTGTTTACAATGGTTTCGTTTAAAAGATGGTGACACAATAAACATACGTTTTGATATTTCTCCGTTTTCTTTCTCCACATTGTGAAGGGATGAGTTTAGTATTCACTACAATTTCGTTTAACGGATAATGTCGTTACCTAAACAAGAGTTCGTCTCATGGCAAACGCAAAGTTGAATTCCAGATTCCGAATAACGATCATGAAATCCATTCATTTAATTTTCGTTAAAGTGGGTTTTGTATACAAATGTGGGGGGTTGAAAAAAATTGGTTTCTTAGTGTCTAAACAATCTAATAAGGGGAACAATAAATTTTCAATGGTTTATTTTTTTAATACAATTTTCTAAATCTCTACCAATGTTACAGACATTCTCACACATACGCTGTATTTCATCAACAGTCGAAAAAAAAAAAAAAAAAAAATGTTGTTCAGTTACGTGGGACATTCTCACACATACGCTGTATTTCATCAACAGTCGAAAAAAAAAAAAAAGCCCCTGACAAATAAACAGAGAAAAATATGTATTAAAAATAAT